>PVLA01001955.1:290147-306529 GCA_004027455.1 Hydrochoerus hydrochaeris | reverse complement strand
AGACAAAAAAAAAAAAAAAAAAAAAAAAAAAGTAATAATAAATAAATAAAAAGGGCTGGGGGTGCCAAGGGCCTGGGTTCCATCTCTAGTACCACAAACAACTGTGCAACTTAGTGTCCTACAGTACATTCACAGTTGTGCAACCATTGCTTCTATCTGATTTTAGAACAGTCACCCGTCCCACAGGCAACCTGTACCTGGTAAAGCCACTCTCCATCCCCACCCCAGCAGCCACAAATCTGCTTGTTTCTTGGATCTACCTACTCTGTGCATCTCAGAAATAGAACCCCACAGTGTGCTCTTTCTGTGACTCCCTTCTTTCACCTAGGATGCTCTCCGGGCCTATCTGTGTTGCAGGACGTATATTAAGGCCCCGTTTTCTTCTTCTTCTCCTCTTTCTCCTTCTTCTTTTTCTTCTAGTACTGCGGATCAAATCCAGGGGCACTCTATTGTTAGGTTGCATTCCTAACCCTTTTTATTTTTTTCAATTTTAAATCAGGGTTTTGCTAAGTTGCCCAGGCTGGGCCGGGTGCTTCCATCTTCCTGCCTCAGCCTCCTAAGTAGGTGGGATCCCAGGCATGGGCTGTGGCCAGCTTGTTTCTTCTTCCGGCTCAACACCGTTCCACTGATCCTGCCGTTGGTCTGTGGTATCCGAGAGGTTTCTGTCTTCTGCCTGCGGGGCTGCGAGTTCACATGTGTAAAACTCTGCCTGTGTTTTTGTCTCCTGATTTTCAGGGCTACAGGGAAACCCAGTGTGAGATTACTGCAGTTTCCACAGCTACCATTCTACATTCCCATCATCGAAGTCCACTGGCTTTAACTTTTCCTTTTTTGGTTTTTTTTCAGACAGGGTCTGGCTATGTAGTTCAGGCTGGTCTTGAACTCACTATCTAGACTGCCTTGAACTGGTAGAGATTCTCCTGCCTTGGCCTCCCGAGTGCTGGAATTACAGGCAGGCACCATTTTACCTGACTTTTTTGTAATCCTGGGTGATATAGTCCATGTGGACAAAGGACAAACTAATTCCAGCCCTTAACCTGTTACTCACTAAAAGCATGACCTATGTTTTCTTCCGAGACAGTCAGAGACTTACAAATAGTGTTTTTGCTCAATCTTTCAACTCTTCACTTGGGCCTACAGGTGCCCAATAGGTGACTCAAAATGGCACAAAGCTTGAACTTTTTTTTTTTTTTGCACTGGGAATCAAACTCACAACTTCGCAATTGCCAGGCAAGTGCCTTGCTGCTGAGCTACATCCCTGGCCCTTGAACTCTATTTTGTCTCCCTTATTACCGTAAAACTGCAGAAGCATGTATGCTGCTCATTTAGGATAAATTTATTAGTACATTTATTAGAGCTTATTATTAGAAATTTATTAGAGCTTTTTTTTGGTACCGGGGATTGAACTCATGACCTTGTGCTTGCCAAGTAGGTGCTTATGCTGCTGAGCTAAACCCCCAGTCCTATTAGAGCTTATTAATCCTCAATTTACACAGCCCATTTCCTTCTCTACTTTCTTTTTTTTTTTCCTTTTAAAAAATATGGAACGTGGGCCGGGGATTTAGCTTAGTGGCATAAGTGCCTGCCTGGAAAGTGTGTGGTTGTAAGTTCAATCCCCGTACCAAAAAAAAAAAAAAAAAAAAAAAAAGGAACATTTCATGAATCTGCTTATCATCCTTGTGCAGGGTTAATCTTCTGTATCACTCCAATTTTAGTACATGTGCTACTGAAACCAACACTCTCTTGCTTTCCAATTCAAGCTTTTGCTTGTAAACTCTTTTGTCGCTTTAGCTCTAATTTTCCTTTCTACTAAGGCGAGGACCCATGCCAATGACATGAGGACTCAAACCCATGACTTCATCTGAGCTAAGTTAAAAGCTCTCCTACTGAGCTACATTCCCAACCCTTTAAAAAATTTTTTTATTTTGAGATGCAGTCATGCTTGGTTGCTTAGGCTAACCTCGAACTTGAGATCTTCCTGGTTCAGCCTCCTGAGTAGCTGGGATTACAGGTGTGCCTGCCTCTACTGACTTTTTTTCATGTACTGGAGTTTGAACCCAAGGTCTTCACACTAATGTACATTACAGTCCCCTTCCTTTTAGTTTTTTTTTGTGCAGGGGGTAGGGCCTCATGTGGTTCTGGCTGGCTTTCTACTCCATGTATAGCCCAGGCCTGCTTCAAACTTGAGGTGCCTCAGCCTCTTAAGTGCTGGAATGACCCCCATGCACCCTTTTATTCTTTCACTTTGAAGCAGGGTCCTGCCAAGTTGCTCAGACTGGGATTGAACTTGGGATCTTCCTGCTTTAGCCTCCCAGAGTGCTGGGAGTATAAGCATTTACCACCTCCCTGTAGCTTCTCTTGGACTTTTACACATGGAGAACTCGAATAAATGATTACTAAACCCTTTTCTCCTCCACAGAGAAATGACCTCCGGCTTACTTTCTGTTTCTCTGGAAACCTTACATAACTCAGCTGTTTCTACACGACACTTACCCCGGATTGGACCGCGGTACCTATATGGCAAAGACAGGGAATGTACCAGAATTATCCAGCAGGAAATCAGACAGTTGGTGCTTCCTGGAGTGTTCTGCACCCTTGTAACTGGGCACAGCCCTGGTCGGTGCCCTAGAATCAATGCTCAGGAGACCAGAAACCTGTCTTTGGGATGTGGGGCTTCTAGACCGGGGCTCCTGCATTTGCCCACCTGATCTTGCCCCCTGCATCTGAGGCCTGACGCTGCCTGGCCCCGAGCAGCATTTGGGCTGTAAGGCCTAACGGCCTGGGTGTGGTGGCATCCCTGGAGTCAGGGCACACAGCTGGGGTTGAATCCTATTAGTTTTTTTTTTTTTTTTTTTGGATACAAGGTCTTGCTATGTAGTTCAGGCTGACCTCAAAATCAAGGTGATTCTCCTGCCTCAGCCTCCCATGTGCTGGGATTACCACCCAGTGCCACCACGCCTGGCTCAGGCCAGGCCTTTCTAATATTTTTCACCTCTGTTAAACCATCTGCAGCATGGCTAATCACAGTTCCTTCCTGCAGGAATGTGAGGAGGATTACACGAATCAGTGCATGTTACGTGCCCAGAATAACTCTCCTTCTAGTGTTCCACGTTCCTTTTATTGTATCTTATCTTCTCCATATGTTCCAGGTTTCCTTCTTTCCCTGGCCTATTTTCCTTGTTGCTAAAGCAACACATGAGTTCCACTGTCTCCTACAAACGTTCTTCTCTTAGCATCCTGTCTCAGCAGCCTTCTGCCAGTCCTCTTACTCGGCAAGCCAGCCCTTCTTATTTCTCTTCAAAATAAAATGGTCACCTCAAAGTCCCAAACCCAAATGTACAGATGGAAAGAGCCAGTTTTACCATAGTCAGGGATACGTAATCATGAATGAAGAGTGTACTATACCAAGTGGGGGATCACAACACTCAGGGAGCCTGAGGCAGGAAGATTCCAAGTTCGAGCCCAGCTTGAGCATATTAGTGAGACTGTCTCAAAATTAAAAAAAAAAAAAAAGAAGAGTTGAGGAGATAGTCCAGTGTGAAAGCCCTGGGGTGAATCCTCAGTACCTGGGGGTAAAAATTAACTATTAATAGTGTGAAATGTGATAGCTGAGTGACAGTTACACAACAAAGTGAGTCCATGAGTGATAGTCATACAATAAAGTGAGTCTGTTAGAAACAGAGAAAAGGCCCCAAGTGTGGGGACACATGCTTATAATTTTAGCAAATAGGAGGCTGAGGCAAAAAGATTGCCCTAAGTTTGAGGACAGCCTGTGCTATAAAGCAAGACTCTGTCTCCAAAAAAAAAAAAAAGAAATTAAGTTAAGTTGTTTGGGAAAATAATATGACATTAGGGATTTGTTTAAAGGACTATCAAAGAAAGCAAAAAGAAAAATGGAATGAGAAACACTGGATGAGATGTTGATGACTACTGAAGCTGAGAGGGGTAAGTGGGAGTTTATGTATCAGCTACTCAGAGGAAGATGGGAAATCTCCTAGAAGAAAAATCCCAAAGGAACGTCCTCAGGGGCCTGGCAGATCATGTAAGTGGAAAAAAGGGTCTGTGAGGACTGCAAAGTTTACAACTTAATCTAAAATGACAGCAACAATTCATTCCAGATGAGTTTTGTCAGGGAACTGGAGCCAGAGGTTTCCACATTATGGAATTTTATTTCGAAGACAAGCTGGAATCCCGGGTATTTATTTGGAATTAATTGTCCAGCAGCTGACATTTTCAAAAACAAAAGCTCAGGCCAAAGGAAACATGTTTGTTGGTTGAGTCTGGCCCAGGCACTGTGAGGCTGTGACCTTTATTACTGGTGGGGGAAAAACCACGGATTAAGAATCCAAGGGCTCAAATTCAAATTTCAGTTCACATTCTTTGTGTGTGTGTGTGAGAGTGTGTGTGTGTGTGTGTGTGTGTGTGTGTGTGTGATGCTGAGAACCCAGGGGTGCTCTATCACTGAGCTACATCCCCAACCCATTTTTATTTTGAAACAGGGTTTTGCTAAATTGTCCAGGCTGGAGTAGAACTTGTGATCCTCTTGTCATAGCCTCCCAGAGTGTCGGAATTACACAAGTGCACGATGAAACCTGCCTGATCACTTTGTTTTTTGAGACAGGGCCTCACTGTGTAGTCCAGGCTGTTCTTGAACTCACTGTGTGGCCCAGGCTGTCCTGGAACTCCCATCCATCCTCCTGCCTCAGCCTCCCAGTGCTGGGATCGCAGGTGTGCATCAACACGCCCCCCTGCGAGTTCCTTTATCAGTCTGCACTGGTGAGTCTCCAGGTCAATGGTCCTGCGGCAAGTTCCAATCAGCATAGAACTCTGACCCACTGCTATGGCTGTCTTGGGGCTCTCACACCCACAGTCCCCTCAGTCCTCCGCTTCCTGTTCTTCCTCAGCAGTCTCACCCACCACCTTGCTCAATCTCCACAAACTGTCCCGGATCGGGCCACCTTGCTTCCGCTCGGACCACTGCTCCCTGAGAGAATTGGAACTTTCGGAGAAGACAAAATCCCAGCAGCCTACTTACCCACAGGAACCCCTAGTATTCTTGAGGACTTTAAGGGATCATGGGAGTCCCTGGAGGTTCTAAGGAGATTTGCGGGACCCTCAGAGCGCTGAAGAACCATAGAACTCCCGGGGAGTCTGACTAGGGTTGGACAGATCACAGGTCCCACGGGACTCTCACGATCACGGCCTCCCACCAGGGTGTTGGGGGGCTGCAGGTAATTACATAAGTTCTCACATATTCTGGGGTTCTGAGAGATCCCTAAGTCCCACAAATGCTAAAACGCTAAGGAGCCAGTGTGGTGGTGCACGCCCGTAATCCTAGCACTCAAGAGAGGCTGAGGTGGAAGGATCTCAAGTCCGGGGCTAGCCTGGGCAGTTCAGTGATTTGCGAGGCTCTCTTTAGCTTAGTGGGAAGGCCCTGGGTTCAATTCCCCGTGTCAGCAAGGAGGAGCAACCCGAAGAAGCACCATGTGTTTTGGGGGTCCCCGATGACCATGGGAGCCACAGGAGATCTGAGACACTTGGGAAGTCGCCGACTTCCGAGGCCCCACTGGAATCCAGAGCCCAGGGGAATCACGGGAGGCTGGGGGTACTCCTTAGGAATCTCGAGCCCCTCAAACGATTCTGAGGAGTTCGACGCGGATCAGAAGAACCACACTACAGATCACGAGAACAGCCTGAAGCGCTGAGCTAGCCACTAAGAAGCTCGCGGGAAACCCCCTTAGGCTGGGTCGTAAGGCGCCGCGGAATGACGTAAGCCGAGCGGGGCGGGGCGGCTGAAGTGCCGCGGAGGATCACGGGAGTCCGCGCTTGAACCGAGGCCGCGAGGCCTAGGAAAGGAAAGGGAGCACACGCGCCGAAGGCCCTCACCAGTGCGCATGCGTGGCTCTCCGGCGCGGGTCCGTACTCCAGAGTGGAAAAAATCTCGCGGGCGCTGGGCCCTGCGTACGACGCAGTCATCACTCGCCTGCACGACCTTCCACAAAGAACTGCGGTGCACTCTGACCAAGAGGAACCTTGAGGTCGGAAGGGTGGCACCGCCTCTTCCAAATTGAAGGGGCGGGACCCACGGGAAGTGGACGGGGAGTCGGGACGTAGCGTGTATCCCCGCCCACTCCCCCCGCCTACGGACCCGGGAGTTGACCTAGGGGCCGACCCTGGGAAATGTAGTTCGGAGCATGCGGCTTCTTCCAAGCGATGAGGCCGCGGAGACAGGAGAGGAGGCTGCTCGGGAGGGACTTCTTGAAGTCATATTTTAAAGATCAGAGGACAGTCTTTTAGGATAGACATTGATTTTAAAGTTTAAAGTACGGCAGCCTTGACTGCACTGTAACCTGACCCGACAGTGGTTAGGGGCGAGCGGAAGTGCGACTTTCTATAGGGAGTGAGGCGTTTGGTGAGTCGTCTCGGGATTTATTTTTGAGTGGATGAAGTTAGGGGCGTGGCTACCGATTTCGAGTTTAATTGGTCTGTAATAGTCGTTGGCGGATCGAAGTGTGGCTACTCTAGGGTCTGGATGGACACAGACTGGAAGTGTGGTTTTCACCTAAACATCTGTCAAGTTACAATGTGTCTGGAAATGGTAGCTGATCTTAGACTTGACGACTGTATCTGGTCTAGGGTGAAATTATAGACTCAGTCCACGTTTAGGTTTTTGAATGGAAAAGTGTGTCTGGGAATCAATTGAAAACCTGAGATCAGGCTCCAGAGTTCGGATCCAGTGGAGGATGTAGCTCAGCGGCATAGCGCCTGCCTGGCAAGCACAAGGTCCTGAGTTCGAGTCCCGGTACAAAAAAATAGAAGAAAAAAAAAAAGGAAATGCAGAGTTTGGATCCCGGGGAAAATTCCCCACGTCGTCGACACCTAGGTCTATTTCCCAGGGTCATGTCGAGCTCAACACTGCTAGAACCAGAGCTGAGAGAAGCAGAGACGATGGGTGATGAAACAGCACGGTTTGAGGAGCTGCTGTTAGAGGTACGGATTACCCACATGCCTAGGATATTATGGTCTTTTGTGCTAGTGATTGGATTATAGCTCCCAGAATGCACTAGAGTGACAAGAAGACCTGTGGGAATTGTAGTTCCTTGACTTAATTTACCAGGCTGTGAAAGAAATGGTGGTAGATTTGGGGTTTATCATGTCCTTGAAGGAGGGAGGGGACCTTGAATGCCTCATTTTTCCTGTTAGAAATAGTTTCCATATATGAGATGCTTTATAAACATTTGAGGAACAAATGAAGGATCTGATAGCACAGACTCCAAAGCTGAAAGCTGTTTTCCTTCACAGGCTTCCAGGGAGCTCCAGCAAGCCCAGGCAGCCACGCCAGAATCTACACAGATCCAGCCTCAGCCTGGTGAGAAGAACAGCAGCCCAGAGAGCAAGAGACTCATCCCAGAGAGAGCAGAACAGAAACCCAGAGAGGGGAGATAGAGCTGGAGGGCAGGAGACACAGAAAGGGGGTGGGTGTGGAAAGAGACACAATACTGGATGTGGAAAGAGACACAATTGTAGATGCCACTCCACCTCCAGGTAGGAGGTGGAGTGGCATCTACAATACTGGGGTATAAATGAGGTAGATGTGTGAACAGTCACCCAGAGAGATTACCTAAGGATAGTAACCGGAAGGGAGCAGAAGAGGGTCAGAGCCTCAGACAGGGAGAGGCACAGATCACTAAAAAGGGGACAGAGAGACCCAGTGGGAGGGGAGACAGAGGCCCAGCAGGAAGACAGTGCAAAAGAGAGAAAGGGTGGAGGGAAGATGGAAGGTGACAGAGACTGTGTAGAGACAGATGGGCAGGACAAATCCACTCCCACAGGTTTCTGCATAAAGACCAACTCATCAGAAGGGAAGGTTTTCATCAACATCTGTCACTCTCCCTCCATCCCTCCTCCGGCTGACTTGACCGAGGATGAGCTGCTTCAAATGCTAGAGGAGGACCAAGCTGGCTTTCGGATCCCCATGAGTCTGGGAGAGCCTCATGCCGAGCTGGATGCAAGTCAGTGTCTTCAAAGGACCCAGGAGTCTGGGCCCCTAGTTCCTTTTCCTAAGACCCAGGAGCCAGGGCCTAGGACCTATTCCCTCAGGGCCTAGAAATTGCCCCCAGTCTGATCCATTTCCCTCTGGCATGGCCCTGGCTTCCTGGGCATCTGGCACTCAAGCAGCTGCTTTGGTGCTAAGCTGCCACTTCCTGTCCTGCTTGGGGAGGGGAGGGAGGAGTGCTGGGCAGGGGGTTCCTTGCTCCTTAACTGACCTCCTGCTTTCATCTCTGGCCTGCTCTCAGGCTTTCATCCCTAGTTTCTTTCCTGTCTTCTTGGTGTCCATCTCTGTGTGTCCCTGTTTCTGCCTGTAGATCTTTTTGTTGCATTTCACATGTGTCTCTGGAAGCCTTCTGGGGCTAAGCTTTGGGCCATGTCCTGTGAAGTGAGATTTATCAAACCCAGATCCCATCCTTGAGGAACTCGAAGTCACGGATTAGGGCAAAGGCACCTAAGCAGCTTCAGTGTGGTGTGAGCTGTGCTGCATGGGAGAGGACGTGGTCTCCAGAGGGTCTTTACTGGTACCCAAGGCTTCTTAGAGGAGGAAGGATCAGACATAAGACTTGAAGGGATGGGAGCTCCTCAAGCAGAGACGGAGACGTTTCTCAGGTCTAGGCAGAGGAGCCAGATGTGGCGGTACAATGATCAAGTGATCAGCCAGTGATGGCCGGTGACTGGAAGAAATTTAAATGGATGAAGAGAGGAAAGCTTCTCCCCAGAGGTGGGAGGCCTTCAGGACACTGGACCTCCAAAGCCAGGCCAGGGGATTTCTGAGCTGGGGAGGGGTTGCAGCCTGTGAGGACGCCGGTCTGCCAACTGGAAAGCACTGTGTTGAACTCTGTCACTTCTGGAGCTCTCTAGTTCACTTGGCCACTATCCCTGGTGGCTTCCTGCGGAGGGCAGAGAGTTCTCATGAGCTGTTTCTTCCCACAGAAGGCCAGGGCTGCACGGCTTATGATGTAGCTGTTAACAGTGACTTCTACCGGAGGATGCTGGTGGGTACCGGGTGAGGCCCGGGCAGGGTCTCTCCTTGCTGGCCTCCTGACCTCACGACCCACCCATTTCTTCTCCTTTGGTAGAACAGCGATTTCTTGCGGGAGCTTGTGGTCACCATCGCCAGGGAGGGCCTTGAGGATAAGTACAACTTGCAGCTGAATCCGGGTAAGGGTTGAAACCTGGGCCTTCAGGCAACAGTGGAGCCTGGCACAGTTTGGCAGCCGCCGTTGGAAGATGGACTTGGTGTGGGTAGGGATTTTCTTACTGTTTGAAGACTGGGTTCTAAGAAGAGGGTAGGTTATCCCAGAGCGAGGGGTGGGGCAAGGAGCCCGAATCCAGGTAGGAGGTGGAGTGGCATCTACAGAAATGATTTTTATTGGCTCCACTTGGGAAGTCAGAGGTAATGTGGGTGTGACTTATTTGTGACTTATTTGAGCCTGAGGGGGTGGAGCGTTTTGGAAGTTCTCTAGATTACACTACCTAAGAGTTAGGACATCAAATCTTAATGATCTTTGCCTCTCTCCCCTTAGAATGGCGCATGATGAAGAACCGGACTTTCCTGGGCTCCATTTCTCAGCAGAACATCCGCTCCAAGCAGCGTCCTCGGATCCAGGAGTTGGGGAACTTGCACACGTCATGGGGCCCTGAGGGAGGGTGAGCCTTTGGAGATCCCTAATGGCTCCCAGCGCTCTCTCTGCCAACGCCAGTAGGGCTCTGGGAGGGAGCTGGGAGAGAAGATGGAACTCCTGCTTTGGGAGCCTCCTGTGGCCCATGCTGGGGCCACTGCTCCCTGAGACCTGCCTGCCCCCTCAGCCCCTGGTCTTGTCCTCCCTCAGCCCTGAGAAGCCACACCTGAGCCTTTGGCTGGAAGCCCCTGACCTCCTCTTGGCAGAAATTGACCTCCCCAAACTGGTGAGCAGGCTGGCAGGAGCGGGGTCTGAGCTTCAAGTCTCGGGGCTGGAGGGATGCAGGGGGTGGAAGGATGAATCCCTGGGCCTCACTCGCCCCATGCCCTCGTTGACCACATTCACCATGTGTGGTACCACCTGGCCTGGTCCAGATTGAGCTCGGACTGAGACCCCCACATTTCCAGGATGGAACTCTGGGGCTGTCACTGGAGATTGGGGAGAATCGCCTGGTGATGGGGAGCTCCCAGAATCTGTATCACCTGGATGCCTACATCCCCCTGCGGATCAATTCTGAGGAAAGCAAAGCAGCCTTCCACCGGAAGCGAAAGGTCCCAAAGAGAGGCCTAGGAATCTGGGACATTGGGGCCTGGAACCCCAGATACGGGGGAGGAGGCTGGGCCTGAACCTCGGGTCTGGAGATGGAGGGCAGGGCTGGACTTCTGGGTCCTGAATCCTCATTCTCTTTTCCCTCAGCAACTGATGGTGGCCATGCCCCTGCTAGCGGTGCCTTTTTAACTAGTGCGGCTCCCTGTTCTTGCAAATGGAGAAGAGATTGGTGAATTCTAAAATTGAAATAAAAGATTTTTGCCTTTTTCCTGACTCTGGTTAGGGATGGAGGGTGGTTTGGAAATGGGCAGGAAGAATTCACTGGGCCTCAAGTCCCCTAAAGTCCCTGTCCCTGTGGCCCCTGAGCCCACTTTTTGGCCTCCAGTACTTCCCCTTGCCGGCTTCCCTGGGCACCAGCCTGCTCTTGCCCTTTGCAGTGCACAGCCTCTGGGGCCTCCTAGCACCCCCAGGAGGTCCAGCCCCTCAGCTAAGCATGCAGGATCCTTGGGGCTTGGCCTCCTTTCTGCTTGTTCCTTTCACTGGGGCCAGGTCACCCTGCAGAGTGTCCTCCAGTCCCCTCACCCAAGAAGTCTGACAGGAAGTCTTCAGCCTGTGCAGGGGTTTCCTCCCCAGAGGCACCTCCAGGTCCCTTCACCCATGGCATCTACAGTGTAAGCCTCACTCCCTGTTCCTGGAAACCTGCACATCTTGGTCACACCAGGTTTTCTAGGGCCTCAGCCTCCACCGCTAGCTGACCTCCTGGCTTTATTTGGGGTACAAACCCCTATCTAGGGTTGGGGATTTAGTTCAGCGGCTTAAGCGCCTGCCTCGAAAGCACAAGGTCTTGAGTTTGATCCCCGGTACCAAAACAAACAAACCCCTATCTACCCTCAAACCTGTCCCCTCTTTACTGCTGGGATGGAACCCAGGGCCTCTCTACACAGCTCTTTCCAGCCCTTTTATAGGACATTCTGGAAAACTTCCAACTTCATATATTTTTTCAGTACAAGACCTTTACTCTGAACTATAACCCTCTCCCCTTTAATTTTTTTTTTTTTTGGTATGGGGATCAAACTCGACCTTGAGCTTGCCAGACAGGTGCTTAAGCCACTGAGTTAAATCCCCAGCCCCTCCCCTTTAATTTTTGAGACAGGACCTCATTCAATTGTACAGGCTAGTTTCAAATATTTTGATCCTTCTGCCTCAGCCTCTCAGAGTGCTGGGATTACAGGTCTGTGTCATAAAGCCTGGCTCTAATTTCATACTTTCTCTTCTCAGGCTTAAGTATACCCTCATGGTAGGAAAGCACCTGGCACATGGTAGGTTGAGTTCATGAATGATGACAAACGACCTTCTCTCCATGTTGAGTCCAAGGGATAAGAGAGTGGAGAAACCTCAGGGATAAATGTGGAAGAGCAGGGAGGAGGCCAGTTTAGCTAGAGCCTTGTGAACTGAGGCCAAAAGGTCAGCAAGCTAAGACCAGTCAGCTGGATGCGCAAAGAATGCGCGGAGTGTCCACCAGAAGGCGCAACGTGATCTGTTCAGATTCTGAGAACTACACCTCCCAGCATCCCTTCTATTAGCGCAAGCTGATAGGAATGGGCTCCTCACTCATGAAGCCCAGCCGCCTGTGGGATTTGTAGTTTCGATGGGGACCCTCGGCAGTCGAAGAACTCATTCCCAAGACCGGAAAAAGCGTGAGGTTGGGTCCTTTCCTCCTTTCTCCGTCTCCATGGTGATGGTTCCGGCGAGGACCAGGATTTGGCATCGGAGGGGCTCCCTTCCCACTCCCTCCTCTTCACCATCTGCTCCTCCTGCACACCTGGCCCCGAGCCGCGGCCACCGCCTCCGCGTTCAGTGCGGGACTCTGTCGCCACGGGGTGGCGCACGTGAGCGGTTCCTCGACTGTTCCTCAGCCTCAGGCGTCCCGGGGCCCCATCGCCCTCTTCCTCGAGCTCGCAACCGCCTCCTCCCGAGGTATCTGGCGTTTTTTCAACCATAGACAACACTGGGACACCGAGGGTCCCAGGCAGGCGAGGCTGGAGGCGACGGGCCACGGTGCTCAGCGGCTTCCCGGCTCCCAGGAGCCCGCCTGCCGCGCAGTCTGTGTCTCTCTCCCCTTCGCGGGCAGCATCATGAAAATTTAATCCCAAATGCATTTGTGGCCCGGCGCGGGGAGGCAGAGGGGAAGGAGCACGCTGCTGAAGCCTGGACCTGGAGCCGAACTCTGACCAGGACAAGGGCTAGAGTGGAGGCCAGAGCGAGACGCCGCAGAGGGAGTGGGGCTCCACCCCTGGGGCGGGGCTCCACCCGGGGCGGAGCTTCACCATGGGCGGGGCTGGAACGAATTGGGTGGAGCCGGCGCTCAGAGGGCGCGAACACATCCCCCGACCCGGGAGAACTCGGGACACGGACAGACTCGAGGGGACAGGTCCCAGAGGGCAACCAAGGGACAAAGGGGCGGGCAGATATGGGGGCGGGGACAGAACCCAGAAGGCGGAGCCCGAGCTCGAGGGGTGGGGACAGACTTCAAGGGCGGAGCAGCTCCCAGCCGGCTCAGATCTCCCCACGGACGTATCCCACGGAGAGGGCGGGAACCTCGAGTCAAGAGCAAACGACGGGGTCGCAGCGAACAGTGGGAGTGGATATAGCCGCGGGGAAGGGGGTTCAGAGGGGAAGAATTGGGGATGGATGAAACCAAGGGAGAGCAGGCCCGGGCCGGGAACACGCCCTGGAGGGCGGTGGAGCCGCGGGGGTGTGGCGTTCAAAAGGGAAAGACCGCAGCGATGGTGCAGAAATTGGGCAGGGGAAGAAAAAGAGGGAACAATGGATGGGTAGATGTAGGAGCTGGAATTGAGAGGGAAAGGATTTCCTGAAGAAGAGGAAGAAGTCTGAATGACAACGTGGGACTGGAGGTGACACGAGATGGGCACGGAATTGAGGGGCACGGGTGGGGGCGGGGAGACCAGGCGGATGAGACGCAGAAGGAACCGCTAAGGAAGATGACCCAGAGGAGATGGAAACGTGGGCGATTCGTGAGGCTTGAGGTGGGTTCCCCGGGTCTCATGGAGAGAAGAACTCAGGTAGGGAGTGAAAATCTGGGTGCAAGGATGGCTCGCGTAACTAACTTTGGGAAACCACTCAAGTGGGGGGGCGCTGCGAGTCCAACAAAACCTGAGGCGTGGTCTGGATCACAGAGGCCGACTGAGGATGGGCGGGCCGCGAGGGGGCGGGCCTATGACTAGGGGCGTGGTCATGCCCGCCCCGCCCCCAGCGCTCTCTCCAGCGCCAGCCCCCGGGCAGTGGCACTCGCAGCCTCCTTCCCCCCGAGCGGAGCTGCGGGGCCGGCCGGGCCGGGGCGGACCCCGGGGACCCGGACTTGGCCACCCGGGCCCGCGCGCGGGGGGGATTGGCGGGGGGACGCGCGGCAGGGGCGGCCACCATGGAGTTCCGCCAGGAGGAGTTTCGGAAGCTAGCGGGTCGCGCCCTCGGGAGGCTGCACCGGTGAGCCTGGGAGGATCGCGGGAAGGGAAGAGTGAGGGTCGGAGGGAGGCGCTGACTCCCCACCTGGGGGATAGATGGACAGAGGGACAGGCGGTACCGGCGGGCGCGTGCGTGTCGGGCCCACCTATTTGCCCGGTCTCTCGCTCGGGTCCGACGGTGCGGTCCTCCCGTCCGCACCTGTCCAGTTTCGCGCATTTTTCTGCAGCTCACCGCACTTGGGGTCGTCCCTTCCTCTGGGGCCAGACATCTCTCCTCCTCGTCTCTGCCCACCTGCCTGGGTCTCCTTGCCCTCCCTTCCCTCTACACCCCTGTCTCTTGATGTCTCTTCCCATTTATCTCTGTGTCTCTGTCCCCTCCTTCCCTCCGGCTCTCACTAAATCTCTATCAGCCGCTGACTTGGAGCCTCTCTCTCCACCTCCTCTTTTCTGATTCCTGTTTCTTGGGGTCTCTGTCCCCCTCTGTCTCTGGATCTCTGTGGCTTTCTGTGGGTTGCTCTGTCTTCGTCTGAGGTCTTTCCTCTCTCCAGGTCTTTCTGTGTTTCTGTCTGTCAGTATTTAATCTGCAGCTTAAGCGGATTGGGGCCCATTGGCCCTTGTCCTTGAGGGGGGTTAATCTGAGAGGAAGAAGCCCGGTATCCCGGGTCCCTGGCTGGGGGAAGGGAGTTGCAGGTTAAAAATTAGGCCCACAAAACAGGACAGACTTTCCAGAGAAGCAGCCTGGAGTCGCAAGGGACTTCCTCCCACCCACCGCAATGACCCCAGTGACCTGGGTATCACTCGCAGGTACTGTGGACATCACCCTTTCTCTCACCCCCAACCCCAGCTCTGGCTTGGAGTCAGAAAAATTACTCAGCTGCGGAAAAACCTAAAAATATCTGGCCACAGAGCAGGGAGGAGACGCCTCGTCAGCGCCTTGCCCCTGCTGCCCTGCCCTGGGACACTGTCCTTTGACCCACCACCCTGACCCAACCTTGGGGGACCCTCAGTCCATCTCACTAGGCCATCCTAGTCCTTTCCTGAGTCTGACACGAGTCCTGCCTGGTGCAGGTCACCTGCTAGCTCCAAAGTTCCCCCACCCTCTGGTAAGGGAGAGACAGGAGTCAGGCTAGGAAGAAGGTAGCCGGAGGGAGGAGGCAGGCGGGAGGGTGGCGCAGTGTGGGGAGGGCGATGAAGAGGGAGCTAACTTCACCCCTTCTTTTTTCCAATTTTCCAGCCCCTCCCCACCCTTTTTCTCGCCTCCTTTCACGAGTTTCTCAAAATACATCAGTGCGAAGTCAGGAGAGCGGGGAGAGATGCGCAGACGGCGGGGGCTGGGGGCAGCAGCCTGGGGATGTGCGCCTCAGCCCCTCCCTGGGTCTCTGCTTCTCAGTTCCTCCTCTGGGGCTGGGTTTTTCTGTCCATCGCAGCCTCATCTTCACCTCTCTGAGGGACCCCCTGGGAACTCAGAGACCAGAGAGCTCATAACCTCAGCCAGGACTGTCAGGCAAAGCCAGGAGTGCGGTGGGATTCCCTTGGATGGCTAGGAAGGGGGGAAGCCCTGCACTGGACACAGCTTAGTGTCCCATATGACTTTCTAGACCGACCTAGGAAACTGAGACCCAACTCCGGAGTGAGGGGATCAATGACTGACTATGAGACCCATTGATTCAACCCAGATCAGTTTCTCCCAAAGCCTGGGGCAGAGGCTACAGATTCTCCTGTATATGTGTGATATTGGTTTAGGCAGAGGTTTCTCCTGGACTGGAAAACAGATGGGAGCCCAGGGCAATTTAGGACAAGGACATAGGGGAGGGGGTGCCGGAGCCAGGTCCTACTAACAGCCAGGAAGTGATCAGACCCCATTGCATTGTTGTGCATGACCTTGGCCATGACACTTCTGCTTTCTGATTCTGTTTCTTCAGCTGAACACTGGGAAGATAAGAGAGAACCAAAAGGACATAAGGGCACCGGGTGTAGTGGTACCAGGCTGTGATCTCAACACTTGGGAGGCTGAGGCAGGAAGATCTCTGTGAGGCCAGCCTGGGCTACATAGAGACCTTGTGTCAACAAACTAAAAGACATAAGGGGACAGATACCAGGAGATTGGACAGAGATCCTGAGAGAGGGCGATGGAAAACCCTCTTTTTTTTAAAATCAATACCGGGGATCAAACTCACAACCATGTGCTTGCAAGGCAGGTGCTTATGCCACTGAGCTAAATCCCCAGCCCAGGAAAACCCTCTTAATGTCAGTTTTTTTTCTCAGCACCAAATTTCCAGGCCAGGCAGAGGTCTCCCTGCAGGTTCTCCCCTCTGTGCTGTCATCTGTATCCCTGGTCTTAGCTTACTGCCACCTTGGCCTTCCCTCTTCAATAAGTCGTATGCCTTCTCTTGCCCCCATTCTATACATGTGGAATACTGAGACCCCAGTTCATAAGCAGCAAACTCCAAATTCCAGGGACTGCCATCACTTCTTGAGTTTTAGGGTTGAATGTCATCAGTAGCAACATGGGCCAAAGGTTCATCTCACTGGCTGGCATATTCTGATGGGGTTTGTTCCCCCTACACAATTCATTCTGGTGGCTTCTCTTCTCCCTCTGCCTCTGCCCCCTCTCAAG
>PVLA01001955.1:0-290047 GCA_004027455.1 Hydrochoerus hydrochaeris | reverse complement strand
CCTTGGAGTGGGCCACACCTCGCACATCCCGTCCCCAGCCTGTGTCTCCTGTCTCCTCATCTCGCCATCTTTCGGCCCTTTGGGGCTCTTCTCCTTCTGCAGCTGTGTCGTGTCTGCAGGGGGGTTTCTGTCCCTATCTCTGCAGCTCCGTCTTTCTCTGGGTCTCTCCCTCTCTGCGTCCCTGCCCCATTCTTTTTGGATTTCAATGCCCCCTTCTCTCTGGACCCCTCCCCCCATCTTTCCCTCCTTTTGTGTCTGCGCATCTGTCTCTGTGAGTCTCTGTGGAAGCCCCATCTCTGTTACCCTCCTTTCCCTATGGCACCTCTCTCTCCCCGCAGCCTCTCCCTGGATCTGAGGTGGCCTCCAAGTGGCCCATCCATCATGTCCGACTCCATCCTGCAGGCAGAATGGGCGGGGGTGAAAGCCTCGCTGGGGAATGAGCCAATCTCCCTACCAGGGCCATCTGTCCCCTGCCAGGACACCACCCGCTACTCTCCCTCCCAGCTCCCTAGGCCGACAACCTGAACTCTGGGCTCCCCAGGGATGCCCAGGCTGGGCTGCTGGATTCTAGGGCCCTGTCCCCTCCCCCACTCTGCATCCCTGGGATGGGCTTCTGGTGGCTTCGGTGGCGTCAGCTCTTGGCAGCCCCACACCTGGGCCTGCAGCAGGCAGGGCATGTCCTGGGGGCGGCAGAGGGCGGTATATATAGCAGACCTGGCTGGGAAGCAGCTGTTCTGACACCTTTGCTGAGGCCTCTCCTTAGCACCTTTTGCTTCCTCAAATAGAGTCGGATCAGGGAGAGGAGGCTGGGGAACCTCTGGGCCTTGGGGTGGGGGTTGGGGGGGCACAGGCTCTGGATCCCAAAGCTAGCGACAATAGGATCGGAAAAAAGGGGGCTGGGATCCTGAATTCCTGGTGTGAGGGAGCTGGACCTGGGGTGGAAATTCCTGGAGCCTGGGAGAAGACAGCCTGGGGACCTGGGCTTCTGGGGAGGGCGAAGCTGTGGGCTTAGAATTCTGGGTCCTGAAGAGCGGGAGGGTTTCCCCTGGATGCCTGCGTCGCGAGAAGTGGGCTGGGGATCCGGCCTGTCGAGTTCTTTACTCTTGCCGCAGCCTCCTGGAGAAGCGGCAGGAAGGTGCGGAGACGCTGGAGCTGAGTGCTGATGGGCGCCCGGTTACCACGCAGACCCGGGACCCGCCGGTGGTGGACTGCACCTGCTTTGGCCTCCCTCGCCGCTACATTATCGCCATCATGAGTGGTTTGGGCTTCTGCATCAGCTTTGGCATCCGCTGCAACCTGGGCGTGGCCATCGTCTCCATGGTCAACAACAGCACGACCCACCGCGGGGGCCACGTGGTGGTGCAGGTAGCTGCGGCTGGAACCCCGCCCATGCCCAGTGACGTTAAGCTCGTCCCCCGCACCACGCCCCTCTACCCCACCCACCGCCTGGCGGCCCCACCCACCAGTACTGCCCTTCAGCGTTGACTTCAATTTAGCTCCTCTCTTCTTAAGCTCCGCCTTTACCTAAATGAAACTGCCCCCCATCTAAATGAAGCTCCACCCCTATTTCCGGATCCTTGATTTAGAAGAGTAGACTCCGCCCCGTCATTAGGTCCCCTATGTTTACTTCCGTTCCATTTTGAACCTATTAGCAATTTTGTTCAGGCTTGTGCTCCAAGCTCATGTCCTTGGGTCATATTCACTTAATCCCAATCCCAAATTCCTCCCTGCATTTTCATCCTGGATTCTTTTTGGAGCTCTTGAGGATGGAACCCAGGGCTCTGCACGTGTTAAGCAAGTGCTCAACCGCTGAGCTACATCTCTGATCCTTTTTGGTTTGAGACAGTGTCTCCCTAAATAGCCCAGGTTGGCCTCCTGCCTCAGCCTCTGGAGTAGGTAGGATCACAGGTGTGTGCCAGGCTGATTCTGGCTTTTCTGAAGCTTGGCTGACACCTACATCCCACCTTCCTGCTATGGCCAATACCTAAAGCCCTCTGGCATCGCAGAATTTTCACTCTTAAGTCCAGTACTGTAGAAGCCACGCTCTTGGCCTATCTGAAGTCGGTCCTTTGCTTCTTTCCAATCAGGACAGTCTCTGATTTAGCTGATTCTTGTCCCTGCCTTGACCCTACCCAGGGAGAATTTGTAAACTGTAGAGACCTAGATAAACAGCCACCCTGTACATGGGCCCCGGGACTTTCTGGGAGGGGGCTTGAGGGAAGAAAGCAGGCTGCACCAGACTTCTGGGCAGCCACAGGCCCTGTTGGTGGCTGCTGGCCCTAGCAATGTGAAAAGCAGTTTGTGGACTGGTGAGGCTGATGGTATCTCGAGTCCTGATTGGCAAGTTTTGGAGCCGTGAGGGAACCCTTGTTGATAATTGGCTGAGATGCTGCGTCTGCAGGTTGCTGATTGATGGAGGGCAGAGCCATCGGGCTGAACAGCTGGTTTAATGTGCCCTTTGGTCCGCAGAAAGCCCAGTTCTCCTGGGATCCAGAGACTGTCGGCCTCATACACGGCTCCTTTTTCTGGGGCTACATTGTCACTCAGATTCCTGGAGGATTTATCTGCCAAAAATTCGCAGCCAACAGGTGCCTTGGTGGGATTTCAAGAGGGGTGGGAGCTAGAGTTGTGTGGGTGGAGTTAGTGTGATTTTCAATTGCTGGGAGGTCTGATTTGGAGAAAATGGGAGGGGCTTGGGTTGGGGGTGGGGCTTGCGATTGGGCAGGGTAGGAGTCCCTGAAAGGGTAGAATCCTAAGCGGGGGCTGGACTTACTTCTCCCACCTTCACATCAGGGTTTTTGGCTTTGCCATTGTGGCCACCTCCACACTAAACATGCTGATCCCATCGGCTGCTCGTGTCCACTACGGCTGTGTCATCTTCGTGAGGATCCTGCAGGGGTTGGTAGAGGTAAAGCCCAGCCTCTTAGGACCCAGCCCGACCCCTGACCTGGTCCCTTCTCCTTGACCTGGGTTTTCTCTTCCCCAGGGTGTCACGTACCCTGCGTGCCACGGGATCTGGAGCAAATGGGCCCCACCCTTAGAACGGAGTCGCCTGGCCACGACAGCCTTTTGCGGTGAGAGGAAGGGAAAAGAGGACACAACTCTTGGGATTGAGGACAGTGCCTGTGGCCTGTACATCTGTGTCCCAGAAAGGGGAGGGTCCTTCCAGGATCCAGGAAAGATGGGCGTGTTCTCTGCCCTCCCCTGCCCCCTTAGGTTCCTACGCTGGAGCAGTGGTGGCAATGCCTCTCGCTGGGGTCCTGGTGCAGTATTCGGGATGGAGCTCTGTTTTCTATGTCTACGGTGAGGGACCCGGATGCCTGGTTCCGGCTGGCTCTGGGGAGGAGCGGGCCGATCGGGACCAGTTGTCACCTCCCTCCCGTCCCCCTCCTTACCCTCTTCAGGCAGCTTCGGGATCTTCTGGTACCTGTTTTGGTTGCTCGTCTCCTATGAGTCTCCCGCCCTGCACCCCAGCATCTCGGAGGAGGAACGCAAGTACATCGAGGACGCCATCGGCGAGAGCGCCAAGCTCATGAACCCCCTCACGGTCCGGCCGAGTCTGCATGGAGGGGTGGGGGGCACAGTGGGGCTCGAGCCTGCACCCCATGTAGATTCTGGCAGGTTCCTGCAGACTCTCAGAGGAGACAGGACTGAACCGAAAGCGGGGGGGGGGTGTCGACCCTGAGAGCCCAAGAGCGGCCGGTGGAGGAGAGCTTGGCAGGGGTGGGTGGAACTAGAAGCACGGATGAGGTGTGGTTAAAAGCAGAGGAGGCTGGATTAGAACATGGGGATTAGGGTATGGCCGGACGTGGTGGCACACACCTGTGATCCCAGCGCTCAGACGGGTGAGGCAGGAGGAGCATCACGAATTCCAGGGCAGCCAGGGTTACACAGTGAATTCAACGCCAGCCTGGAATACACAGGGAGACCCTGTCTCAAAAAACAACTATGCTTTCGAGTGAGTGAGGCTGCATTTAAGGGGTATGATTGCATAGTGAGCTCCTGGGCTCACATGTATGGGTCGCTGAGGATGACTGTGGGGCCCAGACATCTTCGAACCTGAGGAATCATTGTGAGCCCGGCACCAGCCCTGTAGCCATGGTCTGTCACCTGGTGAGACCACTGGGAACATGTAGCTGATGCCCTTGGGTCCCTGAGATCTCAGCGAAATCAGGGTCCCTGGCTCTTTGAGACAGTCTAGTGAGGTCCCCAAGCACCTTGGCGAAGAACCCGGCCCTGGGCGCTGTCTTAGCAGCCCCTTCCACCCTGCAGAAGTTTAACACCCCCTGGCGGCGATTCTTCACGTCCATGCCAGTGTATGCCATCATCGTGGCCAACTTCTGCCGCAGCTGGACGTTCTACCTGCTTCTCATCTCCCAGCCCGCCTACTTTGAAGAAGTGTTCGGCTTCGAGATCAGCAAGGTAGGGCCCAGCAGGAGGAGAGGAGACTGGAGCTGGGCCTTCATAGTGATGCAGGGAGCAGAGGCCCCATTGGCAGCCCCTGAGGCCCTTCCCACAACTCCGGACCCTGCTCCTGCAGGTGGGCCTGGTTTCGGCGCTGCCTCACCTGGTCATGACCATCATCGTGCCCATCGGCGGCCAGATTGCCGACTTCCTGAGGAGCCGCCGCATCATGTCGACCACCAACGTGCGCAAGTTGATGAACTGCGGGGGTGAGTGGGCGTGTCCGGGGGCGGGGCTGCAAGCGGCCTGGGTCTGCCTGGGCCGAACAGCGAGTGGTGGGGCAGAAGCAATGGGCTAGCTGAGGAGGTGCGATATGGGCAGAGCCCTGGTCAAGAGAGAAGCTGATTGGGCAGATCTAGGGTGAGGGCGGGGCTGCACAGAACAGATTGCTTGAGTCAGGCTGAGACCACTTTGTGGACTGGTCAGAGGGGCAATCAAGCTGAGGGTGTAAGGTGAGGCTTACACAGGGCTGCGCGCAGCAGGCCACCAACTAGGGAGAAAGAGGGGCTCTGAGTTGGGGTCTGGAGAGGACGAGCCGCCCATGGAGTGGGAGCAGAAAGGAAAGGTGAGAAGGTGCGCGGATCTGGCATCGATCCTGGATCTCCACCCTAAGGCCACAAAGGGCCCGCTGGGGGCGTGGGTGCCGGAATCGTGGGTGAGCTGCTGGAATGGGGGTTGATGTGTGGGACTGGGGGTGCTCAGCAACCCGCCCCTCTGCAGGCTTCGGCATGGAAGCCACGCTTCTGCTGGTGGTCGGCTATTCGCACTCCAAGGGCGTTGCCATCTCCTTCCTGGTTCTTGCCGTGGGCTTCAGCGGCTTCGCCATCTCGGGTGAGAAGCGCAGATCTGCAGTGTGTGTGTGGGGTCTCTGCTCAGTTTAGGATGGGGCTCCCTGCCTTGCAAAGGTGCACCCCACAGAGGGTGTCGGGAGTGGCCCAGCGTGATACCTCCTTCCTTTCTCCCACCAGGGTTCAACGTGAACCACCTGGACATCGCGCCGCGCTACGCCAGCATCCTCATGGGAATCTCCAACGGCGTTGGCACGCTGTCGGGCATGGTGTGCCCCATCATCGTGGGCGCCATGACCAAGCACAAGGTGGGCACCCATTGACCCCCGCTGCACCCTGCTTCTCTGGCCCCTTCTTTGACCCCATTCCTGTGGTCCCCCCACAGACGCGGGAGGAGTGGCAGTACGTGTTCCTCATCGCCTCTCTGGTGCACTACGGGGGCGTCATCTTCTACGGGGTCTTCGCTTCCGGAGAGAAGCAGCCGTGGGCTGAGCCAGAGGAGATGAGCGAGGAGAAGTGTGGCTTCGTTGGCCATGACCAGCTGGCTGGCAGTGACGAGAGTGAAATGGAGGATGAGGCTGAGCCCCCTGGAGCTCCTCCTGCCCCACCTCCTTCCTATGGGGCCACACACAGCACAGTTCAGCCCCCGAGGCCTCCACCCCCTGTCCGGGACTACTGACCATGTGCCTCCCACTGAATGGCAGTTTCCAGGACCTCCATACAACTCTGGCCTGAGTGACAGTGTCCTCTCTGTTCTGCTTCAGGCCTAAGAAGCACTCTTTCTTATTCCCAGTGCTGTCAAAACCTCTTCCCTTCTCAATTGCCTCTCAGGGGTAGTGAAGCCACAGTCTGGTGGTTTCAAGGATACCCAAATTCCCTAAAGTTTCCCCTTCTCAATTTGTGCTGCCTCAGTGGTTTCAAATCTCTCCTTTCAGGGCTTTATTTGAATGGACAGTTTAACCTTGTCCTGTTGTGGTTTCGAGGCAACTCCTCCTTTCCTCTGACCCCAGGGATTCTCAGGCTGATCCCTGAGATTACTCAGCAACTCCATCTCAGAAAAATTCAAGGTCCTCCTTTAGAAGTTCCAAATCTCTCCTGACTCTGGTCTGCATCTTCTAGGTTGGGTTAACCAATCGCCCATCCCCGCCATTCCAGGGATTGATTCTCACCAGCGTTTCTGAGGGAAAATGGCGGTTTCAAGTCTTCCCCCTCACCCCATCGCCAACAGGTTCTGCTGAAGCACCAGGTTCCCCCATCCTATCCCTAGCTTTGTGCCATGCCTAGGGGAAATAACCAAAACGGCCATTTTAATAATATGCCTCTCTCCACCCCATGCACTTTTTCTGACAATTTTCAGGTCTAAATAGTGGCTGCTCAAGTCTATTAATTCAGCGGTTTGAAGCCACCAGCTTTGAACTTCCTGTGGTGGTTTCTAGATGCCCCCTTTCTGCCCAGTTCCTCTGCACTTTATTCTCCCGGGTGGTTTCAGACTACCCTTCGTTTCTCAGTGGCCATTTGTAATGTCCCTAAGGGGCTTGATAACTTAAAAGTCTGGGATTCTTTACCTCTCACACAACCCCCCCTTCAGCCTAGAATTTGGGGAACATATGTAGAAGTCACAGGATCGCAGGGAAGAGAAGGGGGCTGGGGAGAGGGATGTTTATCCTCGGGCAGGGCTGTGTCTTGGTGTCTCTGTCTCTGTGACTGTAAATCCTGCCCAGCCCCACTCCCAATAAAATGATTTGGTGTACACTGAGTGATCTGACGTGGGTCACAGGAGTTTTGGCCCTGGGCTCCAGCTCCCAGCACTCTCCTGTATCCAAAGAGAAAGTCTAGTCCCTAACCCCAATCCCAGCAGATGCCCAGAGCCCGGTGGTACCCAGCTTCGCTCCCCTCCCCCAACCCCCACCCTCTAGGACGAGGAGAAGGAGAAGGTGGCGGCCTAGCCATGAGAACATCTGGTTTATTCAGCCTCCTGTTCTCCAATTGCCACGAAAGCATCTGTGTGCTGGACCCTTTATCCAAGAGGCCCACTAAGTAGCAAAGCTTCCAGGAGGACAGGACACAGGGGTCCTTGCTCTCTTGGGAACGTGCAGGGACCAAAGGGGCTCACACGAATTTGTTGGGGAGTGTTTCGGGGGACAGTGGCTCTAGGCGCTGGGGGTGTCCCCCGCGGGGCGGTGGGGGGAGCTTGGGTGGCAGCGGGGGTGTGGGCGGCGGTTGCTTGGTAGAGATGTGCGAAGGTACCCAGGCATCCGGCGCATAAAAGTAGAGGTCGTAGGGCTCCTTCGGGGCGTCCAGATGCATAACTGTGGGAGCAAAGGAAAGAGGTCACCCCATCCTGACTGGGCCTATGTCACTGCTAGGCCTAGGGCCAATGAGGAGCCCGGAGAGGGGATCCAGAGCGGCTCTAGAATTGGGTTTGTAAAGAAAAGCTTAAGGCTCCTTGAATAAATGAGGGGGCGTGGTGAGCCGCTGATGGGCGGGGCTTGGACGAGGGGCGTGGCCTCGGGACGGGCGGAGTGCGCTCGGAGATTGATTGCGTCGGCTCAGTGGTCAGGGGCTCTAGGCTCCCGGCAAGTTTCGCCTGGGCTAGGGGCGGACCCCGGCGTGAGCGCGACATCTCAGATCTTTTAGGCACAGAAGGGATCGCGCAGGGGTCAAGCCTTTGACTGACTGGATGGCGGACTTGTACTTTTTTTTCTGGCGCCCGAAAAGTGTCTGGCAAGAGCGGGATGAAGAAACGAGTAGGTAATCAAGGGAACACTTCACTCACCGGGTTCGTCTCCACTGTCCGGGAGCCGGTGGTGTGCGAAGGGCCGGTGTCGGGCAGCCCTCCGGTAGAGACACCACAGCAGCAGGACGACGAAGATCAAAAGCCCGGTCCCAGCAAAGAACAGGCACAGGGCGCCTCCAGTCGAGCCGCGTGGGCGCCCCACCAGAGTCACGCCTGTGGAGGGAGCCCGGTGATTCGAGACCTTAGCCCACTTCTCCCTCAGACCCGGGTTCCGGGCCCGGCCCCCTCCCTCGGACCCACTTCCGACCCGATCCCTTACCGGTCTCTTTCACGTGCTCCACCACGATGATAGTATTTACTCTCTCCTCTCGGCCGCGCCGCTGGGGAGCCCGAGGAGTTGCAGGGAGCAGCTGACTGGGGGGCTCTGGAGGAGCAGGGAGGGCCACAATCCGGGCTAAAGGTGGAGGGGCCCTTGGACCTTTGGGGTCAGAGTTTTGGAGCGCCTTCTGTTCAAGGATCCCTGGAGAATCTGAGGTGGGCGGTTGAGAGGCGTCAGGCTGGGTGGCCCCAAGGGTGGGGTGGGGACCCAGGTGCGGCTCACTGAGGGCAGTGGTTGCGTCCTTCACGGATGCAGAGGTTTCGGGGTGCAAACCAGTGGAGACTTCAAGGGCGAAGGTTTTGGGGATCTTGGTTGCGTCCTGGCGGAGGCCTGTGGGGAGTTCTGTTTGGGGCGTTTCAGGAGGGCTGAGGTGATGGGTCTCTGTAGGGTCAGGATGGATGGTCAGGGGGAATTGAGAGTTGGGGGTCTCAGTGGTGCCAGGATCATGGGTTTCTAGAGATTCGGTGTCAAGAGGCTTGGTAGGGTCAGGGTTTTTAACGTGTGAGATTTCTGTTGCGATAAGTGTGGGGATCTCTGGGGACTCTTGGAGTGTGGTCTGCATAGGGTTAGTAGGTAGGGTCTCAGGATATTCTGAGGGTATTGGTTTTGAGGGACTAGGTGTGGGGGACTCAGGAGAGCCGGGGTGTGAAGTGTCTGTCAGGGTAGGATCGGGTGTCTCAGAAGGCTCTGGGAGTGCTGCTTTGGAGGGGTTAGTGTGGCGGCTGTCCTGGGATTGTGATACTGAGGTTGTGAGTGGGTCACGCTGGCGAGTCCCAGGGAACTGTGGGTGTGGGGTTTCTAGAAGATCAGGCCTAGGGGTCTCAGTGACATTGAGAGGGGTGGTCTCAGGGGAAACTGCATGAGGCATCTTGGGTGGCTCAGGACGAACAGTCCCAGGGAATTGCGGGTTAGGCCAGTCTCCAGTGGTGTTTTCAGAAGCGCCAGGAGAGGTCGCCTCGGGGTGGCCCATCTCCTGGAAATGGGAGCCCTCAGGTGGAGAGGCTGAAGGTGCAGCCTTGGAGCTCAGGAGGGCGAGGAGGAAGACCAGGAAGAAGAGAATCGGACTGTGGAATTTCATAGCGCTGGGAGATGCCTTTAGCTGTGAAGGGAAAGCGGGAAGGAGGGGTTAAACCCGAAGGCTCCTGGAGCCTCGCCCGCTCCACGAGGCCCCGCCCACACCCCAGAGGTCCCTCGCTGCTCCGGTTCCCAGGTGAACCGGTCGGTCAGGGGCCTGCTTGGCGTCAGAGAAGGGAACAGAGCCCCACTGCTACAGCCAGCCGAGCTGAGGGTCAGCAGCAGCGAACGGTGGCAGGGGCGCTGGTTTCTTGGGAGATGCAGATAATTTCCTTGTTCCTCTGAGGGATCCCAGTAAAATTGGGAAAGTATAGTATCTTTCTTTTCTTTTGGTACAGGGGATTCAACTCACGACCTCGTGCCTGCCAAGCAGGCCCAGTATGGTATCTTTCCAAGCCCCCAGAATTTCTAGACTACAGTTTTGGAGGGCATCAGATCTCTAGGGGACAGGGGTCACCTTCATCTCCAGGGCCCCCAAGACCCTACACTTAAGGTTCTTGAGTGAAGAACCTTGAAGTCTCAGAAGAAAGGGCCGGAGCTGACATCTGGGGCAGAGAGAGGAGCAAGACTCTTGGACTCCCAGGGTAGGAAGGTTGCTGGGGGTTCAGATTCCTGGGTCCCCCAGGGAGAGGGCCTGGGGGTCTACATTCCTGGTTCTTTCCAGAGGTTAGCAACCTGAGTGTTTTGATGTCTACCTTTCCAAGGAGTGAGGCTTGGGGACCTAGGACTTGATCCTGGGCCCTGAGTTAGAGGGTGTTGGGGACCTCTGAGTCCTGGCCTGGACTCCACAGCTTGGTGTGGGGCAGGGTCTCTGGGCTCCCTGTTTACTGAGGATGTTCTGAACACACACATGGTCTGTGGGAAGGGGGAGGCAAAGGTGGCAGGCACTTGTATGGGACAGCGTTGCTCGGGCTTGGGGTCTCTTACCTGCTCAGTGGGGTCCAGGGGAGCAGCAGGTGAATGAGGCTGGATGCAGAAACAGGTGAACGCTGCAGACTGACTCTGGGTGGGGCAGCATAGGGTCCCACAGGTGCACAGGTGACGCACCTGACCCCCTCCATGGGGATCCTGGGAGCCTAGCAACGCACTGAGGCTCTTAAAGGGAGGAGGATGAAGAAGGACATTGTCTCTGGGGTAGAGCAGAGAGTTTGGAACTAGATGATGTGGGGAGAGATGTCATCCAACCAAACCATCTTTGAAACCAAGGATCTTCTGTCCTCTCCTCCCAAACCCAAGCGTCCAGGCCCCTAGTTCCTTTTTAATTTAGCTACCTCTGCTGAGACCCAGGAGTCTGGGCTGCCAGCCCTTCCTGTCTCAGAACACAGGAATCCAGGAGCCCAGCCTCACCTCATCTCATCCACTCTTAGGCCCAGGAATCCAAGCTCTGTCTTCCTCCTGTCTGGGGAACTAGAACTCCAGGTTCCCATGGTCTAGATTGTCCTTCCCTTTAGGACTTCCAACATTTGCCCACATCCCCACTAGGTATAGAAGTCCCCTTGTAGTCAGGTGTGATAGTGCATGCCTGTAATATCAGTGCTTGGGAGGCTGAGGCAGGAGGATTGCCATGAGTTTGAGGCCAGCTTGGGCTACATAGTGAGTTCAAGGTCAGCCTGAACTGCGTAGCCAGACTGCCTCAAAGGAAAACAAACAAAATAATATTGGGCTGTATTGTCACAATATCCTGACTCCTGCCCAGAACTCAGGGTCTTTGTCTGTGTCTCCATTTCATGGCCTGTCCCAAGCTTTCAGTTTGTGAGTTTATCCACCATGTCACCTGTCTGCACAGCCCTGTCACAGGTGCCCTTTGTCATCTCCAGCCCCTTCTTTCTCCCCAGCTCTCCAGTCTCCCTGGTCTCTCCCTGCTGGGCTGTCACTGGGCCTGTGTGCCAGGCTGCTGTCCTTCCTGTCCTTCTGTCTGTCTGAGAGCTTTTCTCTTTGCTGCCATGTCCTTCTCTCTGCCTTTTCCTTTTTTTTGCTCTGCTGCTCCCTTTCTTAATCATCCCTTTCCTTCCTTGGTCTCTGTCTCTGCCCTTCCTTTCCTGGTTATTCCTTCCCTTTGTGCTTGCTCCTGTCACCAGCGTCCAGTGCTTCCTCTCTTGTGTTCCCGGTCTCTCTCTCTGTCTCTGACTTGTGCTCTCTCTCGTGGTCCCTCCACAGCCTCTATTTTTATCCCTCTGACACACCCCCTGTGACCACCTCTCTGTCTCTCTCCCCCTCCCTCGCCTCAGGTCCCAGCTCCTGGTTCCAATTAGTTGGTGGCGGCCAAGCAGTGGCAGGGCCCCCACCCCCGGCTCCTCATTACCGCCAGCAGCTCCTAATGAGCCTGGAGGGGAGGCGACCCTGTGACCCCAGCCCAGCCTGCGTCACTGCCCAGTGCGGGGGCTGGGGAAGCAATAAAAGGGGGGTGCCTGTGTCACCACCCAAGCCCATTGCGCGGTAGGGTGCCCTGCGGGCAGCCTGGGGATGAGCACCTGGGGGGGGCAGGTTCTGGGTTGGGATTGGACTTCAGCCCTTCCTCTCCCCACAGGTGATGGAGACTCGCAAGGTGTCCAGGGTCCCCCGGATGCGGCTCCTGCTGCTCCTGCTCCTGCTCGTGCCCTGGGGCACCCACACCGCCTCGGGTGTCGCTCTGCCCCTCGTGGGGGTCCTCAGGTAGGTGCCAAACCTAGAACTCCCATGGGAGGGTGGGGACCCAGAGAAAAGGGAACAGAGGACCAAAGAGGGGGGTCAAGAGATCCAGAGAGGAGAGGGCGGCGTCTGGCGTCGGTGTCGAGGGAAAAGGGGAGATAGGCGGAGGAGCGACAGGAGAAAGATGAGGGGACAGATATGGGCGAGGCGGCGGAGATATGGACATCGATTCATTCTCAGCGCACGGCGGGCTGGGTTCTGCTGTGCAAAGCCGCGAGCTGAGCACAAGATTGGGCTCGGTCTTGGTCATCAAGGCGCTTCGAACCGAGGAAACAGAGGGTCCGGGGTGGGAGACAAAGGGAAGGGAGGCAGAGTCCCTGCCCAGGTGCAGTAACCAGGCTCCGAGTTAGACTGCAGAGAGCACCGGCGGGCGGGGCCCGGGTGCGCAGTAACCCGGCCTCCCCGTCTCCGCGCAGCCCCCGCACCTCCCTCCAGGCCTGGGCTGGTCCGGGCACCCCAGTATCGCGGCGCAGCTTGGCGCTGGCGGACGACGCGGCCTTCCGGGAGCGCGCGCGGCTGCTGGCCGCCCTCGAGCGCCGCCACTGGCTGAACTCATACATGCACCGGCTGCGGCTGCTGGACGCGCCCTGAGCCGCCAATAAAGACTGCTAGGCCCACGAGTCTCCTGCGCCTCTGTATGGGGTCTGCGCCGGCCACTCTGAGCGTCTCACCTTTCAGTCCTCCAACTTCCTTTTTTTTTGGTACCGGGAATCGAACTCAGTACCTCTCGCTTGCCAGGCAGGCGTTTGTGCCGCTGAGCTATCTCCTCAGCCCTCAGCTCCCCCCTTTTGAAACAAGGTCTCACTGTGTAGCCCAGTTTGGCCTCAAAGTAGCAGCGATCCTCCTGCCTCAGTCTCCCGAGTGCCGGGATGACGGGTGTGCGCCACCATGCCCAGCTCCCCCGCTCCATTTTTCTCGTGGAAGCCAGCTTCCTTCCTCCCTCCGGACCTCGCCCTGCCCAGGCAGCTCGGTCCTCCTCGCCTTGGACCTCTGTGCTCCCGCACTAGTCTGCCCTCCCAACCCCCCCCCCCCCGCCACTGCTTTCTGGTCCTGTCATCTCGCGGCGTCTGTCCCCGCTGCATCCCTGTCCCTTCTCCGGGTCTCTTTCTGAGTGTCCTTTCTGAGGCCAGTCTGCCTGGCCCTCTGGAGATCTCTGCTTCCTCTCTTGACTCTGGCTCCGAAACTTCCCTTCTTAATTACCCTGCCCTTTTCCTTCGGCCTCCGGGTTTCCGTTCTCTGTCCTTCAGCTCTCATTTGCCCTCAGTATTGCTATCGCTCCCTTGTCGCCCTAGACTTCTACTTAGGAACGCGGCTTCTAAACCTCGCTGCCTTTCCTCGTCTGTGACGAGGATTAAAACAGATCCTGTACTATACAGTGCTTCAGCACAGAGCTCGACGCGCAGAAAAATCCTTTAGTTGGAGACTTTCCTCCTGGCTCACCGCAGCCTCTTCTGGGCTTTCTGACTGCGAGCTGCCCGGGAGAGCAGGGGGTGCCCGCCGGGGAGGGGACGGGGACAGGGAGTCGCCTGGGCTGCAGGTGAAGCGAGGAGCCAGGAGGCAGCCAGTCAGAATCCGCTTCTCTCCCTGGAGGCTGGGCCAGTCCTTCGCCCACACCCCTCAAGCCTGATCAGCCACACACTTCCTGCGAGCTGCGGCGGGCTCAGACTGACGCCGGGGCAGAAGAGGAGGAGGGGCAAGCTCGTACGGACCGCACTTTGATTGGTCTGAAATGGAGGAGGGTGGAGCCTCAGTGGAGGGCAGGACTTGTGCGCACTGTTTGGCGAGCTCGCCCTCATTGGCCCTTAGGCTATGGGGGCGGGACTGTGTCCACAGACATTCAAAGGAGGAGGAGTAAGTGTTCCTTACAATCACCGGGAGTTGGCCTAATACTACAAATAAACACGACTTAAAAGTCAGGAGTAATTTTCTCAAGTTGTCAGCTAGCAAGGGACAGGAGGATAGCTGGAGTCTAAATGCGAGTAATTTCAAAGGTACAGGCTCCCCACTACTCTAGCAAGACAGGATTCCGTGGCTAAGGAGCATCTTCTGCCTGCTGCAAAAGGTACGCGCTCCCCAGACCATAGGACCCGCCCTGCCGGGAGCCAGAGCTCCAGAGCCTCGCGGCTGGGGGGTGGCCTGGGCTCTTCCCCTACGCTGCTTTCTTTTCTCTCACTTCCCACCACACTGCAGCCTCAGAACCTTCCCGGTCTACAAGAAAAACAACAGAAAAAACCGCAGCACGGGGTCCGTCCCCCCACCCCCCACCCCCGCCTGTCGGGTCTATTTCCCACCCCTGGTCTTCGCACAGACTCTGCTCCTCTACCTGTTACGACACCCTCCCAAATTACTGTCACCTGGCCACACCATCTTCAAGGCCAAAGGCACATGCGACTCATCTGGGAAGAACCCTTTGCATGAACTCAGTCCCACGCTCTTGTGTGGGCTAACTTGGGAGGGGGGGTTCTCAGTCTCCTGCTTGGGCTGGGAAGGGGTCTTTGGCATAACGCGGCACAGCCGTGAAGGTGGTCAGCGTTCCCAGGGGCGGCTACGGACCTAGGATGCAGTTAGACAGGACCCACCCTGGCTCTGCCCATGGGGCAGGCGAGGCCAGTCAGTACCTGCTGGGGGCTGGGTGGGGTATGCACCAGGGAGGAAGGAGGCTGAAGTTGGAGCCCGGGAGCCCTTTCCACTCAGCTTGGCAGTGCCCAGGTCCTGGTCCTGTGGTCTGTGGTGGCCCCTGATGCACTCAATGGGCAGCATTTTTCAGTAATCTCCATGCCCACTTATCTGCCTGCCTGGTGCCCCCTACTAACACGAGGACCATGTGTGGGCAGTGATGTGCCCAGCCCTGCAGCAGCACCCCATGGGATGTTGGCAGCTATGACAGCTGTGATCTTCTGGGCCTGAGGAGAGACTGCAGAGTGACAGAGGCCCTGGCCATGCCACCTTCCCTGCTCCAGCTTGCGTGGTTAGATCAATAATCCACGGTGTCAAACCCATTGCTGGGTGCATTTTGTTTTTATTAAGAAATGAAGTTGAAGCAGTAGGAAATCAGGCAATGCCACATGAATTCCCAACACAGTGGCGTGGCTGTCCCTGCACTGGCATTGAGACAGGACTGAGCTGGGATGAGGGAGGTGGCACCTATACGGGCGGTGGCTGGAGGTAGCAGAGCTGCAGGTGGGGCCAGGTGGGTGGCGGGGCCCGGCCCAGCAGCAGCACTGAGAATAGCAGCAGCAGCAGCAGCAGCACTGGGCCCAGGACCCGGGCGGGGAGCAGCGGATGCCGAGTGACCCTGGTGGGAGGCAGGAAAGGGCTTAGTGTGGGGGCTGTGGTCCCCCCGGGTCTGGCCACCTCCCTGCCTCTGGAGATGCCTGAGGGTGCACCTGGGAGGCTGGAGATATAGCAGGGACAGGCAGTGCTGGCCCCAGGGCCTCCTGACTGGAACCAGCTCCTTCACCATGGGTACCAGAGCTTGCTGGGGCACTAGCTCGACAAGACTGTGGAGGGACAGAAGGAAAGCACTTACCCCCGGCCATCTGTCCCCAAGCCCCCCACTCCTGGTGGGTCCCATTACCTCCCAGAAGGTTGTCCTGCAATGTCTCCAGATTGAGGGTCTCTCAGAAGGATCGGCAGGTCAGCCTGGGAGGACAAAGGAGACACCCCTGGGGCACTGGGTCTGGGACTGGGAGTTACCTGGGCTAGCCCACTGGATGCAATGAGCACACAGGAGGTGGTGGACAGAGGTTAGTGTGGGAGTGTCTCTGGGACATGAGATCAGGTGGGGATCCCAGCTCTGCAACTTTGAGCCATGAATCCTTTGGCATCTCTTTGCCTCTTTACCATTAACCTGTCAGGCATGTGACAGTCCCCACTTTACAGGGTAACCATGGAGAAGCTGGGCATGGTGGCACATACCTGTGATCCTAGCACTCGAGAGGCTGAGGCAGGAGGGTCACTGCAACTGCAAGTTCAAGGCCAACCTGAACTACACAGCAAGACCCTATCTCAAAAGAGCATGCAACTGATGAGCTGCTCACACTGCCATCTTCACAACCCACCCAGCACTGGCCGTGCTGGGACCTCTGCAGGTGCGAATCCCCATGCTAGGCCTCAGACCACTCCATGCCCGTGCCCAGCTCACAGATCACCTCTTGCATGGGATTCTGGTAGGGCCTCTTCTCCACAGCTCTGGGCCTTCCCACCCCCACAGCTTTGCCTCAGGGATGATGATGATGACATCAGCAACCCAACAAAAACAGAAGACTGCCCTCAGCCACGTCTTCACCCCCACCAGCCACTGTGCCAGGCATGGGACCAGGCCTGCACTGCATGGCCATGAGCAGGAGAGCCGGGCAGCACAGAGGCTGAGCTGGCACCGTCTGGGCCAGCAGTGTGGTGGGCTTTGGGGTGAGCTGCTCAGCGGAGTATCCTCAAGGGCAGCCACCTGAACAGTCTGGGCCCCAGAGTGTCACTGGTGTCCTGAGGGGCCCAGGGACACAGTCAGGCTGGCTCTCGAGCACCTCAGCTGAAGATCACGGGCTTCTCACTCAGTTTCCTTCCCTCTATCCCGCGACTGAGTTGGGGCTGCAGCCTCTCCCTTGCAGAGAGGGGTAGGGGCTCTGAGCTGGGAGATGGGGCAGCTGGGGAGGGCTGCCCACCACACGTGGCCTCCAACGTGACACTGTGCGCTGGCTGTGGGGTCTCCTGGGAATATTCTGGCTGCACCCACCTCAGCTACTTCAAGTGCTTGGTTATTTCAAGGCCCAGTGACCATGTTCTCCTGCCTCCAGAGGAATCAGGGAGGGGTGGGGGCTGGGAGGAGTTAGTCAGCCTGGGGCAGGGGAGCTAGAGTGACGGGGGGACCAGAAAGGGTGCTGGCACTGCCTACCCTGAGCAGTTGTTTTGCTTCCTCCACTGCCTCTGCTTCTGCTTCCTCTTCCTCTCTTCTGGGCCACCTGAGGGCAAGGAAATCACTGGAACCTGCCTCCCCTGGCCTGGCTTCCTCTGCCCAGGGGCCTAGGAGGGAGCCTTAAAGGCTGGTGGGGTCGCAGCACACATGGGCCCAAGGAGTGCCTGGGGGTCCCCCACATGTGCTTCTCAGGAGAATTTCCACCAAATTCTCCAGACTCTGATCCCCTCAAAGGGTAAGAGATCCTTTTATCTCGGAACAGAGTTCTAACCTACTGCTTCCCAGGTGATTTCTCAACAGAGGCTTTGGGTTCTCCCACCTCCAACACCCTGTGCCCCACTGTACCCACACACCCACGGTGCTGCCATCCAGCCTGCACGGTTCCTGGAACTGTGAAGCCTGCAGCTCCTGCTCAGGGATGCCCACCCTCGGGTCTGGCTCTGAGCTCTGCCCCCATCTGAATTGCATCTGAAGTCTCCGCTCCCCCGGGGTCACGGCCACTGAACCCCATTAGTGCCGCTCTGGAGACTCAGTTCTCAAGCACCCAGCCGTCCACACCACCGCTCACACCCTCAGCTACACTGCTGTGGCCTCAGTCTCCACCCCAGGCAGCAGCCTCTGCCCCTAACCCCAGCTGGAGGGGTGGGGGCTGGGAGGAGTGAGTCAGCCTGGGGCAGGGGAGCTGGAGTGACTGGGGGGACCAAACTGGGGGATCTCCCACTCTGGACGCAGGAGGTTTAGTCCCCCAAACCTGTCAGGGTCAGGCTCAGTCCTGGCTGCCTTTGGCGCCACGGTGTTCGGGTGTTGGCCACCTAGCTCACTCCCAGATTCCCAACCCTCCCCACAACCGCTGGCACCAGCCCTGCCCCGAGCTGGGCTCAGTGCCTTCTCTGTTTTGGGCAGGGAGGGCACAGCTCCAGAGTGCCCGCCCAATCTCAGCTCTTCCCAGACAAGTCCCATCAGAGGCCGGAGCGGTCTGCCTCAGTAGTCCCTGCAGTCCCCACTGCGTAGTCCCTGAGGGGCTGGGGAGGCACCACTGGAAGCCTGAGGTCTGGGTGGCCTGGCCTGGACATTGAATGTGTTCTATGTGCCCAGGGGCCTGGAAACAGCCTTGTGACAGCCACCTTTCTGTCACCACGCTGGGGGTTCAGGGGTACAGCTGGATGCACTCCCCAGCCCAGTGCTAAGTAACCGAGGCGGCCCAGCATCACCCAGTGGGGTCTCACCCCTGCCTGGCCTCCAGAGGTCTATGAGGGTGTGCCCTGCAACCTAGCTCCTGGGCTAAACCCTTGGTCCTACAGGCCCCCTCAGGGTTGCCTCCTCCAAGCACCACAGCTCCTCCCGGAGCTGTCAGGGTCTCGCCCAGCTCTGGCCCGCAGGCAAGGCTTTGTGTAGGTGAAGGGGCAGCACTCATCCATGAATGGGTCACCGGAGGTGAATGGTGTCACTGGGAGGCAGAGGCTGCTCGGTGAGGACCTCATTGCTTACCTTGGGGACGGCTCCTTCCCTGCTCCTGCAGGGCATTCAGGCTCTGGCTCTTCCTCCAAGTTCCTCTGTGGGAATGAAAAGGACAGGTGGCCTTCACTCCTGCCACTCAGAGCGCTTGCCCTGGGCTCCGGCCCCGCCTAATGCACCGTGCCTGCTCCCCCTCTCCCCCATGCCCCAGACCCAGGTACACATCTCCTGTGAGTTCTCCACCTTCTAAGGCCTCTCCTGTGCCACTCTGTCACCCTCCCAGGACAGAAGCCACAAACAGGACAGGTGTTCCAGAATCTCCTACAGGACACAGGAATCAAGGGCCCCATGGCATGGATGTCCACACATCTCTTCTGCTTGCCAGCCCCCCACCCCCAGACACAGGGCCTCTGTGCATCCCAAGGCCACCTCCCGGCCTCTGCCCCATCACCAACCTGATACTACTTTCCAAATACAGTCACTGCCTGTGCGCCCAGCTGCCTGCGGTGACCCTCAGGGTGTCACCTGGCTGCTGTCTTCTCATCACTCACTCCTGAAGCTGGCCGTCCCTAGCCCTGTCTACCCCATCCTCAAAGCATGTCCCTGTGCTCTGTCCCCAAGGCCTCCAGCCAGTCCCTCACACAGCCCAGAGAGCTCTTTCCTGTTAGAGCTCATACCACCCCCTCTTCGTGCTAAGCCTTTCTGTGGTCCCACAGAGAAAAGCACCACCTCTCAGGGTGACAGGGATCCCTTTCACCACCTGACCGGGTCTCAGCCCTCAGTAGCCAGCCTGAGCCACCAGGACTCCCAAGTGTGGTATGGATTTAGGCCCCCAAGGCTGTTCCTGCTGCCTGCAAAGGTCTCATTCCTTGAACCACTTGGTATTCTTCTCCTTGGTTTTTTTTTGTTTTTTTGTTTTTTTGAGATGGGGACTTGCTATGTAGTTTGGGCAGGTCTTGAGCCTACAGAGATCCTCCTGTCTCAGCCATCCAAGTGCTGGGATTACAGGTATGTACCAGCATGCCTGGCTACAATTTTAAATAAAATGATCCCTGGCAGTGTTTTATTAAAAAGAAAATAGAAGCCACCATTCAATTAGTGCTTGCTTTGTAGCGAATCCATCCTGAGAGGGCAGGGGTGGTATCCACTTGGCTTGGGGGCTTGAGGTCCAGCATGCAGTGGGCTCTCAGGAAGCATCTGCTCATTGAGTGGGGTGGGGTGGAGCAGTGCAAAGGTATGAAGGGGCTCCTGTGGTCTCATGTCCTCCCCTGCTCACCTGTCCCCCATCTGGGACCTCAGATGGAGCCTTGGGTTCCTCCCGGGTGGTCTCTCCCCACTGCCACACTCCACATAGGGGACTAGAGAGGTCAGCACCTGCCACTTCTTGTTTCTGGGAAGGAGAAGCTGTTTCTGAGATCAGGAAGGGCCAGACCGAGGCAGAGGTGGAGGTGGAGAGGGCGCAGGTGTGGGGCTGGGAAGGGTGGAAGATGGGGAAGACCTGATGTGAGGCTGGGCAGGGGCCTGGAGGCAGGACTGGGGAAGAGTCAGGTTAGGGATGAGGTGGAGGACTGAGATGGTGGTGGGGGATGGGACAGGGCTGGGCCTGCACTGCTGGTAGATCTGGGGTTGGGACCTGACCTAGGAGAGAAGAGCTGGGTTTAGGGTGGGAAGCTCTTTTGGCAGCAGTATGATTTAGGGCCTCCCCAAGAGAGCTCTGGGGCTATTTGCCGGGCCAAATGTGAGCATCAGAGTGGGGAGACATGGGGTCACTGTGTTGGCCTAGTCCAAAGGTGCCAGGCCTACCTGCCAAGTGGCCTCAATCTCCAAGCCCAGTGATGGGGGCAGTTGTGTGGTCCAGCCCACTCCTCTGGCCTGGGTGTCTTCCAGCAGCCTGGCCACACAGACATGGGTGCTGCTTCTGTCTGTGGCCAGTGCCAGCATGCCCCCTGGGGCCCTGCCTGCCCACCTTGGTCTCCACCCCATGCCCTACTCATGCCCACTCACTCATCTGGCACCTCCTGGGCCTGGCAAAGCTGCTCCTCCAGGTGAGAGATTTCCCGCCTCAGTTCCTGCAGGGGAGGTGAGCAGGACACTGGGTTCTCCACTCTGCCCCCTAACTGGTCCCTCTTCACTCCTCTCCACTTCCCCAGACTCCCAGTGCCAAGGGACCAACGGAAGAGAGCAGTGATACACTTAGGAAGCCAAAGAGACTGAGCCACAGCCAGGAAAAGTGTGGGAAGGCGGGCAGAGGTGGGGACCCCTGGAAAAGTGAGGTGTGGATGGTAACAGACTGACTCAAAGAGAGACAAGGGAAGCACAGGATGTGAGAGACTCAAAGACAGGTGCCCAGAGTGGCCCAGAGACACACAGACTCAACCCAGAGGCCGGACAAGCATGGAGAGGAGCGAGGGAGGGAGGAAGGGAGCCAGGAAGACAGAGGAAGACATGGGCGACAGCTGGGGCTCTGTGCAGAGGGAACAGCAGGTCCCCTGGATGGCAGGCTGGGTGCTTACCCGGGTGGTGGCTCTGTATTCCTCCACTGTCTTGGCCAGGCTCTCGGTGTGGCGTGCGCGCTGGGAAAGCACAAAGCTGGCTGAGGCTGGGACCAGGCCTCAGAGGCAGAGGCTGCTGGCCACGGGACTGGCTGGGGCTGAGAGGGGACAGCTAGGGCAGAGTGGCTTCAGATCCCATGGGCCATGCTTGTGACCTCAGGGACACCTTCTGGCCTCTCTGGGATGACGGGAGAGAGACAGATGTGCATGGGGCCCTCACCTCAGAGAGGATGGTGTCCCGTTGGCAAATGAGGCGTTCACACTCAAAGAGCTGCCGCTGCCAAGGAAGGAGCTCATCTGTCCCTGGCCTCTGGTACACCCTGGCCTGGTCCCCACCCTCCCCCTCCAAGGGCCTCCCCCCGCCCCGTGACAATCTGGATGTCAGCTATGCCAAGGGGGTCCAGGGAGCTTTTGGAGCCACAGAGCTGGATCCTGCCAAAGGAGTCCTGTGCTCAGCCAGGGAGGGCCTTGGTGGTTGAACCTGGGATGGTGACAGTGGCCCTGGGGGGGAAGCTGTCTGGCAGCAAGCAGAGGCAGCACCTTCAGGGCATCCTTCTCTGTGGCCAACTCCTCACTCCTCCTCTTCACTCCTTCCCGCTCAGCCAGCAGCTTCTCGTTCTGGAGGATAACAGTGCACAGGACAGTCGGCTTCAGCACATGGTGACACTGATGGCAACAACTGCCATTTGCTGAAAACTCAGGGTGTCAGCCTCACAATAAGCACTTCACGTGTGCAGCCCTTTTGATCCCCCTCCATCTCAGTGGGGCTTCAGCTCCAAATTCTTTTTGTGTGCATCCCATCAATCAAAAGGGAGCCAGGTGTGGTGGTGCATTCCTGTAGTCCCAGCTACTTGGGAGGCTGAGGTAGGTGGATCCCAAGTTTGAGTCTGGCTCGAGCAACTTAGCGAGATTCATCACAAAATAAAAAAAGTGCTGGGGATGGAGCTTGGTGGTAGAGCACAAAGCCCTGAGTTTAACACCCAGAATTGGAGTGGGGCATGGTGGGGGGGAGATAAAAAGGACCTGCTTCCTGGGTTGCTGTGAGGATTAAATCAGTCACTATTATTTTCTGACACTTCCGGAGCACCTCACCTGTGTCAGCTCAGTTCTCAGTCCCCATTTTAAAGATAAAGGCAACTCAGGCACAGAAAGGCCGCAAACCTGCCCATCACGCCACATGCTGCTGAATGCCAGTGAGCACAGGCATTGCCAGTGGTGCCCACAGTGCTCAGTAGATACTGTGCATGTTCACACAGATACTTAGCTCTTTATTACAGGTTTTGTTTTTTTTGAGACAGGACCTCACCACGAAGCTCAGGCTGGAGTGGAGGTCCCTATGTGATCCTCTTGTCTCAGCCTCCTGAGTGTCGGGTTAACAAGCATGCACTGCCATGCCCATCTTAGTGTGTGTAGAAGACGATCAGAACAAGGCCTGCCATTGCCTTGGGTTGAAATGTGTCATTTCTTTTAATCTGACTGTCATTTCTCTCACAGGTACTTTTTGGGCCCCTCATCTATGGCAGAACCCAGGTCATCTGTCCTGTGGCATTGGCACATTTGCATTTGGCTGCTGTCATTCTGTGCTGGGGGTGAGGGTCATCCGGGACCTGCAGCAAGCTCCTGGGCAGTGCTCTGCGCTAGCTTCACTGCCAGCCCCACAGAGGCCGCAGTGGAGTGCAGGGCTAGGAGCCTTGGCCAAGCTCGTACAGAGGGGAGGTGGGTGCAGAACCCAAGGACGTGAGCTCAAATCCCTATCTGCGAGCTCAGGTTGCCTCCATAGCAGCTGAGGTGCTGGGCGAGAACGGGGCATGCCAAGGGAAGCAGCCTCGGCCTGGCCACCAGGAGTGCAGGGCAAGCAGGGGTGGACGAGGCAGAGGGTGCCAGCACGACACCGGCCCAAACCTGCAGCCTAAAGTGTCCCCTCGCCAGGCGCCAGAAGCCTCCCCACAAGCTGCAAGTCAGGGAAGCCCTGGTGCATTCAACAGCTACGCAGGCAGGCCGGCGTTTCTGGCGCTGGGCTCCAAGTCCTCCATCAGCTGCCCTTGCTCAGCTCAGTCTCCGCCTCTGCGGCCTGGGCTGCCAGGTGAAGGGTGGAGGAAAGACAGGCAGGAGTGCTGCGTCAACATCTGTCCACCTGGCGGGGACTGTGGGCAGAGCCTGGGCCCCTCCATGGGACGCTTATTACTCAGCTGCTGCTGCAGAAACCTGAGCCAGCCCTCGTCCTCTGTCCTCTGTGTGTCCCTTTGGGTGGACGGGTATCATATCACATTACTGGCATTATCCTCTGTCACTGTAACCCTAACTGTAACCAGAGACCTCCATCTATAGTTGCTCGCCAGGCAGCTGGGCAAGGGGCGAGGGTGGTGACCTAGAATGGCTGCAGCTTGCTCCTTGGTCCCGGCAGTGCAGGCTGAGGCCAAGAGGGACCTTTTGTACTACCACCAGGCAGGGGCTGCTGATTGCCCTGCCCTGCTTGTCACTTCTGCGGTCCTCAAGGATCCACTCTTATACCTCAGGACAGGCCAGTCTCAGCCCCAGCCCTGGAAGTGAACAAAGAGGGACATCTTGGCAGATTGAGGAGACACAGTGGTCGCTCTTCTCCCTTCTTGCTGGTTTGCCTCGCATCCTAGCGGAAGGTCAGATCCTCTCCCATCCTCCTTTGCATCACTGAGATATTAGAGAAGCCTGTGGTGGGTGGGGAGTGGGACAGCCAGCCTCTGGAGAAAGCGCTGCCTTCAGATAGACAAGGTGCCATTAGATAGGTATTTGCTGGGGCTTCTTCTCCTAGCTTTGAATGAGAATGTGAGGACAGGAGATCTTGTAGCCATTTGTGACTATGAGGCTAGAAGCAGATGGAAAAGACAGTGAGCCAACAAACTGATCAGGAGACCACATCCTTTCAAATTTCTAAAGAAAACAAGTGTCCTTGAGGTTGAAGCCACCATTTCCTCAGAGGTCCTCTTCCTTGGAGCTGATGGTTCTGGACCCATCTATGGCCAGGCTACCTGTGTCAGGGGGCAACCTGATGGTCAGCTGTAATACTTGGAGGCTATGAGGTGTGAGGAAGTGGGTGCTGCCAGGAAGAGTCTTTCTCTTGTCCCTAGAAAAGATGCTCTGGAAGAAACCATCTCATCCATTTCATCCTGTCCATGTTCCACGCCTTACACCAGGGTGGCCACCTGCTGTGTATTTCCCACTGCCCCAAGCAGGGACTGACAGAAGAGCAGTAGAATAGTGGAAAAAATTGGGAAGTCAAGGTAAAAACCCTGTATAGAGAACTAAGAGCTTTAGAGGCAATGCATGATCCATCCAACCAGGCAGAGATGCTTAGACCTGAGGGACAGTGCTGAAACAGTAAGAGAAAACCACAACTGTAATCTCAGCACTCTGGGAGGCTGAAACAGGAGAATCACAAGTTGGAATGCAGCCTGGGCAATTTTGCAAAACCCTGTCTCAAAATAAAAGATAAATAGTAGGCTGGGAAGTAGCAGAGTATAAAAAAAAAAAAAAAAGGTCAGAGACTGAAAATGAGTCCTGAGTCAGCCCCAACCCTCTTAGCTATGAGGGGTTGAGGGGGTAGACACAGAACCGCAGAGTCCCAGGCAAGTCTGGGAATCTGAGGGGCTCTGCGCCCTTCCCAGCTCAGCCTCAGATCCACAGATGGGAAGGGTTAATAGATGCTGTGTGAGGCCCGGAGAGGCCTGTGTGCCCACGGCAAGCAGCCAGACCTCCTCGAGGCTCTGGAAGAGTGTGCAGATGGCTGCAGGCACCACCAGCAGATGCGGCCAGGACTTGAGTGCAAAGATCGGCAGGCAGCGCGGGCCTCCCAAAGGCTGGGAACAGATGGGAGAAAGATCATGCATCTCCAGAGGAGCAGAGAGGACAGGTACCCAGTGGAGACCTGAGGCTTCCTGGAGCACCAAGGCCCCATGTGGATCCCCTACAACTCAGATGCCACCTCAGGGCAGAGTGGGCAGCAGTAATGCGCACCATCACCCTTGCATTCAAGTTTCAGTTACAAGAACTAGGTGGGCCCAGGACGAACTCAGATCACATTTTCTGTCTCATGAAATGGGGCTGGGATTGGATGTGAGGCTGAACTCCACTCGCTGAGACAGGCAGGCCCTGGCAGGTGGGCTGGCCTGTTACCACTTACCACAGCCCCACAGAACAACTATATCTCCTCCCTGGATCTTGGAGAATGGAACTAAATAAAGCTCAGGGGGTGGTGCAGGGCTGCAGGGGTGTTGCCCTTGCCTAGTACACTTGAGGCCTGGGTTTCATCCCCAGCACCACAAAGCAAAAGCGAAGTAAGACTTGGACAGGACAAGCCCCGTGCCTGAAACTACCTGCTGTATAAGTGGCAGAGAAGGGATCTGAACTCAGGGCTGAGTTTATTTATTTTTTTGGTACTGGGGATCAAACTCACGACCTTGTGCTTGCCAAGCAGGTGCTTATGCCCCCGAACTAAATTCCCGACTCAGGGCTGACTTTAAAGCTCATGTTCTTTTTACCACAAGCAGAGCTGACACATAAACAATGCTAGCCAACTCCTGGCAAGCACGTCCTCCACATCTGCATGTGTCTTCCGCTTTGCTCACCTGTATGGGTGAGGATGCTGAGCCACAGCAAGGGGAGCAATGGCCTGTGCCCACGTAGGTGGCTTCAGGCAAGCCAAGGACCCTCCCGAGCCCGCTCTTGTCAACTTTGCAGCTCTTACTTTGTGACATAGTCCAGGGCACTCACATGCTGTTGGGATGCCACAGTCTCTCACCTGCAGGCTCAAGCTGTTAGGCTGAGGGTTACAGGGGTGTTGGCGTGGCAGGGGGACAGGTGGTGCCAGGCCTTGGCTCACCTCCTCCTGCAGGGTCTCCACCTCTGCCACCAGGTGCTGCTGCTCCTTCTCCTGACCAAGCCAAGAGGACAAAGGCTTCATTCCAGACTCTGCCTCCAGAGCTCCCCTCCTCAGTTTGGGAGCTAAGTGTGGCAGCTCAGGACTGTAATCCCAGCGCTCAGGAGGCTGAAGCAGCAGGGTAACTGTGAGTTTCAAGAGTCTGGATTACACAGCAAGTCCCTGACACAAAACCAAACCAAACCAGGCTGGGCATGGTCATGCATGCCTGTGATCCCAGAACTCAGGAGGTGGAGGCAAGAGGATCATTATGAGTCTGTGGCCAGCGTGGGCTACACAGTGAGTTCAAAGTCAGCCTGCACTACAAAGTGAGACCCTGTTTCAAAACAAAAACAAGAATGCTCCAACCACTCCCCCAAAACAACAAAGCAAACCCAGCCCAAGGGTGGGCGAATGGCTCCTGCTGTCGCTGTGGCAGGAGTGTAGGCAGGCCTGGGAAAGTGAGCAGGACCTGGAACAACTGTTCTGACTCCAGGAAGGAGGGAAGGGACCAGCACTCACCATCTGCCGGGCCTGGGCCAGCAGGCATCGATTCTGCTCCTCCAGGCTCTTGGCCAGAGTCTTCAGGTCCTCCAGCTCCTCATCCACAGCCTTGGCAGACTGCAGAGCCTGCTGGGTACTGATTGGGAAGGGTCAGAGGAGCCACGTGAGGAGGGGAAGGTAGAGACACAGAGAGATCCACTCAGAGAGCAGCTGGAGAATGCCCACAGTGGGGAGGGTAGTGGTAGGCACTCAGCGAGGCAGATCAAGGCACACAGGGAGGGGACAAAGACTAAGAGAGAAAGGGTGGGACAGAGACCTAGCAAGGGCTGCAGAAACCCAGTTTCAACCTAAAGACTGAGGAGGTGGGACAGAAACCTAAAAGTGGGAGATTAAAAGAGCAGGACCATGACAGATGTGGGGACACAACAAGCACAGAGGAAGGGCAAGGTCAGTGACACAGAGGGTCAGGGAGCGAAGAAGGGCAGAGGAATCCATGCCTGTCATCCCAGCACTTGGGAGGCTGAGGCAGGAGGATCAAAGCCCAAGGCCAGGCTGAGCTATTCAGTGAGACTCTGGCTGGGAATGTAGTGCATCATGAAGACACTGGGTTCAGTCATGAGTACTGGGTTGTAAGGAGCGAGATCCACAGTTAAAGGAAAAGACAGACAAAACCAGAAAGGGTGAGGGACCGAGGCATGAAAGAGAAAGCTAAAAGACAGACAGGAGAAAGGCACAGATGTAAGGCCAAAGGTCCCAGCGGGAGATGCAGATGAGGCTGGGGCTTCGAGGCAGGAGGTGGCCAGGCCGTGGCCCACCTGCGAAGCTGCCTGCGCAGGGCCAGGATTTCCTCCCCGAGGCGCGCAGAGCCCTCCTCGGCCGTCTCCACGCTGCGCTGCAGCTTGGCGTTCTCCCCAGCCAGCCGCCGGTTGCTGAGCTCCAGGTCCTCCAGGGTGCTCAGCAGGTCAGCAGGGGCAGGCCTGGGGAGTGACGGGCAGAGTTGCTGTGCTGCCCCTCGCCCTCTCCCAGGTCGGGTGGGTGCTGGGTGTGGGTGATGGGGGTGCTCTGGAGAAATAGAAAGAGTGGCCCAACTTCTCTGCTCTCCCTAAGCTTAGCAAGGCCCCTGCCCTGCACCCGCCCACATCCATTACCAGTGGGCATCAAGCCCTACCCGACCCAGGCAGCCGGAGAATAAGGGACAGAGTGGGGCTGGGGCGGGAGTCTAGGGATAGGTACAGTTCGGGCCTCGGGTCTTCGCCTCCAAAGATCTCCAGGTTGGCTGGCTCCTTGGCTTCTGGACATCCTGGAGGGGGGCAGAGAACAACAGGCTGGGCTCAATGGTGACCTTCAACACTGGGGTGCAGCTTCCACCCTCCCCTTTCCTCTGGGGTCCCTGCGCTCCCAGGGCTGCAGTGCTCCCCTGGGAAAGGCCTCTAGCTCATCACTAGCCAGGCTGGGTGTTTAGATAAACCCCTCCCCTGCCCCTTCTACACCCTGGGGCACCCTAACTTCCCCAACCCATTTCCCTTTGCAGGTCTCCTGCCAGCCACCAGCCACTGGGCTCCCCTGGCTCCTTCCTTGTGTACCACCCTTTCCTCTCTGTCCCCTCGCTGTCCCCGGCCTCCTGGTCTCTTGCTCTGTCCTTGCTCTCTTGGCCCTGCACTGTCTGGCCTGTTCCTGTGGGGTCATAGCCCTCCCCTGGCCCCATGCTCACAAAGAAGATTGAAGACATCAAGAAACCTGCATTTCTGGCTTTGGAAGGATGGAGAAGTGTACCCACCCCACTTTTCTGGGCTGGTGATGGAACCTAACACCTCAGCCACACAAGCTAGGCAGATGCTCCACAGTTGAGTGAGGTCCAGGGCACAGGTCAGTGAGCATACCCACTAACCCAGCAGGAGGGCAAGGACTAAGCCAGTGAACACTGCTCTGAGAAGAGAGTGGAGACAGCAGGAGCTGCTGGCCCGGGGAGCTCAGGGCCCCGAGGTGCGAAGGCTGAGGGAGGTGCAGGGAGTCTGGCTGCAAACAGCCTGGGCACGGGCCCAGGTGGCACCTGTGTTTCAAGGGTCTGGGGGACTGCAGAGTAAGGAGGGGTGGATGGGGCTCTGCGGGCCTCTCTTGTAGGCTGCAGTTGGCAGGAGGGTTGAAACAGTTCTGAGGAAGAAACCCAACCCAAAAGCTCAAGGAAGGATGAAGGGGCAGGCACACAGGCACCTGGAAAGCCAAAGTCACAGCTCCAGGAGAAAGCAAAGGTCCTGGTCACACGTTATCCCCTGCTCTGCCCCGTGGGAAGTCCCCCACGGGCTGCCCCTGGGTCCACCTGCTTCACTCTATATATAGCTCTCTCACCAGATGGCAGCTTCGGGGAGGTCAGGGCTCCCTCAGAGGCGGTCTCCTCTCCCAGCTCTAATCCCCTGTATCAAAGGGATGAGGTTTAGGGCCCCTGCAGCTACCCTACCACCTTCCTGACCTGGCCCTTTGTGGGGGCCCGGTTGGGCGGGTAGAGGGGCCAGGGCAGGTGAGCTTGCAGCCCTGTGGGGAGGAAGGTGAGGCCAGATGGCAAGCGCCTGGGGCCAGATGGGAAAGCAGGAGGGGAGGGGACTGGTTTTGGGAAGGGATGTGGGGGTGCATGAACCTCCCAGCTTTCCCCTTCTCCAGGCCTCTTCAGTTCTGACTCAGATACCCCAGGTGCCTCCCCCTCCCAGGCACTCTGTCCTCTGACTTCACCCCACCTGCTCCCACCCCATCTCTTCACTTTTCTCTCCCCACAGTGCAGTGGGGCCTGGCATGCGCAGTGGGATTCTGGGAAGGACTTCCTGGAAGGGCTGGAAGTGCAGGGCCTCACCCATGCAGCTGACAGGCAGCAATCCAGTCCCGCATGACCACCAGGAAGGTGTTCAAGTCCACAGTGGCTGCAGGACCCTCCCCACTGGGATCCAGGCTTCGGGCCAATGTCTGGAGGCGTGCGTCCTGCCGGCCCTGGCCAGTTACAGCCTCCAGGTAGGCCAGCACGCAGGTCACAGCCACAGTGCCTAGGACAGGGCATACCATGAGGGTAGGCAGCACAGAGACACCAAGTGTAGCATGGGTACAGAATGTCACCCATGGGGACATGTTAGGCAAATCTCTTTCTCTCCCCCAGGTAAATTTTTCCACCCAGAAGTGGGACCCAGTCACCCCACCTCACCAAGCAGACCAATGAGGACAGAACTGAGGGACAGCAGCCTCGTTCCCCACCAGGACCCCAAAGCCCTGTCGCCTTCTGTCATGGCCCCCAGGTTTGTCTTGGCCCTATCCCCTTCTTTCCTGAATGAAGCTTCCCATGGTCACTTGCTGTATTCCTGCCTTGCCTAGCCCTGTGGCTCCCATCCCCATTTTGCTCCTGCTGTGCCCAGCCTACCCTGCCCACCTGTCCTCTGAGGGTCACAAGCTTCAAACGTGGAGTTGAGAATCTGCTCCTCTAAACTGAGCAGTGGGCCCAGGCTCACGTCCTCTGGCTGCTCCCAGAGGTAAACTGAGGACACAAGAGGACACAGCCCCTAGTCAGAGATCAGAGAGGAAGAGGGAGACACTGTGGTTGGCTCTCAGGCTCCCAGGGGAGGGGACTCAATTGGAGCTGCCTGGGGCTGAGGCTGGGGCTGGTGGGGAAGGTGGGCACTTCAGGCGGGGGACGAGTGATGGTCTTTTTTTTTTTTTAATTTTTATCAGTACCGGGGATCGAACTTGTGACCGAGTGCTTGCAAGGCAGGCACTTATGCCGCTGAGCTAAATCCCCAGCCCCGAGTGATGGTCTTTGAACCCCCCACAGGCTTTGCATCTTTCTGCCCAGGAAGTCCCCTGCTTTGCTGGTGTCCAGGGGGCGTGGGAATACATGACAAGCTCTGAGATCACCTGGCCCTCCTGGCTTCTCCAGCCTCATCAGCCAGGCTCAGAGGGGGGGAAGTGTGGGGGAGGGCAAGAAGGGAGGATTCTGGGAGGAGCCGAGGGCTTGCCCCTCCTGCCCGAGCCAGGAACAATCCGATATAGCATGGACAGCCTGCATCGATCCCACATGCCTCATCTCCGGTCTCGGTCTTGCAGCCCGCCCCAGGGACCAGGGCTCTCTCCTCCCCGCATTCCCAGGCAAGGCTGGCGTCACCAGAGCTGAGTCCTGGGCCAGAGCCCCAAGACAAGATGCAAAGGGATGGGTCACAGCAGTGTGGGTAGCAGGAAGGTGACCAGGAGCTGGATCTTGGTGCCAGGCAGACCTGCCTCTGAGTTGTCTGTGTGTCTATGGTGAGGTGGATTCTCCTTTTGAAGCCTCGAATGCCCCTCAGTAAATTGGGGGTGGGAGTGGGTAGAACGATCCCCACTTACCAGGCCTGGGAGGGCCAGCTGTGTGTGTGTGTGTGTGTGTGTGTGTGTGTGCGCGTTGTGTGTCCCAAGGGGCTGCTTTTCACCGACAGCTGCACACTGCCTGCATGCAGCACACACTCACACGCATTCTGTGACACAGGAAGAGGTCTCCACGAGGCTGGCTCCACTATCCCCCCCAGGGCTAGCAGTGACCTTACAGGTCCCTGGACAGTGGCTGGCAGCAGCTTCCTGAGTACAGGCTGCTGGCTTGGGACACCTGGGCTGCAGCTTGGACATGAAGCCGTGGCTGGGGTGAGGGACTCTGAGCCTCAGCTGCTCGCCTGGGGCCTGGATGCCATGTTACCTTCCTGGGGGAGGGGGAGACATGGAATCTGGAGAGGCCTAGCATGTGGCAGAGATTCGGTGACAGATCGGGTACTTTTGGAGCATTTAGTAGGTGCCAGGCCCTCATGTGAGCATGGGAAGTGGCTCTCCTCAGCCCCGTGTTACAGATGAGAAGACTGAGGCATGGAATTTAAGAACTTGCCTAGGATCCCTTGTTTAGCTGAGGGACCCCCTTTCCCAACCTCCTAAGTCTTGTGACCATAACAGGCCCTGCTGGCTGGAACCTGCAGGGAGTAGGAAAGTGGGGCTTTGGCTGATGCAGCTGGTTTCCCCCACACTCTCCTGTATTACGGGGAGGTCTCGGTGCTCCAGTGAGGTCACCTGCCAAGGCTGCCGGGCAGTGGGGAGCTGAGCTGGGTGACGTTAGGAGCTTTGGGGACCAGCATGTCTGCAGTCCTTTCCCAGGGCTGTGAGGGAGACATTGCCATCTACCCTGCTTTCTCTCAGTGTCTCCCTCGGTACTCAGGGCCTCCCTCTCTCCACTTTCTCTCCATCTTTCCCGTGCTCTGCCTGGCTCGTCTCTCTAACTCTGTGCATCTCTTCCGGTATCCTGGTAAATCTCTTCCTCAGCCTTCTCTTTTTCCTCTGTCCCTGTCCCTTCCCTTGCCTTCCTATGTCCACTGTCCCTCTGCCACTCCTCCTGTCTCTGTCCTCTTCTGGGTGTGTCTTCCCTTTCCTGTGGAAGCCAGCCAAACTGGCTCAGCCCTGGTCTGTGGTTCCTGGTGGCTGCACGCCCTCTGCTGGCACAGGTGACATTTAGCTGGCAATCAGGCTGGTCAGCCTGACTTGTGCCTCCTCATCCTGGTGGGGGCCTGAGACTCCCTATCTGGAAAGTCTCCTGTGGCCAGTGGCCAGGGCTGGGCCTTGGGAAAAGCTGCAGGCTGTGCTGGGGGACACTGGGGAGCCTCTGAGAAAGGCACCTCACTTCTTCCTTCAGAATGTGCTCCCCTAAGGGTGGGAGCAGTGGCCTAATACCTTCCCCAAAGCCGTCTCTGCACCCACCCATGTGTCCCACACAGTGACAGTTCCTGCTGTGTCAGGCATCGTACCAACTCCTATGTGTGCTCCTGAGTACCTAAGCTGGGGCGAGTGGCACCCAGCACAATGTTAGTGTCAAATACACACTAGATCTTGATGACTTCATTTGAAAGGAAAAGTCTCAGTACATTTTAATACTGCTAATAGCAGAAAAGATAGTTAGGGTATACAAGGTTAAAAATATTTTTTTTGTTTTTGGTACCGGGGATCAAACTCATGACCATGAGTTTGCAAAGCAGGCGCTTATGCTGCTGAGCTAAATCCCCAGCCCAAGGTTAAAAATCTTATTACTTGTCTGGCAAGTGTAAGGTCATGAGTTTGACCTTGGTACCAAAAAAAAAAAAAATTAAAAATTATACATGTGACTCATGTGACCCTTCTGTGGGGCAGTACTCTCTAGGAACTCGGAGTAAGCCAGCCTCAGCCTTGTGGAGCTCAGAGATGAAACTGACCACAAACATGTCAGTGCTATGCAGCTAAGGGACACAGGGAGGGGAGAGCACCACAGAGCAAGATGGGGCCTCGGGTTTATTGAAGTAAGAGGTTCAGGAGGCGGGGTGGTGCCCCGCATGGAGGGGGACGTGCGGCTGAGGGGAAGGATGCTTTGGGTGGGTGGTGTGGTCTCCCCAGAGCAGATGAGTGGCACGGACAGGTGGGTGGCACAGAGTAGGTACCCAGCCCAGCAGGACTCCGCCACCAGCCTGATGCCCGTGTGCCTCAGCTCCCTCCACCTCTGGGGTCAAGAGGGGCCCAGCTACTCACCCTCTGCAGTCGGGCCACCAGCCTGGCTCTCTGGCTGGTCCATGGGCCAAGCTTGTCTCTGCAGTTGCCAATGAGGGTACTAGCTTCTCTCCGAGCCTGGGAGGGGTGGGAAAGGAACTGGCTGCCTGGAGAGTGCCTGGAAGGACATGCGAGGCATGGCTTTCTCAGTGCAGCCACCCTCAGGTGGGGACCCACCCTTCCAACTGTGCCCAGGCCTCTGGGTTCTCAGAACCTGTTTGCCAGCCCTGCCCACGCTGGACAGTTCCTGTTCTAGCCTGTTTTATGGTTAGCAAAACAGGACCTCAGGAGTGGGTAGTGGAGATCAAAGTGGGGGGTAGTGGGAGGGGGGCCACTATGCCCCTTGAGGAATCAGGGTGATTCTCCTTAAACTCTGGCCTGACTAGCCTGTACCGTCCTTTCCCACACCCCTGCCCCAGGGGCCTCATGCCAACCCTCCTCCCACCCCCAGGCTCTAGGCCATTCCCACGGAGCTCCAGAGCTGACCCATGCCCCCTTCCCTGGTTTCCCAGCACCAAGGACAGAGTTTGATCAGGTAGGCAGACAAAGGCCCAGCATGGCCACCTGCTACTTCTTCCTGAATCACAGTGAATTCTCCAGCAGCTCCAAACTATACCCAGTTCCTCAAATTGGCCCAACTGTTTCCATCTCTGGTCTCTGCAGGGACGCTTGGCTTGCCTTCTTATCTCTGCTCCCTGAGAAATGTTTCTCACCTGCACCCAGGACAAACCAGGCGTGTCTGGGCTCCCACGTGGTCTTGGCAGCTGACAGTCTTTTGTTGTTGTTTTGTTTTTTGAGATAGGGCCTCACTATGTAGCCCATGTTGGCCTTGAACTAGAGGCAATCCTCCTGCCTCAGCCTCCTAAGTGCTAATATTACAGGTGTGTGTCATCATACCTAGCTGGGCAGCTGGCATTCTTACTGTTTTAGCTTGGATTCAAACCACTGGCCTCTTGTGCCAGTTTGACTCTGCCTATTCCCAGGCCTCCTATGGCTCCCTAGTACCCCCAGATACTCATGCTGGAGGGACACACACAGCTCCTGGCCACTTTTTATCATTTTTTTTTCCCTCTAACAAGCCCTAAGTCCCTCATTCTCTGGGTTCCATAGGAGCTCAGCACCATCCCCCAAACTCGCTACTCTCGGGACCAGTTCAGGATGGTACCTCATTACACCCAAACAAAGCCCCACCCCACACTTCTGCTTGTCCATGGCCTTGCTCCAGGCTCTCAGGCCCCCTCCCGGGACTTTTTGTGAGCTGACCGTGTCCTGCCTCATCTGCATCATAACCAGGTCTGGAACTCATGGCAACTCTCCTGCCTCAGTCTCTCGGAGTGCTGGCATTACAGGCCTTTGTCGCCACACCTGGCTGGGGAGATGGACACAGAGCCTGGCAGGAGCAGGTCCTTGGTGGCACTTTGGGGAGGAGAGATTTGGGTATCTGGGTGGATTTGGGGACTCTTGGGTTTCCGACTCTCCCGTACATTTTCAGGTTTCTGACAAGATTGGGGGAGGGGATCTCTAAGGATGTCAGGGAAACTCAGGCTCTAGGAAGTATGCCAGAATTTCTGGAAGATTCTGAGAGAATTTCAGGGGTCACTTTTCTCATGGGTTCCTGTGGCATTTCCGGAGGGAATTTGGTCAAAGCTTCCATAAGGCCCTAGTTTTGACCAGTTTCTCCTACACCTTGGGGAACTCTGTCAGGATTCAGATGGGGCTGTCTGACGGGTGTTCTGTACAACTGTGCCATGGGAAGGGTTTACCTGGAGTCGTGTCCCAGACTTGGAACACAGCTGAAGTGCACGAGCAAGGAACGGCAGCTGCTCGCGGACAGGAGAGGGGATGGGGTGTGCGTCTTTCCCTTCAAAAGGGCCCAGCGCGCACAGTGGCGCAGAGCGCATGCGTCTCTAAGCCCCGCCCCACCTGGACTCCTCCCACCGCACAAGCACACACTGAGGGTTGTGTGCCCCGCTTTCGTCAGTTACCTGTGATATGGCAGTTGCGCATGTGTATGGCTCACCAGGAGGCACGCGCAGCCCTTAGGAGCAGACAGGTGCGCGCTAGCAGAGAGCTGGACCACTGTAGGGTTGGTAGCTGGTGGTGCAGAGGAGAGGCCATTTTATCTGCAATCCGTCGTCGTCGTCGTCGTCGTCGTCTTCTTCTTCTTCTTCTTCTTCTTCTTCTTCTTCTTCTTCTTCTTCTTCTTCTTCTTCTTCCTCTTCCTCTTCCTCTTCTTCCTCCTCCTCCTCCTCTTTTCCTCTTCTTTTCCCTCTTCTTCCTTCTTCTTAGAATAAAACCAAACAAAATAAAACAATAAAGCCAGTCAAAACAGCGAAAGTGATACAAGATTCAAACAATAGGAAATCAACAATGGCTGCCGTAATGTATCTTATCTTCAAAATAGCTGCGCATGCCATCAGATATCATAAAATCAAACCAAACAAAACAGAATAAGACCAACCAAAACAAAACAATGAAAACCATGAACTGCGATCTTCTGTTCAGCTTTAAGTTTTGGTGAAATAGGGCTGAGCAAGGGGAAGTTGGACTGAGGGAGCCTCTGTCCACCTTCCTTTTATCAGCCTCTGAGCTTTGCCCTCATGGTCCTCTGTTCTGTGCCAGGCCTTCCAGCACCCTGACAATGATGTCCAGCTTTGTGGTCTTGTCTTTCCAACCTGGTCTGCTTCAGTGCTGTTTTGTTTTGAGACAGGATCTCGCCATGCAGTTCAGGATGGTCTTAAACTCGCTATGTGGTCCAGGCTGGACTCCAGCTTGCAGCAATCTTCCTTCCTCAGCCTCCTAAGTGCTGGATTACAGGTGTGGACTGCTATGCCTGGCACGCTGTTGTATTAATAGCTCCTTGAAAGCTTTCTCTTAAATTTTTTTCATTCATTCCTTTTTAGAGAGAGTAGGGGAAAAACCACTTAACTTTTATGGTTAGAGGAAGAGGGTTACATCCAAAATTAAGCCCCAGGAAGGATATTTGATGTCAGGGTATGTAGTGTGTACACCTGTAATCCCAGCACTCTAGGAGGCTGAGACAGGAGGATTGCAAGTTCGAGCACAGCCTAGACAATTTAAAGACTTAGTGACTTTCTTTTGGAGAAGAAATGGAGATGATACTGGTTTCTTATGTTGTTGTGAGGACTTGAAGTGCTAATCCCAGGCTTCTAGAAGTTAATTGGTAGTTATTAGCTTGGGTGATAGATGTTGGCCTGTTTAACTCCTGGAAAGGAACCTGTTCAGCAGGTGGCGTGTTGAGTGATTAAAAGTGAAAGAAAGAATAATCAGGGAAGTCTAGTGCCTTCGTTGCCACTGCTATGTGATCTGGACAGGTGACTTCAGTTCTCTGAACCTTGGCTTTTTTTCTAAGTTGGTAAAAATAACATCCATCTCACGAGGTCTTTTTTCATTTGTTGGTTATTTATTTATTTATTTATTTTTGGTTTTGTTTTGAGACAGGGTCCTGCTGTATAATATAGGCTTATCTTGAACTCACTGTAGACCCCAGGGCAGCCTCAAACTCATGGCAGTCCTCTTGCCTCAGTCTCCCAAGTTGAGGAATTACATGCATACACCGCCACACCGGACTAATGAGGTCTCATGCTGGTTTAGTAAGAATGAATGCCAAGGGTTTTCTCAGTATAGGCTACAAGTGGTAAACACCCTAGCTTTATTAGAATTCTATAATTTTTTCAATTTATCTCTTTAGTATTTTTATTTTTTCCTTCACCTTTTAGAGCTGGGTTATATTGTAAAATTTAAAAAAAGAATGTTTTTAGGCTAGCATGATGGTGCTTGACAGTAACCCCAGAACTTGGGAGGCAGAGGTAGGAGGATTGCCATAAGTTGAAGGCCAGCCTAGACTACGTAATGCATTCAAGGACAGCCTGCATTGCAAGCAAGACTTGGTCTCAAAGCAAGCAAGCAAGCAAACAAACAAACAAATAAGAAACCCCACAAAAACAAAACAAAATAAATAAATAAATATTTAAAAAATAGTTTTACTGTACATAAAACACCAACGTTTGTTTTGTTTTGTTTTGGCCTTTTTAAGACAGGGTCTTGCTATGTAGTTCATCGTGTTGAGCTCACTGTGTAGCCCAGGTTGGTTTCAAACTTGCAATGATCCTCCTATCTCAGCCTCCCAAATGCTGAGATTACAGGCGTGCACCACTATGACCAGCTAAAATGCCAACTCTTGGGCCAGGCGTGGTGGTGCATGCCTATAATCCTGGATCCCAAGATGCTGAGAAAAAAGAATTGTTGTGAGTTTGAGACCAGCCTGGCCTACAAAGTGAGCTCAAGATCAGCCTGAACTGCATAGTGAGACCCTGTCTCAAAAAGACACACACACATAGTATTGCCCATAGTCTAGAAATTTTCATCTTATATTCTCCTAATCATTACTCTGAAAGAAACCACTTTTTAACATTTTTTTCTTGTTTTTTTTTTTAGGGGAGGATCTTGCTATGTAGTTCAGGCTGGCCTTGAGCGCATTATACATTTCAAGCTAGCCTCAAACTCAGTGTTCTTTCTGCCTCAGTCTCTAGCACTCTCCTGAGTGCTAGAATTACAGGTAGGCACTATCAGGACCATCTTTCACTTTCCTTTTAAAAGAATGTAGCTACGCAATTGCTGAAAAATCACAACTTGCCAAATGCCATTTCTCTCTCAAAATTCAAATTGCTACATTTGCATAAAGTGTTCATAATATTCTCTTATTATCTGTGTAATATTGGTAAGATCAGTTATGACAAATAATGGTAACTTGTGCCATTGTTGTCTTTGGTTTTCACAGGCTTTATTATGAAACTCCAAAGTGTGGTTTTCCTTGGGCTTACGACACTTCATTTTCCCAAAACTTGAATCTGAGTTGATGTTTTTCATCAATTTTGTAAACTTTTTGGGACAGGAGCTCTTTAATATTGTTCAGCTTTGTCTTAGTTACTTTCTTTGTCACGGAACAAAATATCCAATGCCCACAAATTAAAGGGGGAGATGTGTTTACTTTGGCTCACAGTTTTATAGATTTGGTCCATGGCTGGCTGGTTTCAAGGCAGGAAAGGCATGGTGGAAGGGTGTGGCAGAACACTGCACAGGTCATGGTTGCCAAGGAGCAGAGAGAGCAAAGGAAGGGGCAGGGGAGGAAGATACACTCCTCCAGGTCACACCCCCAGTGACTGCCTCTTCCAGCCAGACCCCACTTCCTAACAGCATGTCCAGCTCCAAACTCTTCAGTGGATAAATCCACTGATAAATATAGTGTCCCTGTGATCCTGGCTCCTTACGAGAGCCCAACTGCTCAACTTGGGAGCCTTTTGGGGGATATTTAAGATATAAATTGTGACAACCTTCATTCTCTTTCCTTCTTCTTCTAAGACTACAGTATGTATCTGTTAGACATTGTGATCTATACATCTCATATACCTTTTATGTTGTTGCGGGAAAAACCCTGGACCAAAAGGAAAATGCTCTGCACCAAGGACTTTGGAAGACAACTTGTTCATTAACACCTGTGGCCTGGGGGACTGAATCTGAGTCCAAATCACCAGCCATGAATTAGCTTAGAGTTTGATTTAAATACATTTTACAAACAGGAAGTACAAGGCTGATGGCAGTTTACTACATGATTGGTTACATGAGTTAAGTCATATTTTACATGAGTTAAGTCAAGCTAGCTAGTTATAAGCAAATTTACTCAAAAAGAAGTGTTTACTATAAGGTGGGAACATTCCGGAAAGGAGAGGAGGGGGTTTGAGTGGAGCAGGTAGAGTTAAATGTGTCCTTGACTAGGCCAGCCTATCCCAGACAGGAAGTCCTTGAAGCAAGTTGGGAAACTATATATTTTTCTGAGTTGGGAAAAATGCAAGCATTACAGCTGGGTGCAGTCAGGTTGACCTAGCGTGTTATCTGGGAGAAGCAGCTAAATGCAGACAGTCAAGGCTGACTGAACTTAGCAGGCTGAGTATGTGACAGGCAGCAGGAACATAGTTACAGGCCACTAACTGACTTTTAACTGCTGCCATAAAATGTCTTTAAGTCTGCCATTCTGGGGCTGGGGATTTAGCTCAGTGGCTTAAGTGCCTGCCTGGCAAGCACAAGGTCATGAGTTTGATCCCCAGTACAAAAAAAAAAAAAAAAAAAGCCTGCCATTCTATAATTTTGCCCTTATAATATACTTCCATACATTTCCCTTTGACTTAATCCAGATATTTTTACTGATTGATCCTTTCTTGGGTCTAATCCAATGTGAAAACTACTACATTTTTATTTCAATTAAGTTATTTTTTAGTTCTCTATTTCTCTTTTAGATTTCTTCTTAGACTTCATCTTTTTATTTATTTTAGAACATTTTCTCTCTTTGTCTTTCTTTCTTTCTTTCTTTCTTTCTTTCTTTCTTTCTTTCTTTCTTTCTGTACTTGGGATTGAACCCAGTGCCTTTGCACTGAGGTACAACTCCAGGGTCTTTAAATTTTTTATTTTGAGATAGAGTCTCACTAAGTTACTAAGTGAGTTACTGAGCTCAAACTTGCAATCCTCCTGTCTCAGACTCCTCAGCACTGAGATTACAGTCATGTGCTATCATCCCCAGAGAGCTACTATAAAGTTTAGCTGTGATTACTTTAATATCTGGATCATCTGTGGTTACATATTTCTATTGTATATTTTTTACTTGGTTTTCAGTCACTTTGTTCATGTTTCCTGGCAAGGTTGGTAGTTTTTTATTTTTTTAAATTAAAAACATTTTTTTGAGATATGATCTCGCTATATAGTCCACACTGGCCTTGAATTTGCTTAGGTAGCCCAGGCTGGCCTTAAATATACAGTGATCCCTTGCCTCAGCTGCCAGAGTGTTGGGATTTCAGGCATGTGCTTCCAGGCCCAACTCAAGAATGATAATTTTAAAATTAAAAATATGGATATTGTCTATAATCCTTGTGCTCTCTGGATTGTATTGTCTTCTTTTATAAAGGATCTAAATCCTGTCATGCCAGTATAGTATGGAAAGTTTTTTTTTTTTTTTGGCCTTTTTGAGATAGGATTTTGCTATGCAATTCAGGCCAGGCTGGCCTTGAACTCCTCAAACTCGCAGACTCCTCCTGTTTCAGCCTCCCTCGTGCTGGGATTATAGGAATGTGCCACCACGCCCAGTTTTGGAAAGATCGTCTTGATCCAGTTGAGGCTGATCTGTTTTCAGTTTGCCTCAGTTCTAGAGTAGAGCTTTTTCTGACTTTTGCCTGAAAGCTTGAGGTGTTTCTTGGCTCCTTCCTCCTTGCCAGATCCTGAATTCTAATTCTTGCTTCCCCAGTACTGTGAGGCTCTAAATTCTCCTTTGAGCTCTGTACCCGTGAGCAATTTTCTGCCTGATTTCTTTGTTCTCCCAGCATGTTTTCAGAGTTGGCAAAGCCTGAGGGGAAATCACATTGGAATGTCAGTCTCATTTCATCACATTCCCCTGCTCTCTGGGACCACGATTCTTTGATTTGTACCTGCTTTGGTGCCCTTATGGTTCCAAACAGTCACTTTTTTTAAAAACTTGGTATGGAGGATCAAACTCAGGACCTTGCGCTTGCCAGGCAAGGGCTTATGCTGCTGAGCTAAATCCCTGGCAAAATAGTCACTTTTATTAGTTATATTCAGAACTCATAGGTACTTTGATGGGAGAGTTAGTCTCCCGCCTACTCCATTAGGGTAAGGAAAATATTTTTTTCTTTAATTGGAGTTTATAATGTTGCCCATCGTGATGTTACCCCTTGTCTTCCTGGGCTCAAGTAAGTCTCCTGCCTCAGCCTCTTGAGTAGCTAGGACTACAGGTACATGCCGCTGTGTCTTGCTTGGATAGTATTTTTTTTTAAAGTAAGTAAGTTTGTGTCACTTCTTTAATTATAAAATGTAGATTTCTTTCTGTTGCAGAGAGAATAATACAGAAATTCAGTATCAAATGGCTATAGAGGGCTGGACATGGTGGCATATGCCTGTAACCCCAGCATTTAGGAGGCTGAGGCAGGAGGGTCATTGTGAGTTCAAGGCCAGCCTGTACTACAAAGTGAGTTCAAGGCCAGTTTGAACTGCATATGGAGACCCTGTCTAAAAACAAACAAATAACCCCCCCCAAAACCAAAAACAAATGGCCATAGAAGCAGATGTCTATAATCTCAGTTACCACAAACAAACCCCAGAACTGCAAACCAATTATTGTAGTCAGGGGTTGTACAGAGAACAATTAAAATCAGGACATGGAGTTTATAATATTATTTTATGATGGTCACCCAGAGTTAACACAAGAAAGTGCAGGAAATCTATCCACAATACCAAAGACACAAAATATTTAATTAAGGCCTGAATCCCACAGCAATGTCCTACATGAGTCCAAGTGAAAACCCAGAGCCCGTGACAGTGCCTCCCACCAGTCCAACTGGAGATCTAGAGCCCATGAAAAGGACTCACCCCAGTCCATTTTACAGATCTGTGCTGGGAAGGCCCAAAGGTCAGTGGAAGCTAGAAAGTCTATGCCAGCAGGATAAAGGAGCTATGCTGGTAGGTTGAGGGTTCTACGCTGGAGCCGAGAAGTCACACTCAAAACAAAAGACCAGGGCTGTCCTGAAAGCACCACAGCCATCCTTAGCGACACGGAGGCCCCGAGCTCCTCCAATGATAAGCACTGTCGAGTACATGCCAGGAAGCCAGTGTGATGAGTTCATCCTGGAGATCAAGTGACACAGGTCTTCCTTTCTGAAGCCAGGAAGCAATGCTCAATGTAAAGAACAGAGCTTCTCCAGGAGAACCAACAGCTCAAAGACCAACACATAGGAAAACCCACAACACCTCAACGCCTCCTCTCTCCTTCTCCAGGTCTCTTTTTAATTTTTTATTATCAGTACCAGGGAATCGAACTCAAGACCACGTGCTTGCAAGGCAGGCGCTTATGCCACTGAGCTAAATCCCCAGCCCCTCCAGGTCTTATTTATGCTGGCAACTTTCCTCAGTGGGACATCTATGCTCAGAATCATGCTTATGTAATCCAGCTGGCATTAAGTTGATCACCAGTTTTTAATCCATAACACCAGTGAACAAACTTGCTACCCAAATACCCTACCTGATTAACCTTCTTCCATTCGACCTCTAGTTTTATGATCTTGTCACCTATCAGCTGAGGGTTCTGTGGCTCAATTTGGATCGCAATCACAGCCTAGCAAAATACAGCTCCATCAGCAGCTCTAGGCTTTGAGTGCCTATGGCTCCGGCCCCAGAGTCACAGCTCTTGGCAGGTCCCGGCCACCCCACCAGCCCTTCTGCTGCTAAGGCTCACAGTCTGCTCTGGCAACTTTCTGGAGCTCTCCCAGTGTCTCCTGCTGCCTTTCTGGGATTCTCCGCTGGTTGCTGCCAAACACTATCAGTTGATGCCTATCACTGCGGTTGGTCAGTGCTGCTTGTCACTGGCCAGCTGGTAGACACTGCCAGTCTCTGATATTCTCTGCCATCAGCTTGCTCAGATTTTCATGGGCTTCTGCTGGTCTCTGGAGCTCTTCCGGGTTAGCAGCCCATGTTTGTTTACAGCTCTTTTTAATGTGTCCTGCTCTGCTCACACTGCCTGAGGTACAAATAGCAAGTAGGTTTACAGAACCACTGCAGTGAGTTTTACAGCACAGGGTGGGTGGGGGATAGTGTGTGGGAAGGAGGCCCCTCAAGTGACCTGAGGACTCAAAGTGACCAGCTCTAGTGGGCCACGCATGCTCAGCTTTGTATATTTCCTGGACCTGAGAAGCTTCCAAGTAACACCAGAGGCGACAGAATCACAGGTTACAGGGCAGAGCTATCTGGAGTGGCCACAAAGGAGTTACCTGGGATTGGTTTGATTTTAAGCCAGCTGTGGCCAGGGATGATATTTCCTGGCACAGGAAGATCATAGTGAGTTCAAGGCTAACCTAAGCTACACAGTGAGTTCAAAGCCAGCCTGAACTACACAGCAAGACCCTGTCTCAAAAAAAAAAAAAAAAAAAGACATTGTGTTGCTGTGGGGTCACTAAATCAGGGGTCACTTGTTATAGTATTCACAAGAAACTAATACAGGAGCCGAGCAGATGGTCAGAACTGGGGTGGAAGAGCTGGGGGCTGAGAGGGCAGACAGGGCTAGAAGGGACAGGTGCATTCGGGAGCTAGACCCCGTTTGAATGAGAAAACCAAACCTGGAGAGTTTGCTAGGTGTTAGAACTCTTTTATTTCCATATGGTGCTAGGAGTGGGACCCAGGGAGGGGCTGTGCAGGGCTCCCCAGCTCCACCTCTACAGCTGCTGGGAGGGCCTGAAGATATACATGACATGGGTCTTGCGGGCAGGTGGCCTGGAGCGGAAGTCCTGGGCCCCACTTTCCAGGACACCTTCTTGGGCCCCCTCTCGGAGCCCCTCCCGGATGGCTTGCAGACGGTGTTTCTTCTCGCTTAGCCAGCCGCCGTCCTCCTTAACATCCTGATGGGACTTCCTCCGTGGCACCTTAATGATCCAGAAGGCCACACGGCGGTGGGCTTCTGGATGGGAGCTGCCTATGCCCTTTCTGGTGGGCACCAGGGCTTCCTTCTCCCTCTTGGGAAGCTGGGAAGGAGAGGCGAGGAGATTTATTCACACTCTATATAGCACACCCAACTCACCCCCCAGAGCTTAGGAGTTGAAAAGCTGAGGTTTACAACCCACTGGGTTTGCAAACACTTTAGAATTAAACACACTGAGATTTCTACAATACTTTGGCATTGAGAATACAATTGGCTGGGTTTTAAAAGGGAAGTAAATAGAGAACTTTAAAGTTTATAATGCCTGTTGGATTACAAAGCACTTCAGGATTAAAGACTGAGGTTTAGAAGGCAGTTTGAAATGTACAAACGACTTTGCCATGAAAAGCTCTTGGGTTTACCAAAGACTCACGACTATAAATGCAGTGTGGGATCTTTGATCAAGTCCTGGATCAAAAATGAAACCAGCTTTCAAGGACAGCTTTAAGTGGGGAAATTTGATGGTGGACTGAATGTTCTTCTGGACCTCACTACTCAAAGTGGGAGGCACAAAAATTAGTTGGTTCCACCCCACCCAGTGTCTGCAAGTAACAAGCTGAGGTCTGAGACGCCTTCCGGTAGACTGTTACCCTCCCCCAACTTGCTGGTTGGATACCTTAGGATATGACCTTGTTTGTGACATTGCAGAGGTCATTAGTTAGGATGAAGTCTTAGTTTGGGACCTAATCTAACTGATGTCCTCATGCAGACAGAAAATGTAGTCACAGAAACACACAGGGAGGATGCCAGGCAGATGCAGGCAGAGATCAGGAAGAGGCATGGAAAAGCCAAGAGCTGCCCAGGTGACCAGCAAACTCCAGAAGCTGAGGGAGAGACAAAGAACAGATTCTCCCTCGTACCTCTTAGAAGGAACCTGCTCAAACTGGGCATGGTGGCACGCACCTGGGATCCCAGTACTCAGGGTGGCAGGGTGGGGTGCCGAGGCAAAAAGATTACAAACTGCTGTTCAATCTGCGCAACTTGGGCCTTCTCTCAAAAAAAAAAAAAAAAAAAAAAGAGTTGGGGGTGTAGCTCCATATAATAAGTATACAGGTTTGATCTCCAGGACTAAAAAAGAAAGAAAGAAAGAGAGAAAGAAACCACGACTGCTGACACCTTGATCTTGAAAGCTTAAACTCTAAAACTGTAAGACAATAAATTTCCATCACTGAAGCCACGAAGTTGGTGGCCCTTTGTTACAGCAGCCCTAGTAAAGTAATACAGAAGTTTAAGTTTGATAACAGCATTACATTTCTTCTTCTTTTTTTTTTTTAACAACATTACTTTTCTTGGCCATAAAAATAATACTAAGGTCACAGGGAGAATATTCTCAGAAGATGTTGTGCAAGTATTTAGGGGACAATATCTTGATGTCAGCAATTCCTGTCATATGGTTCAAAAATAATAAATAAATAAATAATTTTATTTATATTGTTTGTTTTTATTTTTTGAGACAGAATCTTGCTGTGTAGACCAGGTTGGCCTTGAACTCACGGCAATCCTCTTGGCTCAGCCTCCCAAATGTGCACCACAGCCTTGGTTTTCTTTTGGGAGGGGGCAGAATCTCACTATGTAGTTCAGGCTGACCTTGAGCTCACTATGTAGCCCAGGCTGGCCTCAAATTCATGGTGATCCTCTTGCCTCAGCCTCCCTAGTGCTAGGATTACAGGCATGTGCCACCAATAGCCAATTAATGCTTGGTTTGAGACAAAGTTTCCCTATGTAGTTCAGGCTGAACTTGAACTCATGGTAATCCTCCTGCCTCAGCCTCCCAGGTGTTAGAACTACAACCATGCACCACCATACCTGACCCCCCAAAAAACACATTTTGTGCTGGGTGTGCTGGCCTTTAATTATAATCCCAGCACTCTGGAAGGATGAGAATGAAAAATCAAAAGTCTGAGTCCAGCCTGGGGAATTTAGCAAGGTCGTCTGAAAATTTAAAATAAAACTAAAAAGGGTTGGGGATATAGATCATTATGAAGGTCCAGGGTTAAAACACACCTTTTGAAATTTACAAGGGAGAAGTTTAACAAGGACTTTGGAGTAGATTTTTTTAAGTGCTGGGGAAGAAGGGGAAGAACACGTATTTTGAATACAAACATATTTTGAGGTTTGTTTGGGTGAATCTTACAAAGCCCTTGAAAGTAAAAGCATATCTTAGTCTACAAAGCACTTGGAGCTCACAAAACTCTCTGTGCTTTCCTCAACAGGTGAGGATATATATATATATGTATGTTTTGTTTTTGTACTGGGACTTGAACACAGGACCTTGCACTTACCAGGTAGGCACTGCACTGCTGAGCTATATCCCTCGCCCTGAGGATGTATTCTGAGGCTGTGGACCTCATCTCTTGAGCTGGTTTGCCACCCCCCCCTTTGGTTTGTCCCTTTAACAGATGACAAAACTGAAAACAAGAAGTCATATCCAGAGAAAGCAGGAGGCTGAATTCCTTTCCCCTCCTAAACAACAAAAAAAGTAGAGGCCTGGGATTCCTTGGGGTGGTCCATGTCCTTACCTTCTGGTCACCTTCCAGGCTTCCCTCTGGCTCCATGGAGGCCACCATCTTCTCAGAGATCAGTACCTCTCCTGTCTTGTTGTTCGTCACCTATTGAGACAGACGGGTGAGGAAGTGAAGACAAGTCTATTTTGCTCCCAGGCGCTCCTCCTGCTGGGGAGACTGCAGGCCAGGGTTCCCCTCTGAGGCACCTTGTCAATCTGGAGGTGGCTGGAGAGGGTCTTGTTCCCCAGCCGGTGCTCCTGGTCCTGCTGTTGGTGGAAGTCTCTGGGGAGGCCCCAGAAGTCCAAAGGGGCAGAGAGGAGGCTGTCCAGACTCCGTAGCAGGTCATCCTAGGGCCCAAGGGGCGGCCAATGAGCTACTGGACCTCTTCTCCCCAGGATGTGTGCAGCCTTTGGCTCAAGTCTTTCTCTTCCCCAAGCTTTATCTGTCCTGTCTCTGTCCTCAGCCCCACACTCTTATCTCTCACCTGTCCCTTTGTCTCTGCCCCTATCCCTTCCTTCCTCATCTGTCCTCTTTGCCTCTTACCTTCTCTCTCTTCCTATCTTTTACAGCCCTATCTCTCTCTTCTTCTGCCTGCTCTTCTCCCGCTATCACTTACTTTCAGGAAAAGTCGACTGAAGCCTTGGAGGAGGCTCTGGAGGCCTAGGAAATCCGAGGAGCTCTCCTGGGCCTCACTGTCGTGGATGGGGGCCGCAGACGAGGGGGGCACCAGGGTGCAGGGGAGCAGCAGCAGCAGCAGGGCCAGCGGATGCCACATGACCAGGTGACAGGGAAGCTGTGCCAAGGAGGGTGTCAGGCCCCTCGTCCCACCGGGGCCACACCCTTTTCGGGACACCATTGTCCTGCCCCTCGCCCAGGCCCTGTCCCTGTCCAGGCAACTCCCTATGCTGCACCCATTCTGCCCTCTTCCATTCCTTCCCCTTCCATCCCCAGCAGTCTATCCCACCTCCCAGATCTCTTCTGAGTTGCCCCACAAGCCCACCTCAGGCCTCACCTTTGCCCACACCCCGCCCCTTCTTCTGAGCCCCGCCCTTACGCTAGACCACAGCCCAGTCACCGGACTCCCTGACTCCTGCAGTCCTCGGAGGACTGTAACAGTCCAAACAGTTCTGGTCTCCAGTCCACGCGTGACACCTGAAGCGTTAGGGGTGGCCACGCCCCCGTGCTCTGACCACGCCCACTCGCTGACCTCATCCTGCAGTCTGGGCCCCTATTTCATAGCCACGCCTCTATACTCCCTTAAACACAAATCACAGCCCGACTTTTTCCTTGGCCACGCCTCCTTCATAAGAGCACGCCCCTTCTGGGTAATAATCTTGGAGACCCAGTACACTATCGCCTGTATGCTCTGACCTAGCCCTTCAGTGTTAGCCCTGCGCAAATCTCAAACAGTTGTTCCATTTGATTTAGGGCCACGCTCTTTCTAGAACACGCTCCTAAATTTGGGTCACTCCTGTGTGCTCTAGTCCCCTATCCTCGTTTCATTCCTAGCCTCCCTGTGCTCTTGAAACGCTGTGATCCGAGCATTCTAGTCACTTACTCATGAGGGTTTTTATTTTCTTCTTTTGCATTGGAGACTGAGTCCAGGACCTTTACACTGAGCTGTACTTCCAGCCCTTATTTATTTTGGTGTCGGGAATCGAATTCAGGACCTTGTGCTTCTCAGGTAGGCACTGTGCCGCTGAGCTATATCTCCACATTCCTTTTTTATTTTTTGCAATAATTTCTCGCCAAATTGCTAAATTGCCCTGCCTGAGCTGGGATCACAGTAGGAGTTCAGCACCACCCCTGGCTCCTTCAGTTTACCTCTGAGCCTTTCTCCGTGTCCCTTCTCCTTTTCCTATTCTGGTTCCACTTAAAAACCCTGCTTTCTCCGGAAACTTCGTCTTCCAACGTTAAGGTTCCAGGTTTATTTTCCTTTCAGGACCCCAGAATCTCCTGCCTCAGCCTCTCGAGTACTGGGATTACAGCCATGCGCCACCACATCCGGTTACTCCATTTTTAAGGAATCAGGAGTCAGGGTCTTAACTCTTTTTCCCTGTGGCTGAGGCACTGTCTCATCCTGGGATAACCACAGCCTCCAGGCCATCGCGGCATGTGTGCGGGATCCAACACCTCTGGGGACTCTTTAACAACCTCCGGAGATCTTGTCTAGGACTCTAGACATGGAAGCCATGTTGCTCAAGAGTCAACCGGACCCATCCCAGTGGCCTAATCTTCAGGAATATACTTGGGGCTGACAGTAAAGATTCTTCTGTGTTTGTATAATTACCAATCCGCAACACACGGATGTCTTAGAGGATAGCCAGGGGTGCAGTCGCCAGGGGTCCAGGTCCAGCCTCCTCGCTCAGACCCAGGAGGCCCGGTCCCTCAGCCTCCTTCCTCAGACCCGGGAGGTCCCAAGCCTTCCCTCTTTTCATGGCCTGGGAAGTCAAGCGCCTGAGTCCCAAGTCCTTCCCAGAGAACTTAGACTTCTCTCCTAAAGCGAGAATCCTCCCCCAAACTGTCACTGTCGGATCCGGTCCCCTCCGCCGGCCGCCGGGCCCGCCCCCCCTCGGTCCCTCCCACTTTTCCCAAACAAAGCTCCCGGCAACTTTCTCCGCCGCCGCGCCCCGCCCGCCCGCGGCTCCCCAGCCCCAGGCCGGGAGGTAGGAAGGCGCCGGCGGGAGTCGGGATCCTGCTCTGGGGTGTGTGAGTTGGGGTGGGAAGTTAACGAGGGATGAGGTGAGGTTGCGTTTGGGGACCCTCTGGAAATGGCCCGCACCCCCTCGGCCCAAGGCGCGAGTTTGCGCGCGCGCGCTGGCGCAGTGGGAACTTTGGCGGAGTTGGGGCGCTGGGGACGCGTGCGATCAGGAAGAGGGATGGCCAGGATCTGGGACCCCGCAAGTGGCGGCGCGGAGTCCCGGTGCCACTTGGCCACAAGAAAGACTTCATGTGTGTTTCTGATCGAGGTGGTGTGCGGGTGTGATTTGTGGGCGTCCAGCCTTCCTTGCGGACACGAGGAGCCCCCTGGGTGGCCGAGGGAGGGCTGCGGGGCGTCCCGGATGTGCTTTTAGGTCTCTTTGAGGTTTGAGGCCTGGGGTGGGAAATCAGGGGGGATCTTTCCTCCCCGGCGCCTCGGTCTCTTTGTCTGGCCACATGGGGGAGGGCTGGGCAGGGGTTTTGGCCGAGGGGGGTCCTGAACGTGCAGCGCCACTGGGCTGGGCCCCAGGTCTTTGTCTGCCTCCGCCTCGGGTCTGGGGTTCGAGGGAGGAGCCGGGATGGAGATCCAGACTCTGAGGTCCTGGGAGAACTGCGGAAGACATGGAACCTACAGAGAGGCAGGATCGTACTGTATTGGAAAAAGTTTTCCCTGTTCCCGGCCTCCGGAAAGTCACAGGGAACTTGGCTTGGATTGAGCCTACGGCGTAGGGGGAGGGGGAGGGGGCGGGGCCGGGCAGGAGGGGAGGTGCCCAGGCTGGCAGCCCCGCCCCCGACGGGGGTTGTGGGAAGCTGGGGGAGGGGACGCCTGAGCCCTTTGTTCTGGCTCTCCAGATGGCCCTAGCCACGTCCCCCCAATCTGTGGTTCTGTGGGCGCCCCTGTCCCCTAGCCTGTGGTTCTGTGGGCGCCTCTGCGCCCCCAGCTGTAGTTCTGTGGGCGTCCCTGTCCCCCAGCCTGTGGTTCTGTGGCTCTTTCCAGGTCTGCATCAGTTTCGCCTTGAATCTCTGCTCCTGTCTCACTGGGTCTCTGCTCCCGCCTCTCACCTTCCCCTCTCCCTCTCTGGGTTCTGGCCCCTTCCCCCTCTCTCAGTCTCTCAATCATGACCCCCTCCCGCTCCTGCGCCCCTCCCCCTCTTTGGTCTCTGTCCCCTCTCCGGGTCTCCGCTCTGCCTGTGTTGGGCCTGGGCCCCTCCTTTCTAGCAGCAGCTGCTGGCTTCCTAACAACACCTGTTCTAGGGGTGGGGCTAGGAGGTTTCCCCCACACTCTGCTTCCCAGTAGCTAACCGGACTGCTGTGTTCTTTGAACTAGTCACCCACATTCAAAAGTTGCAGCCCTCATGGCCCTGGGCATTACTCGGGAGTGTTTAGGCTTCATCGTAGTGCAAACTCTTCCTGGAACTGAGGAGAGAACAACTTCCCCTCCCAAACTGCTCCAGAGACTCATCCCCTTTCTCCTCTGAGACCCCGACTTCCAGGCCTAGGCACTCCCCTGGCCCCATCCTCCCTCAGACTTGGGGGTCCCGGCCCAGCTCTCCTTCATACCCAGGACAACAGGCCCCAAGTCCTACAGTTTTGAGCCCCTCTGGGTGGCTCGGGAAAGCTTGCTAAGCTCTGTGTTCCTCCAGGCCCAGATGGGGGAACCCCGGGCCGGGGCCCCCCTGGAGGATGGCAGCGGCTGGACTGGCAGCGAGGAAGGCAGTGAGGAGGGCACAGGTGGCAGCGAGGGGGCCGGGGGTGATGGTGGCCCAGATGCAGAGGGTGTCTGGAGCCCAGACATCGAGCAGAGCTTCCAGGAGGCGCTGGCCATCTACCCGCCCTGTGGCCGCCGGAAAATCATCCTGTCTGATGAAGGCAAGATGTACGGTGAGTTCACCCCTCTTGCTGTGTAATAATAACGATAACCACTTTCATAGAGCCCTGAGCGCTGTCCATGTAAAAATCTATCTAATCCTTTGGGCTAGGAGCTAGCATCACCATTTGCACAGATGAAGAAACTGAGGCACAGGAAGGTTAAGTGGTTTGCCTAAAGTCACAGAGCTAGTATGTGGCAGGGATCTGTCCCCACCCTACACCCAAGGAGACCTGGGAGCCCAGCTGGCTGCAGCCCTTAGTAGAGAAATTTTGTTGACCGTTTAACTCTCGTGTTGACTCTTCAGGTCGCAATGAACTGATTGCCCGCTATATCAAGCTTAGAACTGGGAAGACCCGGACTCGGAAACAGGTCTCAGGATTGGCGTGTGGGCTTCTGTCTGGGCTGACTTCTCTCCTTCAGGACGACCTCTTCCTGTGGGCTCCCCAGTCAAGGGGTGTCTGGTTCATGGGCTGTTGCCTAGCTCCTTGGTGTGCCTGGTAGCATGATTCCACTGCCTATTTGGGGGGAAGTTTCTGTAGTGGTTGTTTAAGAAGCAGAATTGGAGACCAAAAGAGCCCAAAAGGGAGGACGGGGGTGGGACAGGGTGATCCCTAAGGTAGTCAGTTCCTGCGAGGGGAGGGGGACAGGCCCACCCAGCCTGCTTGTCCTGCATCTTTGCCATCCTTCCTGTTGAGGGGCTCTGCAGGTGGGAGAGAAGGAGAAGCCATGTCAGAGTCGGTGGCTGGGGCTCCATTTTGCTTCCCTGTCCACCCCTGCAGGTCTCTAGTCACATCCAGGTTTTGGCTCGAAGGAAATCGAGAGAAATCCAGTCCAAACTGAAGGTAAGGACTGAGACAGACAGAGACCCAGAGAGAGGAGGACAGAGACCCAGGGAAAGAGAGGGTCAGAGATCCCGAGAGAGGGGCACAGGGATGAGAGACAGAGACAGATGGAGAGAGGCTGGAGACCCAGGGGTGGAGAACAGAGACCCAGAAAACTGGAGGTCCAAGGCCCAGAGATGACCACAGACCCAGAGGGAAGGGCTGGAGGCCTGGAGGGTCTGGGAGTGGGCTGCTGAGACCCTTCCTTGGGAGAGCTGAGGGAGGGATGGAGGCTGAGTCAGGACAGGTTGGGTTGTCAGGCCTCTCCTTGGGTATTGTCCTTGTCCTCCTCCTTTTCCTCTACTCCTGTCCCTTCCCACTGGTCTCATTTCTTTTTCCCTCTTATGCTCCCCCATCTTCTCTGGTTCATTGTCACATTTCCCAGCCCCTCCTGTGACCTGCCTACTCTTTTTGTGCCCAGAAATCCTTGTTCCTGTTGGAAGTTTTCATACTCATTTTCTTTTCTCCGTCCTCTGAATTTACTTTTTCTTCTTGGGCCGAGACTGTTATTTTCTACCCATCTTGATGTGAGGTCTTTTTTGCCTTCTCTTTAGGACTTGGGGACAATTGTTTCCTGTTCTTAATTTATGCCTAAAAGCTTTCCTTCCTTTTTCTCTAGGTCTAAAAGCCTTCACTTCCGGTCTTTTCTATACCTTTTCTATTCCCTCTCTGTTTTGTCTGGATTAGGAAATAGTCACTTCCTATTCCCTTGGGGTCTGAAATTCTTATTTCCTGTTCCCTGGGCATCTGAAAACCTCTACTTCCAGCTCTTTCTTGACCTAGAAATTCTCATTACTATCTTTTATTTGGGCTTGGAAACTCTTTCCCCTCTAGGGCTGGCCACCTCTGTTTTGTTTTTATCCATGCCTCAGTCTCCCTGTGGCCCCTTTGCTCAGCTCAGAGTGGTGGGCCCTGCGGGCTGGTAGGGCAGGGAAGTGGGGGGAGTCCAGCCTTCGCTTCCTAAGTCATGTTTTCTTTCCTCCTTTGGCACCTTCCCCCACCCCCTCTGGCAGGCCCTGAATGTGGTAAGTCCCCCTGCCCTTCCTCCCACCCACTCTGCCCCAGATGGCTGCTCCCGCCCCCAGGAGACCAGGAGGGGCAGAGGGCTCTCTGCCATCCTCTGCCTACCCTTTTCCCGGACTCCCCGAATCTGCCTCTTCCCATCCATGCTCTACTTGCTTGTGGTCCCACCCTTGCTGTGTTGACCAGGGCACCTCATTAACATGGATCTCCAACTCCCCCAGGACCAGGTTTCCAAGGACAAGGCTTTCCAGACGATGGCTACCATGTCCTCTGCCCAGCTCATCTCTGCACCTTCCCTGCAGGCCAAACTGGGTCCTACTGGTCCTCAGGTGCCTGGGTTGGGGATTGTGGGGTTCAGAGCTGGAGGGATGGAGCAGTAGCTGCCAACAGGGACCAACTAATCTCCCTTTCTCTCATCTCTAGGCCACTGAGCTGTTCCAGTTTTGGTCAGGGGGCTCTGGGCCCCCCTGGAATGTTCCAGAGTGAGTACATTGTGTTTCAGCTCAACACCTGCTCTCCACCTCCACCCCATCTTCCAGCTCTCAGCTGTTTTTTGAACATGGATTCTGGAGGCAGGCTCTCTGGATTTGAATCCTAGCCCTGCCCCTTACAGCCTGTTTTCTCATCTCTGAAATGGGGGTAAGCCAGTGTGAAAGTGGATACCTATAATCGCAGTACTCAGGAGGCTAAGGCAGGAGGAGGCTCCCTGTGAGTTAGAGGCCAGCCTGGACTACAGAGGGAGACCCTGTCTCAAAACAAAACGAAAAACCAAAAATGGTGGTAATAATACCACTTTTCTTTCTCCTCTTCTTTTTTTTTATCTCTTTTTTGTGAGACAGGGTCTCATGGGGACTCACCAGGCTGGTCTTGAACTTGCTGAGATACTCCTGTCTCAGTGTCCCAAGTGCTGGGATTATAAGTGTGTGCTAACATGTTGGGCAAGAGTACCTTCCTCACAGGGTTGTCAATGGAGTAAATGTACAGTGAGTGATTAGGCTAGGACCCAGCACGTCACATGTGCTCAGGACTAGCTCTGAGGAGGCATAGTAAGGAGGAGGAGAAGGAGCAGAGGGGAGGGCTTGTTGGGCAGGGATGGATTCTGGGCTTTGCCTGGGAACTGGAGTTAGGCCCATTAGGAGGTGTGTAGTCTGCAAGAAGAGCAGATCTGGGCAATAATGAGCTCAACATGGAAGTTGCACGTGAGAGAGGCCCAGAGGATATTCATAGGAATAATGGCCTCCTGTGGAAGGCCATTCCCAGAGGCTCATGGGAAGGCAGTTGTAGGTCCAGAGACTCCTGGGAAGGAGGAAGAAACCTTAGAGGCTCTTAGGAAGACTCATTTTCATCCTTTTGATAGCAAGTTTGGGGCTGAGAATAATGCAGGGGTTATCTTCTCTCAGACTGGGAAGAAAATGGGCCTCAGGGATACATGGGAGGGCCCTTCTCAGCTCTGAGAGAGCGCCAAGGGTGACAGGATGTGTTAAAGGGGGGGTGCAGGTTTTAACAAAATCATCATCTGCATAAACGGGCTGAAGAATGAGAAGTGATACATTATGAAGACCTCCAGCAAGGGCTCTGCGGTTGGGGAGAAGATTGTAGCGGTTTCTTGAAGAAGCAGTATTGAAAGCTGAGTAGGATTTAGCCAGGTAAAGAATGACGTAGGGAACAGGGCACAGAAAACAGTATGTGACACGGCCCTGAGGTAGGAAAGCTCGGGAAGTTGAAAGAGTGAAAGGACAGTGCAGGAAGCAGCTAGCCCATCAGATATTTATTGAGCACCTGCTTAGTGCTTGGTACTGTGCTCAGTCTGAGGCTATGGCATGAATAACCTAGATAATCTCTGACTTTACAGAGCTGTATGTACTGGGGAGGGGTGGAGACAATTTATGCAAACAATAAGAATTCATAAGGAAAGGAATAAACATGATAAAGCAAGGCATATGAAGGTTTTGTTTTATTTTGGTGTGAGGGATTGAACTCAGGGCCTCCACACTGAGCTACATCCCCAGGCTTTTTTTAATTTTTTGAGACAGGGTTTCACCAACTTTCTAAATTGCCCAGGCTGGGCTTGAATTTACGATCCTCTTGCCTCAGTCTTTCAGAATGCTGGGATTACAAGTGGGTACCACCACAGCAGTTAAACTTTAGTACTCTTTATTTTTATGGTGCTAGGGATCCAACTCAGGGCTTTGCACATGCTGGGTAAGTGGTCTACCAGTGCTAACAGCTCTATTTTAGCCTTTTGTTTTTTGGTTTTAATTGTTATTTTATTTTTGGTTTTTTTTTAGGGTGATCTTGTTACCTAGTTCAGACTGGCCTTGAACTCACTGTGTAGCCCAGGTTGGCCTTGACCCCATGTGAATTCTCTGGCCTTAGCTTCCTCAGTGCTGAGATTATAGGCACGCACCACCATTCCTGGCCAAAAATCTTTATTTTATTTTATTTTATTTTTGTCTTTTAAGATGGTCTCCTTGTGCAGTTCAGGCTGGCCTTGAGCTCACTTTGTAGCCCAGGCTGGCTCGAATTTGCAACAATCCTCCTGTCTCAGCCTCCCAAATGCTGGGATTACAGGTGAGTGCCACCATGCCTGGCAAGAGCTCTGTTTTATTTATTTGGTGGGCTGGGGATTTAGCTCAGCAGCATAAGTGCCTGCCTGGCAAGTGCAAGGTTTTTGAGTTTGATCCTCAGTACCAAAAAAACAAAACAAAACAAAACAAAAAACCCCAAACAAACAAACAAAAAGACAAGGTATTTATTTGGTACCAGGGATCCAGACTCATGACCTTGAACCTTCCACGGAGGCACCCATGCTACTGAGCTAAATCCCCAGCCCACTGTCTCTGTTTTAAACACAGGTCACAAAAGGCCTTTCTGGGGAGGTGGCATTTGAATGATAGCCTTGATAACAAATGTTTGTGTCGCTGAGCAGAATCCTGAAGTTTACATTTCAGAATGGAGATGACAAAGGATTGGGGCAGAATTTTTGCAAATCAGGATCTGAAGGTCCCTGGAGTGGCTTTCTGGTCTTGGTCTTTTGACCCTTGACCTCTTTCCTGACTTCTGACCTCCCAGTCTCCTTACTACTGTCTCCTGTGCTCCCACACTTCTGGACTGTGTCAGTAACCATTAACCACATGAGGTTATTTTCATTAAAATTAGTTAAAAAAAATGTAAAAGTCAGTTCTTTGGGCACACTGTTGCTTAGAAACCATATGTGGCTGGTGGCTCCCAGGTTGGACAGTACAGAGGCAGGACAGTCCATCAGTCAGGGAGTTCTTTTGGATAGCACCACCTCCCCTCCTTGACCTTTGTTCCATGTGACTACCTGTCATTTTCTTCCCACCCTGCTGAGCTTTCACTCACCCTCTGTTGTCTATAGTCCCCATTGCCTCTGTTTTCTGTGCACTTCCCTGGACTTGCTTTCTCTTCTGCCATTTTGTGGGAGGCACCAAAATGCCACTATTCACACCTGTACTCTGGGAGACTGAGGCAGGACGATCTCAAGTTCCAGCCCAGCCTGTGCAGCTTAGCAAGACACTATCTCAAGATAAAAAAAATAAAATTTGCACCAGGCAAGGTAGCATACACACTAAAGCCAGCACTCAGGAGGCGGAGGCAGGAGAATTGCTGCAAGTTCGAGGGCAGCCTGAGCTACAAAGTGAGTTCAAGCCGGAACTCCATAGTGAGACCCTGTCTCAAAAGACACCAGCCGGAACTCCATAGTGAGACCCTGTCTCAAAAGACAATTAATTGGGGCTGGAAAGCAGCTCAATGCAAAGGCACTGGGTTCAATCCCAAGTACTGCAAAAACAAAAAGCAACAACAGAATGCCATGAGCTGCATGGTTGATGCTGACCTTGGTTCCAGTCCAGGCTCTACTGTGCAATCGCTGTGTGACTGGGGAGATTAGTTGACCCCACTGTGCCTTAGTTTCCTAATGTGTAAAAGGAGAAGCGCGGTGATTGCACTTCATTGGCTTCAGTGAGATGCACTGTGCATGTGATGTCCCAGCACACCATCAGTCTTGTCACGGCCTCTGGGGACCTTAGTGCTGCTTGCCCTGCTGACCTGGCTTTCTTCCTCCCGCAGTGTGAAGCCGTTCTCACAGACACAGTTCTCCTTGTCCCTGACTCCCCCATCTACTGACCTCCCAGGTAAGGGCCTGTTCCACACCCCTCCTGCTCTTCCCTCTCTGTGGCCCTGGCTGCCTTTCCTTCCCCTCCTATCAGTCAGGGGAGTCATCTTCCTAAGGCAGGGTGTGCTGGGGCAGGGCGTGTGTGATGGAGTTTGTGGTGCCTAAGAGCATGGCTTCTGTAGCCCACATCCTGGGTTTGTGTTTTGCCACTTGTTAGTTTATGAGACAGTGAGAAAATGGATTCGTCAATAGTCTTTCGGCCACAAGTGATAGAAACCCAAATGAAGCTCACTGAAGAGGGGAAAAGGAATTTCTTCAAGTAACTGATAGTCCAGAATTATGGCTTCAGGCATGGCTGGATCCAGGGTCTTAGTGGAAGCAGTAGGACTTGTCTTCATTTGCTTTCCCTAGTAGTGGTTTCATTCCCAGGGAGACTCGGCCCACCTGGCTACCGAGATGGTTTTCAGAGGCCATGTTTAGGTGATCTTGAATGCTCAGATTAATCCGTGAAAGAAGTCTCTAGCTCTGTCAGGGTCAACAAATTTATCAATAAGGAATACCTCAGGCTGCAAGTAACAGAACACTCGAATTAATTTGGCCTTAAACAGGCTTTAATGATGCTATATAACATAAAGTCTGGAGGTGCTCCAGAGCTGACACAGAAACTCAGCAATATCAGGAGTGGTATCTCTGCAGTTCCCTTAGCTTCCATCTTATTGTGCCAAAATGGCTGCTGTGACTCCAGGCATCATGTCCCAAGCAGGATTTAGCCAGGGCCAAAAGCTTTCTCCTCCCAAAGTTCTGTCTTTTTCATTCAGGAAGAAACTCCTTCCCAGAAGCCCCCCAGCAGATTTTCCCTAACGTCTCATTGGCCAGGACTGTGTCACATGGCCACCTCTAGCTGCATGGGAGGCTGGGAAAGTGAGTATTTAGCTTTTTCAGCTTCCAAGTGGAGACAGGCAAGAGAGAACAGTGCCTAATGCAGCTAGTGAATGTTAGCAATTTTTATTGTTATTTCTTCTCTCTAGGGTACGAGCCCCCCCAAGCCCTTTCTCCCCTGCCCCCACCTGCTCCATCACCACCAGCCTGGCAGGCTCGGGCCCTGGGCACTGCCCGGTTGCAGCTAGTGGAGTTCTCAGCCTTTGTGGAACCTACAGATGCGGTTGACTCTGTGAGTGACAATTTGGGAGCTCTTTGGAAGGCAGAGGGTGACTGAAAAGGTGTAAAATCATCTGCAGGCTTGTTATTAGGGACTCCCAGCCCCATTCCCAGAATTTCGGATTCACTAGATCTGCTGCCTGTTTCTAATGTTCCCAGCTGATGCTATAGCTGCTCTGGGGAACCATACTTTGAGAACCACTAGCATCAAGGAACTGGAAGGTCGTGGGTGACAGGTTGGGAAGGTCAGGGAAACTCTCCAAGACATTGTTCACTTGTTCATTCATCAAACCATTTGAATCCCACTGTCCAGTAGGCTCTGTGATGCTCACTAGGAGGCTGGGAAAAGCAGATCTTATTTCTGGGCTCAGGCTTCTCCTGGGCCAGGATGGGGATGCTTACTGTAGCAGTTGGAAAGGCTGTTAGAAGAAACAGGGACTGAACAGAAGTTTCTCGCTCACACAACACATCAGTGTGGGTGTTCTGCAGGAGCCTTCCACGCAGTGATTCAAGGCTCCAGGCGCTTCCATTTTGTGGCTCACTGTTCTCTAGGGTTTGGGAATCTGCTACTAGATTCTCCACATCTGGCCAGCACATGGAGGAAAGGAAAGTGACAAGATTGTGCCAGAGTTTTTATGGGTCTGGCTTGAATGTGGCAACTGGCTGATTTGCTACATCCCATTGGCCAGAACTGAATCATATGGTCTAAGGCCTAACTGCAAAGGAGCCTGGGAAATGTAGTTCACCACAGTGTAAAGGAACTGGGTCTCTGCCATGCAGATAAATGCCAATCGAATTGCCAATTGTAGTTGATTATGTTAAAACCTTCCCACCCCACTTGTAGCACAAGATAAAGTCCTTTTGCTTGCCTACTAAGATCTGCACAATCTGACCCCCATTCCTGCCTCTTGCCCTGCTCACTTGGTTCAGTCACTACAGTCTCGTTTCCTTGCTCTTTCTCAAACACAGGCCCACTCCTGCCTCAGGGCTCTTGCATCTGCCATTCCGCTGCGTGGGATGTGCTTTGCCCAGATCCTGCTGTGACTGACTCCAAATTCATTTGGGCCTTTACTCAGTCTTTCTAATGTGCTTTCCCACATCACCTGATGAAAGATTTCAGAGGCCACCACTTTTGGTCCCTTTACTGCACTTTTTTTTTTTTTTTAATTTATTTGTTTATTTTTGGTACCAGGGATTGAACATGATCTCGTGTTTGTCATGCAGGCACTTATGCTGCTGAGCAAAATCCCCAGCCCCTCACTTTCCTGCACTTTACTGTGATCTTGTTGCAGTGTACATCACTCTCTGAAGTTTACCTCATCCCCTGCATTGATTTTTCAGTTTTCTTTCTGTGCTGGTAGACTGTGAAGTCCACGAGGTCAGGGACTTTGTCTTGTCGTCTTTGAGAGTCCCTAGCACCTGCACACAGCAGGCCTCTCAGTGCATGATTGGGTAATGAGTGCTGCTGGCATGGGGGAAAGGCAAGTTTCTGTGCATGTGCAGGGGACTAATTTGCCTTGGGGAGTCACAGAAGGCTTTCCTGAGACAACAATCTTTGAGTTGGGCTTTGAGGGCTGTGTAGGGGTTTCCTGTGTGCAGGGTCAGATGTTTTAGACATAGAGATGGGCAGAGGATGGAATTTTCAGGAAAACAAAGGAAAGAGCCTGGAGCCCTGAATCACTTCATGGAAGGCTCCTGCAGAACACCCACACTGACGTGTTGTGTGAGTGAGAAACTTCTGTTCAGTCCTTGGAGTTGGCAGCTGTTTTTTCTAAAATCCTTTCCAACCGGTACAGCAAGTATCACCATCCTGGCCCAGGAGAAGAATGGTGGGTAGTCCAGGTTCAGGGAGAGCTGGCATCGCCAAGCCAAGGGATGCAGACTTCTCCTAAGGCAGTTGAGGAACCAAGGAAAGGATGGGTAGGTAGAGTGATCCTATCCGATTGCGATCAAGGGAACGGTCCAGGAACACACAGATTTGGATGCAGTTGGGTCTGGAAAGATGGAGAGAAGATTTGTATTGGAGGAGAAATTTGGGAGGATTTGGAGGAAGTTGAGAGAAGTCATGAGATCGCATGAGGGCTGGGTGGTTCTTATTCATCCTTCCGGTGAACATTCTTCAGCGCCTCTTCCATCCAGGGCCAGCTTGAGTGGGGCTGGGGCTCGCCCATGGGCACTGGGGATCTGTGGGCAGAGTGTGAGCTGGAGGGGCTGAAGGCTGAGGGTGAGAGAGGATGAGACCCAAGACTGGGGCAGAGAAGAGGAGATGAGGCCAAGAGTCAGGGACCAGGCAGTATGGGAGTGCAAGGACAGAGGGAGGGGACAGTGCAGGGCCTGGCCCAGCGCTGGTGGGCAGTGTGGGACAGCTAGCTGACACTGTTGGGGACTGCGACAGCGCTGGCTGGGCGCCTGCAGGGAAGGTTCGGGGCCCACTGCCCCCTCCTCACACAGCTGGCCCTGCTCAGTATCAGAGGCACCTGTTCGTCCACATCAGCCAACACTGCCCCAGCCCCGGCGCGCCCCCCCTGGAAAGCGTGGACGTCCGGCAGATCTATGACAAATTCCCCGAGAAGAAGGGCGGCCTGCGGGAGCTGTATGATCGTGGGCCCCCCCATGCCTTTTTCCTGGTCAAGTTCTGGGTAAGTTCTGGCCTCAAGACCCAAGTGTTCATAAGCCGTGTGGCGTCCCCGCTAAGTTCCGGGCTGTAAGGAACTCTGTCTCAGGACTTCAAGGGCAGCTGGGCCTTACTGTCTGTTCTCAGGCTCTGAGCCCCTTTTGCTCCCATGGCTCTGTGTCCCTCAGAAGAGACACATAGCGTCTGGCCCCCAGGGTGCCCCCGGATCCCATTAGACTTTGCCACCTCAGTTGTGTGACTAACATGGTGCTGGGACTGGCTTGCCATGTTTCAGACATCTACAGGCCTCACCTGATCACATCAAGTCTTGTTGCCAAGGAACAGTTTTCTCCTGTCTGTTTTTGGTGCTGGTGATTGAACCTAGGGCTTTTGCATGGAGCTACATCCCCAGTCTTTTTTTTTTTTTTTAATTTAAATTTAAAATTTTATTTTGAGACAAGTTCTTGCTAAGTTGCTAAGTTGCCCTGTGTAGGCTTGAACTTTTGATCCTCCTGCCTCGGCCTAGAGTGTTGGGAATGTAGGCATCTGCCACTGGGCCTGGTGGTTCTGGTGTCTGCAGAGGGGACTGGGCTTTGTGACTTTCTACCAGACAATGTCTGGCCTTGAAGAAGTGATTAAAGGAGCTGCCTTTGTAGAGAACTGTATATAACTTTCATTGAATGTGTATTAACACATAGGCTTGATACCAGGTGCCTTTTGGCTTTTTGGTATCTTGGGTATAGATTCTGCATCTGCAGATTCAGCCAACTGCAGGTGGAAAATGTAGTTAGGTCCACAATCGTGGAGGACCACCTGATGTCGAGAGATGATTTACAGAATACAAGAGGGCCAGGCATGGTGGTGCATGTTTGTAATGCCAGCACTTGGGAGGCTGAAGCAGGAGGATCACTGTGAGTTTGAGGCCAGTCTGAACTACATGGTGAGTTCAAGACCAGCCTGAACTACACAGCAAGACAGTGTCTCAAAAAACCAAAAACCCCAAAACAACAGTAAAATCCCAGCAGCATGTGTGCACGTTCTGTGCAAATACTATGCCTTTTTTGTTTTTGTTTTTTGTTTTTTTTTCAGACAGGGTCTGGCTATGCAGTTCAGGCTGGCCTTGAGCTAGCTCACTTTGTAGTCTAGGCTGGTCTCGAACTCAGTAAGGATCCTCCTGCCTCAGCCTCCCAAGTGCTGAGATTACAGGTGTGAGCCACCATGCCTATGCCTAGCTATAACCTCTCTCTCTCTCTCTCTCTCTCTCTCTCTCTCTCTCTCTCTCTCTGTACCAGGGATCAAATTCATGACCTCATGCTTTTTTTTTTTCTTAATTTTTTCTTTACTTTTAAAAAGAATGACCTCATGCTTATCAGGCAAGTTCTTGAGCCTCTGAGTTAAATCCCTGGCCCTACTATGCCATTTTATATAAGGCATGTGAGCATCTATGATATCTTGGTACCATGGAGAATCCTGGTACTGGAACTGAGGGACAACTATTGTGAGAGTGGATCCACTTCTTTGTTAAGTTTTGTTGTTGTTGTTGTTTTTTGAGACAGGGTCTCACCATGTAGTTCAGGCTGACCTTAAATTCACTATGTAGTATGGGGTGGCTTGAACTCATGCCAGTCCTCCTGCCTTACCCTCCTGAGTGCCAGAGTTGTCCTTCAGGAATGGCTGGCCACGCTGGGCGTGATGGTGCATACCTGTGTTCCCAGCACTGGGCTATCGTGAGGAGTCGTGATAGCAGCTCCTTGTGGTGTTTTGTCTCTTTTACGCTGTCCACCTCTCGTGGGAGCATGGTGAGAAGTTCTATATAAGTGGTCCTGAGGATTATCTGGCCTTGCCCTGGGATCTTGAAGTTTATAGGTCCTGCTTATTTCCCCACCAATTTGCCACTCTACCTTCTATATCACTAGGATTACAGGCTTGTGCCCCATGCCCAGTTTATTTTAGATTTTTCTTAGGCCTATTTATTTTGGTGTCCAGCACCATAGATGTTATAGGGATTCAGCCAATGTCAAGTGAATGTTTTGGGGTTTGAACTCCTGTGATAACCAGCATGGGGCTTGAACTGCCCTGGTCTTGTTGGACACGGTGGATCATGGTTATAAAACTTGCTGGCCTATGAAATGGTACCCTAAGATGGCCCTGGGCATGTGCTGCCCAGGTCTGGGCTTAAACCAGAGCCCCCAGTTCTCAGGTCTAGACCGGCTTCTGCAGGTTCAGGTGAGGCCTTGAGCTGCATGGCTTCCAAAGGCCCGACTGCCAGGATGGAGGCCCCTGAGAAGAGTGACAGGATGAGAGACCCCTGAGTCCCAACAAGTGGGCGCTGATGCTATCTTAGGGTGCATCGACCCTGTTGGTCTAATAACTAGGCCAACTGTTTGTGCCCTTGCCCTCTGGGGTGATGGAGGGGTCTCAACTCTGAGCATTAGCTGAAAAGGCTAGAGAGTATTTTGAACTGCAACTTGTCCTGTTGCCTTAGCAACCAGGTGGTGATGGTTGCTACCCCATGCTATATAGTGAGTTTAAGGCCAGCCTGAACTACATGGTGAGACCCTGTCTCAAAAAACAACAACAACAACAACAAAACCTAACATAGAAGTGGATCCACTCTCACAATACAGTTGTCCCTCAGTACCAGTACCAGGATTCTCCATGGTACCAAGATATCATAGATGCTCACATGCTTCATATAAAATGGTGTAGTAGGGCCAGGGATTTAGCTCAGAGGCTCAAGCACTTGCCTGATAAGTAACCAGGTGGTCATATGATTGGGTCTTAGCTGGTTGTTAAAATAACTGCATCCTTAGTAACCAACCCTTGGGAGGGGCTGGATTCAAGTTGGGAGCTTCAAGGAGAAGAAGCTGATTTCCAGGTCCCCTTGGTTACTAGGGACAGAGGGACAAGAACTTTTTTTTTTTTTTTTTTTGGTATCAGGGATTGAACTCACAACTTTGTGTTTGCCAAGCAGGCACTTAACAACACTGAGCTAAATCTCCAGCCCTAAAAAAAGGAACTATTTTCACCTTTTTTTTTTCATGCAAGGGATTGAACTTATTGACCTCGCGTTTGCCAAGCAGGTACTTACGCTGCTGAGCTAAACCCCCATCAAGAACTTTTTGAAGGCCCAGACTTTACCATACTGAGGGCAAGAGTGGGTCCTCTCTGAAATCGGCTCCTGGAGAGTTGGGAACTCAGAAAGAGGGAGAGGGGTAGGCAGTGGGAAGACGCAGGCTCTGGCAGAGTTTCTAATGATATCCTCTCTCCCCCTTCCTGTGCTCCCCATCTCCCAGGCTGACTTGAACTGGGGCCCAAGTGGTGAGGAGGCGGGCGCTGGCGGTGGCAGCAGTAGCAGTGGTGGCTTTTATGGAGTAAGCAGCCAGTACGAGAGCCTGGAGCACATGACCCTCACCTGCTCCTCCAAGGTCTGCTCCTTCGGCAAGCAGGTGGTGGAGAAAGTGGAGGTGAGGCTGGAGGCCAGGCTGGGTGCCATGATGCCAGGAAGCTACAACTGGGCAGGGATTTGGTGTTTGCCTCCTGGGAGGGCCTCAGCCTGTCTGGGGATATAATGCATGGGCTTGGGGCAGTGATGGAGTTCAAAAGGTAGAAAGGACCATTTTTGAGAGTTGAAAGGTGCAGATTAAACTGGGTATGGTGGCACATGCCTGTAATCCCAGTACTCAAGGCCAAAGCAGAAGAATCGACGCAAGTTTAAGGCTAGTTTGGGCTACATAATGAGTTCAAGTCCAGCCTGAACTGTATAATGAGACCCTGTCTCAAAATCAAAAAGAGAAAGGTGTCGAGATTTAGTTACTAAGATTAAAAAGGCTCCTGTGCCTAAAGCGTTCACAGGGTAAAGAGGCTCAGAAGTTACACTTTGGGATTTCTGGGGACTTGTGTGGTCTCAGGTACAGTTGTGAGATGGCAGAAAGGAGTTGTTAGAGGGTTGGTGGCCAGATGAAATCAAAGGTCATTGAGAATTTATAGCATTGCCCTGAAGGGCCGGGGTTTGCAGGTTTAGAGGACCTGATGGTTTATGGGGTAGACCTGGTTCCTGGGGTGATCCATAAATATCTGAGCCTCTGTTTTCTCCACTCCCTGCCCCTGGTTCAGACGGAGCGGGCCCAGTTGGAGGATGGGCGGTTTGTGTATCGCCTGCTACGCTCGCCCATGTGCGAATACCTGGTGAATTTCTTGCACAAGCTGCGGCAGCTGCCCGAGCGCTACATGATGAACAGCGTCCTGGAGAACTTCACCATCTTGCAGGTGACCGTGGGCCAGGGGCCCTCAGCCAGGAAACTGAGGCAGTGGGGGCCCCACAGATGCCCCTTAGCATAAGTGCCCTCTGATATAGTGGGCACCTTCCTTGGGAAAATGGCAAAGAGGCCTACTGGGGTCCCCTGGTTGCTGGTGGGGATCATCAGTCCAAGCCTAAGCATTCTTTTTCCTGGCTTCCTGGCAGGTGGTGACGAATAGAGACACCCAGGAACTGCTACTGTGCACTGCCTACGTCTTCGAGGTCTCCACCAGTGAGCGTGGAGCCCAGCACCATATTTACCGCCTGGTCAGGGACTGAAGGGGGACCCCACAACTGGCCTGCTCCCAGAACACCCTCCTCACAGAAAGGACCCTGCAGCTCTCCATGTTCCTCTTTTGGGGAGGGGGCTGTGATTGAAAGGGGCTAACCTCAGAGGCCTGAGTGATGGGGACTATTCCCTAATAGGAAGGGACCCCAGCAGCAGGTCAGGGATTAGGGACAGGAGTGAACAACCCCCAAGGGCCCCCCACTTTTCTGGATATTTTGGGGGCCCTGATTACACATTGACTTGTCCCATATCCTGGCCCCACCCGTATCTGCCCCTTCCTGCCGCTCCTCTTTGTGATATGTGACATCACAAATTGAAAATTAACCCTTTCTGTGCAGGAGCAGTCAGGTAGGCCCTGAAAATATATTTTTTTTTAATATAACGAGATATTTATACGTGGGTATTAGGGTTGTGACTCTATCCCAGAGGGATGAGGCCTTTGAGTCTCACCCCCTCTTTTCTTGTATGTGAGCCCCAGACTGGACTGCTGCCTCCCTTTCCCTCCCAAAGCGTGTTGGTTTGTGTTCTGACAGAGGATAAAGTTATTTTACCAAAACATAGGGTATTTATTTGAGATTTGGGCCAAAAATAATCTCGTGGGAGGTGGTTGGCCATCAGATAAGTGTGGGGCAGGAAGCCCTAGATTCCCAGGGAGAAATGGTGGTTACTGGGTAGGCAGACACCTGGGGTCCCAGGGGAATGGGGGGGGGGTGTCACTCAAAGCCCAGGCAAACTAGGGATTAGACAAATACTTATAGTGTGTGTGGGGTACGGGTGGAGTCGGGCTCAGCTGTATCTAGCAAGTCGGTCATAGACGTAGTCCAGGTTTCTGCACATGAATATCGACAGCGTCATGAAGCCAAGCTACAGAGAAAGAAAATGGCGATCAGAGATGGTGAAGGGGTGCCGGGGGGTGGGGTGGGTAGTGTGACCCCCTTGGGAGAAAAGTCAGGGGACAGGGTCCAGGGGGAGAAAAGAGGGCTGCTAGAACTGCTAAAGAAGTGGGTAGAAACCAGGAATGGATGGTGTCGTAGGCCTGTAATCCCAGAACTCTGGGAGGCTGAAGCAAGGGGATCTCAAATTCAAACCCAGCCCGGGCATTCTAGCGACTTTGTGAGACCCTGTGTCAAACTAAAAAAATAAAAATGGGCTGGAGGGTGTAACAGTGCGAAGGCCCGGGGTTCAATCTCTAGTACTGGGAAAAAGAAGAGCAAGGCGAGCTACAGGAGAACTAGAAGTGAGCCAGGGACGCAGGCTGAGTGACAGCAGAGACGGGGAACCCCGCGGTAGCAGGTAGGAAGGCGGGGTCCGTCGAGAGTAAGGAGAGAGGTCGGAAGCAAGCCCAGGAGCTTTATTCTGGGGCTTCATATGTCTCCGCCTCTGCGACCCCGGTCTCGGGCTGCTCCTTATCACGATCCCACAGCGGCCAGCGCCCCAGGACGGTGGACACCTTGCCCGGCGGCGCCCGGTATCCCCAGGTGGATCAGATTCCCGCCAAACCTGGGGTGCCCCACAGGGAGTGGCCATAGCGCCCAGGCCTGCTGTCACTGGCTGAGCGCTGCGTGCCGGAAGTCGGCGCCCGGGACCTGCGGCTCGGGTTACCGGCGGATCCATGTGTAGCTCAGCTACCGTCTCAACTATCACTTACCTGCGAGGAAAGCGAAGGAGGGCTGTTGCGGCCAATGAAAGGCAGGTCTCCCTGCGTATAACCAATCAGCTCATAGAAGATAGGTCTCCGCCCCCTGCAGTTCCCCATGCTGCGGCCAGAGGGCCACGAAGGGAGGGTGCCCTGTCATGCATTCGTCCTCCCGGGGATAGGGGCGGGGCCACTACGACTTGCGACCAATTGCGAGTGGGGGCGGGGCCAAATCACCTCGAGTAGACCGATGCCCAGGCAAATGCCCACTATGGAGATGAGGTTGTTGTGCAGCCAATTCTGGAGGCTCTTCGCGCAGCCCTGAGGATGTAGGGGGAAAGTTAAAGGTGGCGTTCCTTCCAGCATTCGTCCTCAAGCCCAGACTCAGTATTCTTTTCTGCCTCGTCCTCTTTTCTCTTGTAAGCAACGACCCACTTTTCCAGTTACTGGAATTATCTAGTCTCAGTTCTGGGTATCCGTCTCATCTCTTCCAACCTTAGGCTTTCTAGACGTCAGCGTTCTTGGGCCATCTTTCCTCCAGACTCCGCCTCCTTGGAAGGCCCCGCCCCCTTGAAGACCTTTCCCCTTAGGAAGACAGATCTCTTCCTTGTAGCCCCGCCTCTCTGTGGCCGCGCCCAGCTCCGCGGCCCCAGGCTCACGAGGCCACACCCCCGGCAAGGCCGCCTCCCATTGGAGCAGCTCCTGATCCAAATCTCAGCTACCTCGCGGTAGATGTGGCTGTGGGCGGGCACAGAGCAGAGGTCCGTACTGTGTCTGGACCGCGCCCGCGATCCGAGCCCGCCGGGCTGGGCGAAGTAGATCTTTTCAAAGACTGTGGAGTCGTTGGTTGCTGAAGAGTTGTAGCAGGAGCAAGGCACGCGGTCCACCTCCGACTCGTTGCCTTTCAGGATGAGGACCTGGAGCCAGTCGTGTGGAGAGTGCCAGCCGCAGCAGCGCAGCTGAGGGAGGGATGCAAGTGAGGGATCAGGGCCCGCGGTGACGCGACATACTGTTGGGGAATCAGGGAACCGGGCGATGGGTTTGAGGTCAGGCCGGGAAGCAGGGGTAGAACCTGAGGCAGGGGGCGTAGCCATGCCAGCGTCTGGGTATCCCGCGAGGGTGCTGGGCCACCCTGGGGATATTTATGTCATCATCTGGGGTCAGGGTGAGTGAGTAGGGTACACTAGGAGCCTGGAGCTGGAGGATGGGGCCTTGTCCAGGCAGAGTCTCTTTGAAACCTAAGCTGAGCAAAGTCACGTCGGAGTCCCGGAGGAGAAGGCGCGATGGGGCCACGCACCTGGAACTGGGTGTAGTCCCAGCTCTCCTCGGCCGCTGTCTCCTCCGGGTCAGAGCCGTAGTTTTGGATGGTGCTCAGCACGAGATCCTTCACCCTTCGCTCCAGCTGAGAGGTGGTGAATGAGGCTTAAATAGGTGAGGCTGCGCCCCCGTGTGCCCCACCCCTGCAGCCACTCCCAGATCGTTCAGCCCCCAAGGATTCCCAAGCGCACGCTTGTGGGGCTTCCGTTTCTCCTTGCCAGCTGGTGTATCTCTTCCTTAGAGCTCAGTCCTATTTTTAGAGGTCATTAGATCTCTATTGCTTCTCCAGGGGCTTTCCACCCCCTCCCTCTTTTCTCTCTGCTGCTCACTCGACCTCCTGCACTCAGCGATCCTCTCTACTCAGCCTCCCTAGTAGCTGTGACTGTAGGTGTCACCATTCGCTACTTTCCTTTGAGATCTCCCTCAATGTCCTCGTGTCTGATTCCTGCCTTGTTTCCCTCACTCTCCGCCTACCCCCCCCCCGTCTGCACCCCTTGGGCTGCCAGAAGTGGGTGATGGCAGCTGTAAGCTCACCCGAACCCGCTGAGTGGAAATAAGGATGCCCAGGGTGATCTGCGTGGCAAACAGGAGCAGCAGGATCCCGAAATACTGGGGCAAAAGGAAGCTGTCAGGCTGATCTCTCCCCAGACCCCTCTTCGGGGTGGGGAGGGACAGGAGCGGCCCTAGGGGTGGAAGTGGGGCACTCACCAGCCCCAGGAGACTGCGAAGTTCCTTGAGGGCCCCCACACAACCCAGAAGAGTAAGGCCCATGGTGAGACTCCCTGAGATGGCCAGAACCTTGGACCAGGTCTGCAGTGGCACGAAGGAAAAGCCTGGAAGCAGAGGTGAGAGCCCTTGAGGGTGGGCCTGATGGGTAGAGCTTCCAGCAGCCCCAGGCCCCACCCAGACAGCCTCCAAGTGGGGAGCAGCATCTCTGACCCTGTGTGTGGGGGGGTTCTGGTTGGACTTTCAAGGTCCTTGCCCCACCTTGATTCTGTTTCCTGCTGAGACTTCTCCCCCTGTCTCTGAGCCCCTGTCTGCCCCCTCTCTGGATCTCTGTCCCTCCTCTTTCCTTCAGCCCTTCCTCAACCCTATCACTTGTTCTGTGACATGAGCTCTGTCACTTAAACATCCCTGAAGCCAAAGGAAATAGTGTTACCTATTTCCTAGTTGTGTTTGTTTGTTTTCTGAAATGGTATCTCACTATGTTGCCCAAGCTGGCTGGCCTCAAACCCCTGGACCCAAGCAAATCTTCCTCCTTGGGCTGCAGAGTAACATAGACTATGGATTTGTACCATCCAGTGTGGCCTTGTGGTTTTTTTGAGGAACACATGAGAGCATGTGTTCAACTCAGCCCTCCAGGCAAAGCAAATGCTTGCTACTTACCAGCTCCTAATTACTCCATTATTCATAATTACTCCATTATTATTTTCCTTATGGTTTTCAATATTACTTCTGTTTCTCTCCTTTCTTGCTGTGTGACACCCAGTAAGGGACTTCCCCTCTCTGAACCTCAAGAGAGGGGAAGGTTTGTGGGAGAATCTGATGAGCACCAGTCTAAATCTAACACAGGAAGTGCTTGAGAAATGGCTATCATTGTCACTGTCCCAATTATTGTTGGTTCGCATAACCCCATTTGCCAGAGAAAGACTAAGTGCTCTGAGAGCCCCAGCTCCAGTTGGGAATAGTCGGTGGGAGGCAGGTTCCTGCCTGGGGAGTCGGGCTGTGTGGGTCTCCCCAGGACAAGGGAGGCTCTAGCAGGTCCCATGGGGGAGGCTGGGCCCAGATCTATCCCAGAAGAGTCCTCCCCACTATCCCAGCCCCTCTCACCCACAAAGGACACAAAGCTGGTCTTGTCCACGAGGATCCAGATGCCGAAGCAGAAAATCAAACTGCCTAGGGCCTGTGGGAGGAGACAATAGTGTGGCAGTGTGCTAGGGAGGCACAGGTGGGCTGTGAGGTCTGGGGGCTGTGGCTGTGGCAGGGACTGGGACCAGGGCTGGGGAGCCATGGGGGAACTCACGAAGAAGAAGATGTTGAACACGAACAGGAAGTATTTGATGAGGCTGAGGCAGTTCTTCTGGGCCGACATCTTTGCCTAGAGCCGGGAAAGACCAGTTGGAGGGACCGACAGCTGGGTTGTTGGCAGGGGTTGTGATGGACGGAAGGACAGAGGCCGGGGAGGAGAAAAAAAGAGGCTGAGAAGAGGCAGAAAGGAAGAACACAGAGAAAGAGGAAGTCCCAGGGGTGGGGCTCCACCCCTCTTCACGAGAAGTGACACTCTTTTCTGTCTGTTCCTGACTCCTGCACCTGCCCAGAGGGGACACACTCTGGTCCCTGAGGGGCCATGGAACAGGTGGCCACCGAGAGCATAATAGGTGAGCCCTCCTGGGTCTCCATGGCTCACCCCTGAGCCCCAGGACCCCAGGACCCCAGGGCTGTCCCTGGACCACAGCTGATCTGAGATACTTTGACCTCATGGCTGCTAACCTTTGCTATCTCTGTCTCCAATTCTGTCCCTTTCTCTTCTTTCCCCTTTCTGTGGCTCTGTCCCCTCTTTCTAGTTCTCTGTCCCTCTCTCTCTGAGTCTCTGTCCGCCTGTGTCCCCCTCCCTGTCTCTGTTCTTCCTCCTTCTGTCTTTCTGTCTGCTTCTCTCTGAGGTCCTGTCCTCTCCCTCCCCACCCCCTGTCCCTGTCTGTCTCTGTCTCTGTCTCTGTCTCTGCCTCTGTCTCTCTCTCTCTCTCTCTCTCTCTCTCTCTCTCTCTCTCTCTCTCTCTCTCTCTCGGGGGAGACTGCATCCTGTTCTAGACCTGCTGCTCTCTTGTGCTGGGGGCAGGTGCTGGGCACCTGGGGAAGTGAAAGTGCTGCAGACGGAGGCGGGCAGGTCCCTGGAGTGACAAGCATGGCCAGGCTGTGCCAACAGCAAGCGGAAGCTGAGCCTCAGGCATGACTTCCTCCCTCTGCAGAGGCCTGAGGAGGAGGCCCCAGGGGAGCCCCAGGGTTGGGGGATCTCACTGCCACAGTGCACCCAGCAGCCTTTGCAGTCTTTCCAGAGTCCTCCTCTTCTTGTCAGGCCCCAATCCCTCACAGATTTCCAGTGCTGGGAGCTCCCAGCACGTAGACCCTGGGAACCCAGCCTCTGAAGACTCAGCTGACTGCATTCACCGTGTTCTGCACAGATCTGGGCCTGCTCCGGCATCTCTCTCTTGCCTGATTTCCACATCCAAGGCTGCCCCACTTCCCACCCTGGGCTCCCCCTTTGTCACATCCCTGACAGTCCCAGAGCCAGGCCCCTCCTGTTTTTCATTCCAGCCTTGCTCTGTGGCTCTAGCCACAGGCTGACTCAGGACTCCTGCTCTCCCACCTGGACCCAGGCACCTCCCTGCCTCTGCAGATATGATTAAAGATCTCAAGAAGCAAACATCTTGGATTATTCAGGAGGGTCCTCAATCCACAACAAGTGTCTTCATGAGACACACAGAGTGTTAGGTCTGCCCGCCTGAGAGACAGCACAGTCATCACAGCAATAGTTCAGATCTGTGCCGTGATAGTGCACACCTTCTTCCCAGAAGCCCCTATGGCTTCTCTCTCCCAAAAGTCTGCCAAAGCTCAGGAATGCAAAGGTTTACGCAGTCCCCTGCACTCTCACAGAATAAATCAGCTCACATCAGTCCCCATCAGAGGCTATATCAGGTAGGACCTGCCCTTTGTCTGCAGGAAGAGCCGCCATAGCCTTCTCTGTGGGGACTCCCTCCATGCCCTCCCTGCTTATTAAACTCTTCTCATCTACTTGCCTCCTCTCTTTAATATTCTGCGCTGCTCTAGATTGAGCACAAATCACTCAATCACAGAGGAGAAGACGGAAGAAAACAGTGCCATGTGAAGAAGGGGACCAAGACTGGAGTGTGGCAGCCGAAAGTCAACGCTCAAGAGTCAAAGAACTGATTCTTGCCTAGACCCTCGGGAAGGACTGTTGCCTTGGTGCCCTTTGATTTAGGATGTCCAGTCTAACAAAGTTCAAGAATTAATTTCTGTTGTTTCAAGCTACCAAACTTGTGGTAACTTGTCATGGCCATAAGAAGCAGATACACTGATCTCTTCCATCCCAGCCACCAGTCCCCTTGCTAGAGATATGTGTAGGGTGATGGGAGGTCCAAGGGAGGAGCTTCTTTCCCAGGCACACAGGCTTACATTTCTCAGGACTCCTTGCAGTGAATTTGAGGTCTCATAATTAGTATCCGGCTGAAGGCCCCTTCTGGACTTGCCTCTAAAATGTCTTCTGTAAACTTTAGTCTTTCTGTCTCCTTTTAGTCATTTGGCTTCTGGAGGCCTTAAAATTCAGGGGATACCTCAGTGATGGAAGGCTCGGGAGACAAAAGAAGTTTAGGTCCCTGGTTTATTCTGGACTTACATAAAATATTTTGGACTTTATTGTGCTGTTGGGCTTCAAACCCAGGGACTTGAAAATGCTATATAAAATCTTGACTGCCAATATAAAATGTTTATGTTACTAAATGTTTTTTTTTTTTTTTTTCTTTTAGGTACCAGGATCAAACTCATGAGCTTGCACTTGCCAGGCAGGCGCTTGCGCCACTGAGGTATATCTTTGGCCCCTTAGATGTTTATATTGTATAAAAATCAATGTAATATAAGCATGCATTAAGTACCATGCATTAGGTTAACCCCTGGAACCTGTGACTATGCCTTTACTTGGAAAAAGGATCTTTGCAGATGTAACTGAGTTAGACTTCAAGGTGAGGTCCACCTGATTACCTGAGTGGGCCCTCAGTGCAGTGATGTGTTTTATAAGGGACATATAGAGAAGTAACAATCCTGGAAGACAAGGCCACACGAAGGTAGAAGCAGGGATTGATGAGCAATGCAGGTACAAGCGAAAAGACGCTTGGGGTCACCAGGCATGGGGACCCTCTGAGAGCCTTAGAATGAGGTGGCCCTGAGGACACTTTGAGTCCAGTCCTCTGGCCTCCAGAATTGGGAGAGAATTCATTTGAGTTGTTTTAAACCACTAAGTTTGTGGTAATTTGCACAGCAATTCTAGGAAACAAAGGGACCAACTGAATCAGAGATTTTGCTGTGGGCCCACTGGCCTGCATCAGAACCAGTCCTCCCTGAGACTGCTGAAGACACTGGCTGTCCTCTGAGCTTTTTGGCTTTCTTTCTTCCTCACCAGCTGCTGCTTCTCAGTCTCCATCATATCCTCTTTCTAAATTGTTTTCATTGTTTGGGTTTTTTGAGACAGGGTCTTGCTACATATCCCAGGCTGCCCTCACACTTGTGGAAATCTTCCTGCCTCAGCCTCCTGAGTTCTGGGATTATAAGCAAGCACCATCAGGCCTGGTTAGGCCTTCTTGAGTCCTGTGTCTCTAATTCCACTAACCTAGAAACTTTAACATTTTATGACACATGACCTCGAGTTGAGCGGTTTAAGACAGTAAACATTTCTTATCTCGTACAAGTTTCTGTGGGTCAGGCCTCAGGGAGCAGCAAGCCGGATGGTTCCTGCTCAGTGCTGCACAAGGCTGCAGTCAGGCGTTGGGTAGGGCTGCAGTGTCTGAAGGTCAGCTCGCTGTCCATCCATCTAACCTATCTGTCTTTGTGGTACTGGGGATTGAACTCAGGGCCTTTGCACTGAACTACATCCCCAACTGATTATTATTATTATTTTTTTTTCATTTTGAGACAGTTTTACTAAATCACTAAATTTACCAAGCTGTGTTTGGTCATCCTCTTGCCTCAGCCTCCCAGAATGCTAGGATGACTAGCATGTGCCACCAGGCGCTCCTGGGACAGTCTCCTCAAGGACTTGTTACTTCTGACCTTAACCCCTACATCCTATTCTCTGCCCCTAAACCACAGGGGCCCCCATCCTAACCTGAGTCATTCCTTGAGCCAGAAGCCTCTAATGGGTTCTCATTTCTTTCTGAAAAAAACCCCAAATTCCTGCTATGACTACAATACCCTCCATGCACGATCATCTCCTGCCACTTCTCTGACCTAGCTGTGACCACCTTTTCCCCAGTAACTGGGTCCCCACTGGGAGCAGACTCCGTGCTCTTTCAAAGACACCTCAGGTATCTTTCTGCCTCTAGACCTTTGCTCTTGTCTCTTTTTTTCCCTGGAATTCCCTTTTTAGTGTTGTTTATGTGGTTCCTTTATTTATTTTATTTTTTGAGACAAGGTCTTGCTATGTAGTTCAGGCTGGCCTTGAACTCATGGAGATCCTTCTGCCTCAGCCTCCTGAGTTCTGGGATACCAGGTATGTGCCACCACACCCAGTTCTTACTTTTTATCTTCATTTTTCACTTCTAATTATTCTTCATTTTTCACTTCTAATCATAATAACTGAGAGAATTTGTCCCATCTTTTTTGTCACAGTATTAAACAAACTTGTAAGTAGGAAACTATTTGTGATTAATAAAATTTTTTCCTATTGCATGAAGGAAACAAAACAAAACAAAAACAGCTACAAAAAACAAGGGCAGTTAGTACCTGACATTTAGTAGCCCCTCTTAAATCTGTGCTGAAGCACTGAATGATTCCTTCAGACGAGTTCTTACAGAATCCAGAAACTTTCCTGTATGCCTTTGTCCAATCACTACAATTGAAGCCTGTGATTTTTGTTGTTCTTGTTTTTGTTTTTTATTTTTTTGGTTTTTTGAGACAGGGTCTCACTGGGTAGTTCAGGCTGGCCTTGAACGCATAGTAATCCTCCCACCTCAGCCTGCCAAATGCTGGAATAATAGGTATGTGTCACCATGCCCTGCAAGCCTGTGGTTTTTAATGTGTGATTTTTTTTCCCAGCAGTGCTGGGGCAAGGAGCCCAGAACTCACACATGCTAGGCAAGTGCACTATCCCTGAGCTGCATCTCTCTCATTTCCTCTTGAGTGTAACACTGATATTTCCCAGAAACTATATGAGCAATGTATTTCAACAGATTCAGTGTAGAAACAGATATGAGAAACCAACTATCTTCTATTCAACTAGACCTTATAAAAAGAGTTACAAAAATGTAAACCAGTGTCAGTCTTCCATGATATTTTCTTCTGGAATGGAAATTATAATTACTTTTTAATAAAAGTGCTATTTATATTGACACATGATGGAGTTTTTTGTTTTCATTTTTTTTGTTGTTGTCTTTTTCATTCTTGGGGATTGAACCTAGTGCTATTGCACTGAGCTATAATTCCTTTGTTATTTTATTTTATTTTATTTGGTACTGGGGATCTAACTCATGAAGTCATGCTTGCCAGGCAGGCTCTTGTGCTATTGAGCTAAGCCCCCAGCCCTGTTATGTTTTATTTTAAGGCAGGGTCATTTTGAGTTGCTAAACTTTCCAGGTCAGGCTTGAATTTACAATCCTCCTGCCTCAGCTTCCTAAGTGCTGGAATTACAGATATGAGCCATTGTATGTGGCTATATAAGAGAGTTTTAGACAACAACAATTATTTTAGAAATTTCTCATTGATAGATATAATTCACATAAACGCACAACACATATATACAAGCCATATAAATTACTGGACTCCTTAATTTGTAAGAGTGCAGAAAAGGTGCTGAGATTAAAAAGTTTGAAATCAGTTGATATTAGTAAATCTGTTTGAGGTCTCCCAATTGGGAATTGAAATAGGGCCTTTACATTGAGCTACATCTCTAGCCCATTTTATTTTCAGACAGGGTCTGGATAAATCCCTAAATTACTCAGGCTGTGCTCAGACTTGAATCTTTCTGCCTCAGCATCCTAGAGTGCTGGGATTACAGGCATGGCTTGCTCTGTTTTTTTGTTTTTTTAAATATCTTGTCTATTTTTTTGTTGTTTTGTTTTGGCTTTTTTTTTTTTTTTTTTTAGACAGGGTCTCGCTATGTAGTGATTCTCCAGCCACAGCCACAGAGGGCTGGGGTTACAGGTGCATACCACCTTCTGAGCTCTTTGAAGGCAAATCCCTGTCTGCCTTGTTGGATACACATTGGTTAGGCCACTGGCGTGAAGATCTTTGAGTGTATCAAAAGTTTGGCGGCTACCTTGGAAGGAATGAACAGGAAGAAATTTCCTACCTCTTCCACACTTTCACTTCACTTGGGAACTTCAAAGAAACCATCAGACCAGGGAATTCAACAGGGGACAGTGGAGAAACAAAGGGGTTGGTCCTAAGAACAAGATGGGAACATATTGGCGCATGCACAGTCCGAGATGTGAGCACTTGCGTGCCAGAGACGTGTTAGAGCAGCGGAGCAGCAAAATCTCTGGGTCAGTAGGGCGCGTGCCAGGGGAAGCGGCGGCTCACGTGCAAATAAACGGCGGGAAAGGCCCTGCGTGCGCGCACAAGGAGCGTTGCCACATCCAAGCAGAGGCGAGGTCTGGATTCGTTGCTAGGTGTCTCGGCTGAGGCGTCTTCGCCTTCAGTTTCGCTCACTCGTGTAACTGACTGGCCAAAGAGAGGCGGGACTCTCAGGACCAAGTGAGGGGGAGTGGGCCTGTGGGGCCCAGAAACGCGCAATCCTCTAGGCTGGCGCTCTCGGGACACCGGGACAGTAGTGGAGTCCCCGCCTCGACGCCTCGCAGGGCCTGGCCTCGGCGTCACCCTCTGCCCTCTGCCCTCTGCCGAAGCCACTGGCCTGGACGGGAAGCCGCGCCAGCGCCAGCTGTGTCCCTGCCTGCTGGGGACGGAAGCCGTTTCCTGCTCTCTGAGGACCCTGGACACCAGCTCTCTGGGCCTTTTCAGAGGTTCTCGGTCCAGGGAAGGAGGTAAGGTGTGAGCGCCCCCAGAGGACACGGCCTCGGAGGGGAGCTGCGAGGACAACAGTGTTGATCACTTGCCAACACCGCCCCTCGGCCCAGCGAGGAAGAGTAGGGGGGACAGGGTGTCAAGAAGGCCAGGTGGCTAGAACTCATCTGTGTCACCACAGAAGGGTCGAATTGACCAGTTCACCAGAAAATGTATAAGGATTTTTTTTTAATTTATTTTTTAGGGCCGGGTGTTTAGCTCAGCAGCGTAAGTGCCTTCTTGGCAAACACGAGGTCATGAGTTCAATCCCAGGTGCCAAAAAAAAAATTTTTTTTTAAAAATTTAAAAATGTATTTATTTATTTTTGGTAGCACGGATCTAACTCATGAACTCACGCTTCCCAGGCAGGTGCTTGTGTCACTGAGCTAAACCCCTGGTCTGTTTTTAATTTTAAAAATTTTTTCCAAATTCATTTTATTTCAAAGATTTTAATGTATTTTTTATTTTCTGTTCTTTTTGAGACAGGGTCTTAACTCTGTATTCCAGGTTAGCTTTGACCTCATTATATACACTAGGGTGGTGGTCTCGAACTCATAGCAGACCTCTAGCCATCCTGGCACTGGAGCTATAGGCCTGCAGTAACACACCCAGCGTTATTCTTCTTCAATGTGCTGGGGAAAAGGAAATTTTTTATTTGTACGATTTTTTTCTCTTTTTGAGACAGAGTCCCACTATGCAGTTCAGTCTGACCTTAATTCACTTCGTGCAGCCCAGGCTGACCTCGAACTCCAGCAATCCTGTTCTTTAACAATCCCTTGAGTGCTGAGACTACAGGTGTGCACAAACATGCCTGGTTTAACAACACAAATTCTGAGAATCAGAGAAATAGTCCTTTTTATTTTGAGATCTCTTGCATTTCAAGCATTGGCAAAATATCTAATAGTAGTGAAGATATGTGCTTCTTAAGTAAGCTGACAACTGTTAGACAAATGTTTCCAACTTCCTCCATGTGGTTAGCTTTTGTGCAAATTGAATGAATGTTTATGTTTTTTGGTTTACTTCCTGCTGTACTTCAATAGAAAAGGAAAAATGTTTACAAATGAAAAATAATTGTGGAAACTTTTTAGAATTTATCTTAATTTTAATGTCAATAATCTGAGCATTGATTATTTTTAGACTCTGTGATGCCATTTTCTTCTGGGCATTTTTATTTCCTTTTTTTTTTTTTAATACTGGGTATCGAACTCATGACCTTGTGCTTGCCAGGTAGGTGCTTATATATAGCTGAGCTATATCCCCAGCCAGACATTTTTATTCTCTGGCAGTTTTATTTTCTTTAGTATTTATTTAGTTATTAGTTTACAGTAATGGGGATTGAACTCAGGACCTTTGTACTGAGCTATATTCCTAGGTCTTTTTAAAACTCTTGAGACAGAATCTCACCATTTTGCCCCTCAAAGTGCTGGGATTACAGCATGTGCCACTGAGCCCACGTTCACATGAATTTTAGGATGGGCTTTTTTGTTTCTGAAAATGTTGTTGGAATTTTATTAAGCATTGCACTAAGTCTGTCGATCACCAATTCCTTAACAGCATTAAGTGTTTCAACCCATATATGTACAGTGCATTACCCCTGATGCATTGATTGATAGAGATAGGGTCTCACTGTATAGCTCATGCAGGACCTGAACTCAGTATGAATCCCAGGCTGACCTCAATCTCATAGTAATCTTTCTGTCTCAGCCTCCCAAGTGCTGGGATTATTAGTGTGTACTACGATCTCCAGCTTTCCGTGTATTTATGGCTTCAATTTTTTTTTTCTTTTTGAGACAGGGTCTCTATGCAGTTCGGGATGGCCTTGAGCTCACTTTGTAGCCCAGGCTGGTCTCGAACTCGCAGCGATCCTCCTACCTCAGCCTCCCGAGTGCTGGGATTACAGGCATGAACCACCACACCCGGTTTTCTTTTCTTTTCTTTCTTTTTTTTTTTTGGTACCGGGGATCAAACTCATGACCTTATGCTTACCAGGCAGGTGCTTAAGCCACTGAACTAAATCCCCAGCCCAGCTTCAATGTTCTTTAACAATGTTTTGTTTATCCCTTTGGTTAAATTAATTCTTAAATATTTTATTTTTTCTGCTGCTGCTGTAAATGAAATTGTTTGCACAAGTTTCTTTTTAGATCATTCATTATTAGTACATAGAAATATGCCTGATTTTTGTGTGTTGACTTTGTGTCCTAGTACTTTGTCAATTTTTTTTTTTTTTTTTGGACAGGGAATCAAACACAGGACCTCAAGCTTGCCAAGTGTGTGCTGTGCCACTGAGTTGTATCCCCAGCTCTACTGTGCCAAATTTATTAATAGCTCTGAACAACTTTTTTGTGAGCTCGATCAGGTTTTCTATATATAGTATTATATGAAATTTTGCTTTTTCCTGTCCAGTTTGGATCTCTCTTATTTATTTTGCTCAACTAATTTTTTGACTTCCAATACTGCTGCCTACAAATAGTGAGAGTGGGCATCTTTCACTCATTCCTGATCTTAGAGTACAAGTTCTCAGCCTTTCACCACTATAGATTTTTCATATTTAGATTTTATCATGATGCATTTTTCTATTATCCCTACTTTATTGAGATTTCTTTTTATCATTAAAGGTATTGAAGTTTGTCAGATGCTTTTTCTACATCATTTGAAATAACCACATGACTTTTCTTCCCTTCATTCTGTGAATGTTGCATATTGTATTCATAGATGTTTTTATTGGTACATATTTGTAGTGCATAATGATTATATCCCTCATGGGAAATTAGTACATGTACATGACTATGTTAATTCCTTTTTCCATCCCCTTTCCTCCATCTCCATTCTCCTTCTATTTCTTGGTTACCTTTCCTTTTACAAAAGATTTCTCTCCCTATTTCCTCTTATCTTTTATTTCATTCTTTTTTTTTAATATTTTGAGTTTGTCATGTAAGAGATGTTTAACCTTGTGTGTCTGATTTATTTCAATTAGGCCAAGGATTTAGCTCAGCGACCTAAGTGTCTATCTGGCAAATGTGAGGTTGTGACTTTGATCCCTGGTACAAAAAAAACCCCTATAATTTATTTCAGTTAACACTATGGTCTTAAGGTGAATCCATTTTCCTACAAATGACTCATATTTATCCTCTTTTATGGCAGAGTAGTACTCCATTTTATATAAATGCCACATCTTTTAATCCATTTATATGTTGATGGAGTATAGACTTCCAAGATTTAGCTATTATGAGTTTTGCTGCTAAAAACATGGGTATACATGTATCATTGTAATATAATATCTTTAACTCTTTTAGAGATATACTTAGAAGGGGAATGGGCAAGTCATATGAAATTTCTATTTTTAGTTTTTTTGAGGAATCTCCATATTGATTTCCATAATGATTGTACCAGTTTACATTCCCATCAACAATGTACAAGTTTTTTTGTTGTTGTTTGTTTGTTTTAATTTTTTATGAGACAGAGTTTTACTATGTAGTCCAGACTGGCCTCAAACTCACTATGTAGCTGAGACTGGCTTCAAACTCATGGCCTTCCTCTTGTCTCAGCCTCCTGAATGCTAGAATTACAGGTATGTACCACCACTTCGGTCTGTAGAAGGGTTATTTTTTCCTCTGAAGCCTTGCCAACATTTGTTATAATTTGATTTTTTAATGTTAGCCATTCTTTCTGAAGTAAAATGAAATCTGAATGTTTTAACTTGCAATTCTCTAATGGCTGGCAATGTTGAACATTTTTCACATGCGTGTTTATTAGCCATTTGTACTTCTCAGAAGTGTCTGTTCATTTTGGTTGTCCATTTTTTGGATTGAGTCCTTTATTTTGGAGTCTCACTATGTAGTTCAGTTTAGGCTGGGCCTTAACTTGGGGCAGTCCTTTTGCCTCAGCCTCCCAAATGCTGAGATTCTAGGTATGTACCACCATTCCCAGCTATTGCTGACCATTTCATTAAACTCATTTATCTGTTTAGCTAGTTTTTTTATTGGTACATTTTAGATATACATATTGATAATATTCATTACAGGGAGTTTGTACCTGTACACTCTATATATGTCTTTTTGAAACAGGGTTTCACCACACCTGACTATGTATGATATATCATGTTTCCTCCTTTTCCCCCCATTCCTCTCCCCTCTCAGCCTCTCTTCTTCTTATTTACAAAATCTTTGTTTATATTTTTTCCTTGTCCTTTCCTTTCTTTCTCCTCATCCTCACCCTTGTTCCCCTTCTCATCTGAACATTTTCTTCCCTTTTCCCAATATCTGTCATAGTTCGATCCTTATTTACACTTTCAGTTTCTTACACTACACAAACAATGCTGTATTTAGTATATGTGCTGCTGAAGCAAGCACCACAATTTATTTCACAATTAAGTGAAATAAATTGGACAACATATGTGTCCAATTTATTTCACTTAAGAGTATGGTTTCAAGGTGCAGCCATTTAACTAGAAATGTCTCAAGCTTATCTTCCTTCATGGCAAAGTAGTATTCCATTGCATAAAAAACTTCCATGTCTTCTTTCTTCATTCATCAGTTGGTAGGTATTTGGGCTGTTTCCAAGACTTAGCTATTACAAACTGTTCCACCATAAACAGGGGTGTACATATCTTGCTGTGGTGTGATGCTTTTAATTCTTTCAGAAAGATACCAAAAGCGGAATAGCTGAGTCAAATGGAACTTCTCGTTTTAGTTTTTTTGAGGAATCTCCACACTGAGTTTCACAGTGGTTGCACCAGTCTACACCCCCACCAACAAGAGTGTTCCTTTGTACCCACAGTCCTTCCATCGTTTGTTATTGGTTGATTTCTTGATACTAGTCATTTTTTTCTGGAGTGAGGTGGAAACACAGTATTGTTTTAATGTGCATGTTTCAAATGACCAGTAATGTTGAACATTTTTCCATGTATTTATTTGCTGTTTCAACTTCTTAATCTGAGAAGTGTTCATTTCCAATGCCCATTTTTGGATTGGGTCTTTAAATTTGGGGGTTCTGACTTTTCTATTTCTTTGTATATTTTAGATATACAAAGTTCTAGTTCTAGTTCTTTGAGGAACAGCTGGCAAACATTTTCCCACACTGGGTTGTCTCCTCACTCTGTGGATGGTTTCTTTTGATGTGTGAAAGCTTTTTATTAAGATGACATCCCATTTGTTGAGTCTGTGATATTTCCTGTGCAATTGGGGTTTTGTTCAGTCTTTGCCTACACCAATGTCATCAGGAGTTCTGCCTCTTCTTTCTTCCAGCAGATTTAGTGTTTGTTTTAATATTTAGATCTTTCATCCATTTTTTTTAGTTTAGTGGATAGTGAAAGACGTGGGTCTAGTTTTAATATTTGGCATGTGGAAAACCAGTTTTTCCAGCGCTATTCATTAAAGAGGCTTTCTTACATTGAAAGTGTTTGAAAAACAATGTGGTATTTACACATTTCCAATTTATTTCACTTCAGAGTATGGTCTCAAAGTGCATCCATTTTACTTAGAAATGTCTCAATCTTATTCTTCTTTATGGCAGTCTAGTACTCCATTATGTTAAAAAACCCACATCATCCTTATGAATTCATTTTTTTCTATTTTAAGAGGGGGAAAAAACCCAGAAAAATGAAAAAGCAAACAAACCAAAAAAACGACAAAATCAAAATGACAAAAAAAACACAATAGCAATATAGGTTTTCAAAACAAGATAAGAAATAGGAATTTAGTAATAGTTTAGATAATTTAGAAATACTTGTCATATTGTATATTGTTATCTTCAAAATAGTTGCTCAGGTTATCAGATATAAAATAAAACAATAAAATAGGAAAAAAATTGGATTTCAAAAACAAGACAGAAGGAAACCCCCATAGTTGCTATAATGCATATTCTTATCCTCCAAATAGATTCTCAGACTACCAACTTTAGGCCCGCGAAGTCAGTCAAACAATACAAGCATTATTTTTTAAAGGTTGTTATTAAAGGTTATTTTAAAGTTTTTTTTTTTTTAATTTCAGTAGGTATCATCTCTGCCTGAGTTTTTCTGTATCAGCCAGTTGCTTATGGGGGTGGAGGATGGGCCCGTGGCATTGCTCTTCTCATGTCTCAGCTTGCGTGCCAGCTGGCTCAGGGGAAGGTGCGGTTTGGCTTCTTAATTCTTCTCCTGTTCCCCATGGTTGCCACTGGCTCACAGGAAGGCATGGTTTTCTTTCTTTTCTTTTCTTTCTTTCTTTTAAAGGGAATAAAACAGAACAGTAGAATGAAACTGCCACAACCCAATGTGGCTCCTGAGGTTCTTGGGGTTAAGGACCAGGCGAGAGGATGAGAAAAATAAAGAAGAGACAAAGCTGGGGTCAGGTGGAGCCCTTATCCTCTTGATGGGAAGAAAGGAACTGCTCAACCACTGTAACACCTTTATTTATATACTGGGAAAGATGTCAATTTCAGCCCCTCTGCCTAGCAACCCATTGCTTGGATTGTCTAGGGGTTTGGTGTTTTCCTGGGCTGTAGCAGCTTCTTCAAGTGGCTGACCCAGGAGCTCTTTGTTTTCTGGTAGGGTCAAGTCTGGGTCATGCCCTAGGTCAATTTCCAGCTTCAAAAGCTCCCAACATGAAACAAAACAAAACAGTGATAGGACAGTAGGAAATCCACAATTGTTACTATATTGTATATTGTTATCCTTTAGTTTCTCCATCTACCAGCCCTGGGCTTGCAAAGTCAACCAAACAACATAAATGTCAGGTTGCCTCCCTGTGTCGGTTATCATCTCAGCCTGTGTCACACCCACTTACAGGTGGGAGTGGAGGCAGCTTCCTTGTTGGTTCTCCTCAGTCAGCAGGGCTGCTGCCGGCACACAAGGGCTGCTTGGCTTCCTTGCTGGTTTTCCTTGGTGAGCAGGGCCACCACTAGGACACAGTGGCATGTGTGGGTGGGTGAATGCATGGCTTCCTTGCTATTTCTTGCCAGCCGGTGGGACCACCGCCCTTGGTTTTCTTATTTTTGCTGGATTCCTGAGTTGCCTCTCTCCCTGGGCTTCAAGTCTCAGTTCAAATCCTTCATGTGTACATGGGACCCACTTCTCTCCTTTTCTTCCTCATGTTGCTATATTTCAGGGTCTGGACACCAAAACTTGGAGAGGTTCTTTCTCTGCTGCTCACTATTCTGCCATTTTCCTGGATGTTTGCATGGTTTGGCTTTTTGATTCTCCTTCTATTCTACATGGCTGCCACTGGCTCATGAGAAGCATGGCTTATCAATTCATTCTTTGTGATAGTGTAGTACTCCATTGTATAAAAAAAAACCCCACATCTTCTTTATCAATTGGGCTGTTTCCAAGATTTGGCTATTACAAGCTGTGCAACTACAAATATGGATGTGCATATATCACTGTGGTACGATGCTTGTAACTGTGTTTGAATATTAAATCTAGATAACTTTCAGTGGAGTTTATGGGATCTTCTTTGTAGAGAATGTCATCCACAAATAACGGTAATTCAACTTCTTTCCTTCCTATCCTTTTATTTTCTCTTGTTTAATTGTTTTGGCTAATGTTTCCAGAACTATGTTGAATAAGAGTGGTGCCACTTGACACCCTTCCCTCCTGATTTTAGAGTGAAAGCTATCAGTTTTTGTCCATTTAGTATGATGTTGCTTGTTGGTTTGTCATAGATGATCTTGGTCAGATTGAGATAAATATAATCTATTCCAATTTTCAGTAGGGTTTTTTTTTTGTCTTGAATGGGTTCTGGACTTTGTCAAACACTATTCTGCATCTATGGATATGATCATATGGTTTTTGTGCTTGGCTCTGTTAGTATGGTGTATTACATTTGTTGATTTGTGTATGTTGAATCATCTGCATCCCTGGGATGAATCCTACTTGGTGGTCATGGTATATAATCTTCTTTGCCAGTATCTTGGCATTCTATTTGCCAGTATCTTGTTAAGGATTTTTGCATCTATGTTCATTAGAGACATTGACCTGTACTTCTCATTTTGATTGGATCCTATCAGGGCTCTGGCCTAGCACCACCGATCTCCTGCTTAGAGGTATGATGGCAGAAGAAACCATGGACAAGATACAAGTGGCACTGGGATGATCAAAGCCCAGTATGGATAAAGACCACGAGGCACAGCATCCTTGGTCTTCATTAAGTGTACAGCTTGATTGGAGGTTGTGTAGCAGGCTGCAGAAAGCAGTGCAGGTGGGTGGGGACTGCTGATGCAGTCAAGGTTCAAAGGCTGAGGAATAGTGCATTTTTGGAAAAGCACACTAACACCTGCAGAGCATGGTTAACTAGTAACCCGATTGTCTGCTAACCATGATACCAAGCTAGAAGGAATTTGAATGAGTCAGGTCTTCAGCTGCCATGCTATCTTGCTTTGAAGCACCAGAACTTCACAAACCATTTGCTAGTGTCAGTTCTGGCTGTTGACCTAAAGATTAATCTGTCTATAAGCCAACTGCAGGTCTCACAAGTCATATAGGACTAGGACAGACTCTTGATTTGTATTTGTGCCAGTTTATTAATATCAATTGTTGCCTACTCTGCACTGCAATCAAGCTGGTCCTTATCAGAATCCTTCTCTGGCTTTGATATCAGGGTAATGCTTGCTTCCAGGAATGAATTTGGGAGTATGGCTTCTGTTTCAGTTTCAGTAAAGAACCTGAGAAGTAGCAGCATTAGGTCTCTAAATCTTTTGTAGAATTTAGCAGTGATTCCATCAGGGCCTGGGCTTTTCTTTGTTGACACATTTTTAATTACTTCTTCAATTTTATTAACTGATACTAGTTCATTTAGATTTTTATATTTTCTTGATTCAGCTTTGGTAATTCATATGCATCTAGAAATCTGCCCCCTTCTGTGTTTTCCATAGAATATAGATTCTTGAAGGTAGGTATTGATGATCTGAATTTCTGAAGGATCTGTTGTGATTTCACCCTTTTTAGTCTTAATTGCAATGATTTGAGTTCTTTCTTTCTTCCTTTCTTCCTCCTTCTCCTCTTCCTCTTCCTGTTCCTCTTCCTTCTTCTACTTCTTCTTCTGATAAGGTTACAGCAGTAGATTAACTAATGGTCAACTTGTGACATCAAGCTGAACTGAATCAGTATGGTTCTAGGTGCAGAAGGCCCACCTGAGGGTTGTTGTGAACAGTATAAAAAGAGAACTGGAGGGGTAGATGGTATACTGTTGATTCTCCTGGAGAACTTGTCTCATGGTGTTACTGATACGAACTCAGCTGTTCTCATTGTTGGAGGTGCTCACTGTTGCTGAGGATCACTGTGGTTCTTTCCAAGGGAGCGCTGGTCATTATTTTGAGTGTAGCTTCCTGGTTCCAGTGCACATGCCTCAGCCTGCTGGCACAGATCCTTCATCCCACTGGGGCAGACTTTCTAGCTTCCACCACTGGCTTTTAGGCCTTCTCAGTGCAGCTCCTTGATACAGACTTCTAGGAGACATTGTCGTGGCCTCTAGGGCTCCACCTAGACTCATGGAGGATGTTGCCCTGGGCTCTAGGTCTTCAGCTGAACTTGTGCAGGATATTGCCATGGGGTCCAGGCCCTCTGCTGGATTCACTGGTTCTCTAGTGCAAGGACAGATCTCCTGTACTCTTCTGCATTTGATTCTTCAGGTGAATATTATAAAATAATCCCACAAATTATGTGTCCTGTACTAAATCTATTCCCTTGTAAACTCTGACTATAGCAATTAGCTAAAGATTTACCTTTTTTTTTTTTTTTTTGGTACTGAGGATCAAACTCACGACCTTAAGTTTTGCAGACAGGTACTTATGCCACTGAGCTAAATCACCAGCCCAGTTTTGCCAATTTTTTCTTTCCAAGAACAAACTCTTTGATTCATTGCTTCTTTGTATTGTTTTCTTAGTCTTCATTGCATTTAATTTCTGCTCTGATCTTTATAATTTCCTCCCTCATATATGCTTTTGGCTTCACTTGCTCTTTTTCTGGAAGCTTGAGGTTCAACAATAGGTTGTTAATTTGTGCCTGCTGTTTTTCTAATATGGAAATTTACTGCTATAAGTTCCAGTATGTTGTGTTGATATTATCATTCAATTGTAAAGAGACTGCCTAATTTCTTCTTTAATTTCAGCTGTGACCATTTGTTGTTAAAGGGGGTGTTATTTATTTTTCATATGTTCATGAAGTTCTTGTGATTTCTTTGCCAGTTTGATTTCCAACTTCATTGCATCATGGTCTGATAATATGCATGGGATAATGTCAGGTCCTTTGCATTTACTGCAGCATGTTCTGTGGGCTAGTATGTGATCTATTTTGGAGGTTTTCCTGTGTATAGCTGAGAAAAATGTGTATTCTGATGTTGTAGGGTGGAACACTCTACAGACATCTACTAAGTCCATTTGTTCAAAAGTTTGGTTCAGTTCTGATATTTCTTTGTTGATTTTTTTTGGTTTAGTTGATCTGTTTATTTGTTGACAGTGGTATATTGAGGTCCTCCACTTCAATTCTACTAGTGCTTACTTGATTTTCATGGCATTAATATTTGTTTATATATAGTTTGGTGTTTTGGTATTTGATGGTGTATATTGACTATTGTTATTACCTCCTCTTGAATTGTTCCCTTTACAATGATGTAGTGACCTTATTTGCCCCTCTTAATCAGTCTTGGCTTGAAATCCACTTTGTGTACAAATAGAATAGGTACTACTACTGCATTTTTCCAGGTTCCTTTGTATGAAGTATTGTTTCCTATTCTGTAACTTCCAGTCTATGAATTTCTTTTTGAATTAAGTGTATGTCTTGTATGCAATATATTGTTGGATCTTGCTTCTTTTTTTAAAAATTAAATATTGTCTTTAATTGAAAAGCCAACAAACTGTCTAGTTACACCATAAACTTGGTGGTTACTGAGTCTGTAGGCAATATATTCAAAGTTGAGAAGATTAAAAATTTAAAAACAAATAAAACAAGTCCTCAGGTCCAACTAAGGGAGCCCTACAGGCTAGTCTATACCGGTGATATTGTTTGACTCTAGGAGGTTGGAAGTTGTCCTACATAACCCCACTTGGAATGGTTACTTCAAGTAGCCCTTTTCCAGTTTCCAGCTTCTAAATAATGATAATACTTTGTTAATTCTATTTCAGAAAAATTATTTCAAGTTGTTTTATTTACAGTGCCAATTTTAAAAGCTCACTCAAATTAAATGGGTGGTAAATAATGCAGAAATCACTTTACAAAAAACAGGGAATGCTCAAAATGTCGACTTTCTACACAGAACCCACAGTTCAGTTTTATTCAGAGTAAAGAAAAACAACTTTTGCTCAGACTAGAAGAAATTCAGCCATTGGTTTGGAAGCTGTACTCAAACTACACATTCAGTGAGGACAGTATTACGCTAATACAACTGATTTGCCGCTGCGTTTGCCTATTGCTTGTCTAATATTAACAATTATAATCAGAGCAGTGCAACTGGTTTTTGGACAGTCCTTACAGTGTTACTGTGTCAGGCACATTTCACTCATCTCCACACCACTGGTTCTCCTTGCGTACCTGGGCTTCCACCTCTTCAGGAAAGTCATTTTTGATATTAAACATCTTGCCAATCTCTTCAGGAGTTTTCTCCTTGATCATACTGGCAACAGTCTTGCATGTAACATCAAGCAAACCTTTGATGTCTAGGTAGTTTGCTGCCAGGGTAAGTTCAAAAAGGGTTCCTTGGTCAACTTTCAGGAATTCTTGGTCCCAAACAGGGATATGATCTGTTCAGTTGTCTTAGTTCTCTTTATTCTCAGGGGGAGAAGTGGTGAGAACACCACTGAATGAACTTTTTTTAAAAAATATTACTGCATTAACATTTGATAGAGGAACTTGGGTCATCATCTCCTTCATCATCCATTCCCAAATCTTCCAACATGATCTTGATTGTCACAGATTGTTTTGCAATTTCAACATCAACTTCAAATATTTCTCCATCAGAACTCTGCAATTTAATTGAAAGCATGGTATTTGATTTCAAAAGGACTGTGGGCCAGAGGCAGACAGGAGGAGAAAGAGATTCCCACATGTTGGAGAATGGAACTGGCAGATGAAGCCACTCTGGATCTTGCTTCTTGATCCATTTTGTCAGTCCATTTCTTTTGACTGGTACATTGAGATTGTTAACATTGACCCTTATAACTGATACATATTAATTTATCCTTGTCTCGTTACTTTCCTATTGTTGGTCCCCTCCCACCCTCTATTTAATTACTTGTCTTCCCTGGTGGATTGATTCTGTTGGGATTCATGGAGTTGTAGTACTCATTATCTCTTTCTAGAATGTCCTTCAGAATATTTTGGAGCGCTGGTTTGGTGGTAATGAATTTTTTCAGGTGTTCTTTGTCATAGAAGTATCTTATTTCTCTATCAATTTTGAAAAATAGTTTTGTAGGGTATGTCTGTCTGGGCTAGAGATTTTCATTCAGAGCATGAAATACTTCAAGCTCTCCTTGCCTTGAGGGTTTTTGATAAGAAGTCTGCTGTCATTCTTTTGGGCTTCCCTTTATATGTGATTTGTTTCTTTTCTCTGACAGCTTTTAATTTTCTGTTCTTTTGTTGAATTTCTGGAATCTTAACATTACATGTCTTGGTGTAGTTTTTTTTATTATGACCAATTGGAGTTCTATATGTGTCACTTATCTGTACATCAAATTCTATTTACCTGCTTGGGAAATTTTTTGTCATTACTTCTATGAACAGGTTTTTTAAATGTCGTTTGTACTGTCTCCTGCTTTTTTTCATTGACTCTGATCAATATTATGTTATTCTTCACATCTCATGTCTAAGCTGCTATATTGGTTTCTTGTAGCCCTCTTGTTTAAAAAAAATTCATGTATTTATTGGCTATCCATGTAGCACTTCCTCTTCTGAGAAATGTCTTTTTTTTTTTTTTTCCCACTTTGGTGCCAGGCATCAAACTCAGGACCTTGTGCTTGCCAGGCAGGTGCTTATCCTGCCGAGCTATATCCCTGGCCTCATCCCTTGTTATTATTTTTTTTAATTTTATTTAAAGAGAAAAAAAGCAAAACAGAAAAAAAAGGAAGAAACAATACAGAATTTCAAAGGAAAAGAAAAAAATAAACAGTAAGAAATCACTAGTTGATAAATTACATATTGTCTTCTAGATATAGTTGTTCGAGTTACAAAATTAAAGCATGCAAGGTGGACATTCAAACAGTGAGGCTGCAAACAGTTTCATTCAACGATCCAACAAAAACCCAGCAACATGGTCATCAATCCTACACACTTAAACATACATGTAGTTATATCCTTTAAAGTGCTTTCTTTTCCTCCTTTTGCTTTTCAAGTCCATTATCTGTTTAGTTTATCACGTTTCAGCTTGCTCAATACCTTACTGATCTGTTTTGTTGTTATTTACTTTTTATTTATTTTAATTTATTATTAGCATAATACAACAGAACAAGATGGGACAAAGCCAACTGAGAGAGTGCAGTGAAATTGGTACAGAAACTCTCAACAGGTTACTGGCATAACAGTAATAGGTACCATAGTATATCCCATTATCTTCACAACAGTTGTTCTTTCAATAAGGTATAGCCAAATCAAAATAAATACAGGACATTCTAGAACTTATCAAAACAGAACATTGAATAGAGCAATATTGTTAATCAGAACAGTGATAACAATATTTGCCTTCAACAAGATGATAGAAGGAAATCCCCCCTATTTACTACATTGCATATGGTCAACCTCTCAAGAGATGTCTAGATCTCTGGCTCATTGCTAAGGAGCAGGTGGTGGTGGTGGTGGTGGTGGTGGTGGTGGGTTGATTCTTAGTCTGCTTGCCAGTAGGCTCCTGGGAGCTACTGAGTGATTCTTCTGCCTCATGCCAGGGGTGCTTTCTGAGACGGTAGGCAAATTGCCTTTCTGTGCTGCCTTGAGTCCCTCCGTGGTCAGAGCTCTGGGGCTGCTGGTTCTCCTCCCAGGTCAGTCCCTTGTTATTTAAAAAAACTCTTTCTTTTCATGATCACTAACCATAATCCCATCTTATATTTTTCTTCCTCACATTGGCTCATTCTGCCACATAGATTTTCAATGAAATTGTTAATCTTCTGGATATATCTGTTTGAATCTGTTTCATGGATTCCATTTCCTTCTTGTGTTGGGTGTTCATGGTTTCCAGCATTTTCTCAATGACCTCTTTTTTTTTTTTTAATCTGTATCATCTCTAGAGTCACTAAGTGTTCCATTATGGTTGCCATCTCTGTAGTTATCTGAGAAATTATTTCTGGTTTGATTTTTTTCTAGAACCTCATTCATCTGGTTTGTTACTTCTGCTATTATCACTTCAGAGAGTACAAAAGGGTGGTTTTTTAATTGTTAACCTCATTGCTCCCTGAGTTTGCTTTTGGTGAGCTGAAATCTGAGCTTGCATCTTGCTTAAATATCTTCTTATTTTCTTTCTTTTTAAAATTTTAATTCCTGGGTTGATGCTTGTAAACTGCTTATGGCAGGTATCTTCATTGCTAATATTTAGGACCCTCAGGAAATGACTATTCTTAGGGATGTCTTTCAGTTATAGCTGATTTTTTAGGTTTTGAGTCTGTTACAAGATCCTACCTCTTCAATTTATTGAGGATGAGAAATCACTGCCTATTTGACATAGCCCCCGGTTCTTTGGCATTGGTCTATAGTATTTTTATGATCCTTAGGCAATCTGTCTTGGCATATGAGGAACAACAACTGATTAGAACAATTATGTCACCTTGGCTAAAGTAGTACAGTAAATCAAACACTGCCTAGGAAAAGACAAACTGTGATAACTATCAATTTGCCACATTTAACTATATGAACTAGATTTGTGGTTATATAAAAAAAATCTAAAACAAACCAGAAAATTGTATACAGTAAATAAGCCCCCTCAGTGTAGTGACCCTCAAGACAAAATTTAAAAGGTGATAAGGGGAAAAATAGAGCAATAGAAGAAAAAGAAGAGATCCAAGGCTGAAAGACAAAGGAGGCTCCTGCAGACTTTGGGAAACTGGTGCAGAAGACAAGGGAAGAAAAGAAGGAAGAAATAAAAATAAGAACAGAACAAAACTAGAACAAAAAGCTAGAACCATGTTCACACTCATCTAAAAATGAGAATAAACAATGAGGGAAAAAAGAGAAAGGAAATAGAGAAAAAGGAATAAGAAAAAAAAAAGTCCACTGCAAGGTGTATCTCTGCCAACATGGGCAGAGTCCAGATCTATGTGGATCAATCCTAGCAAGCCCACAGTAGCTCCATGGTGGAGTAGAGGGTAACCCCAGTGAGCCTGCACCCCCATTTTCACTGAAGTTCAGGCTGGCCTCTGGTTGCTAGGCTGGAACCAGACCTGCCCAGCCTGCAGTAGTCCCCTTGTCCCCTTCCTCAGCCACTGGCACAGACATTCTAGCTTCCACCACTGATCTTTGGGCCTTCCCAGGGCAGATCCTTGACACAGATTTGCATGAGGCATTGTTATGGGCTCTATGTCTTCAGCTGGACTCACGGAGGTCATTGCCATTGGATCCTGGCCCTCAGCTGGATTCTTTGGGTCTTTAGTGTGTGGACAGATTTCCTGCATTTTAAAAAAATATTTGACTCTTTGGGTGACTATTATAAAATAATTCTATAAATTATGTATCCTGTATTAAATTGTTTTCCTTGCAAACCCTGACTATAACACCAGGTGTGGTGTGCATGCTTGTAATCCCAGCACTTGGAAGGCTGAGGCAGGAGGATTGCTGCAAGTTTGAAACCAGCCTGGGCTATAAAGTGAGCTCAAGGCCAGCCTGGACTGCATAGTAAGACCCTGTCTCAAAAAGACAAACACACACACACACACACACACACACACACACACACACACACACCTAGGATGGATCAAGCCAGGCATGGTAGTGCATACCTTAATCCCAGCATTTAGGAAGCTGAAGCAGGAGAATTTCCTTGAGTTTGTGGCCAGTCTGGGCTCCATAGTGAGATCCTGTCTCAAAAAACAGCAACAACAACAACAACAAAAATAGAATGAAAGAATGCATTAAGTCGTTAAAACCAAACAGCTCACAGAAGTCATTGTAGTTACTTTGTATCCCTCGCCATTTTACACTTTGCCTATCCCTTCCTGCCCACCCCTAATGTTACCTGGTAGTGAGTGGGAATTCCACACTCAGGGTAGTAACAGGGGAAAAGAAGAAGAAAGAAGGAGGAGGAGGAGGAGTAAAAGGAGGGGGAGGAAGAAGGAAGAATAAGAGAAAGATGAAGACAAAATTCTATCAGCTACTTTTAATATTCCTTGTATGGCTCAGAGTTTGCATTTGGTGAGTCTTAAGTCCTGACCTTACAACTATGAAATTCCAAGATGTGTATGAATACATGCCTAAAAGAACAAGAACAAAAACACCAATGGTACATATCATTTTAATTTGTGTCAATAAAATAAAATTTAGATACTGCCTTTGTTATTTCATCTAATCTTATTATATACTGGAGAAATGATTCTTTTTAAGAAGACAGGTCAGAACTAAGTTCAACATAATAGTTGAACTATTAGTACCAAAATCTGTACATAATACTGAATTTAGGTAAATGGAAAAAGTTGCTTTTTTTTTTTTTTTGATACCAGGGATCAAACTCATGACCTCATGCTTGCCAGGCAGACATTTATGCTGCTGAGCTAAATCCCCAGCACCCCCCCAAATTGTTTTTTGAGACAGGATCTCTCTGTGCAGTTAGGCTGGCCTTGAACTCCTGGCAGTCCTGTGCTAGGATCACAGGTGTTTGCCAACCCACCCAGCTCAACCTGATTTCTTTGTCCAATATCACCTTTTTACTTTGATATCTGTTTCTCTTTTTTCTTTTTTAATTAGATTTTATTGGTACATTTTAGATACATATAATGATCATATTCATAATGATCATATTCATCATAATTTGTACTTGTACATGATAGAACTTGTTTTTTCCCCATTCCCCTACTATTTCTCTTGATTGTTGAAATGCTAATACTTTTTTGTAGATAGTTTAAAAACTACTCAAAAGTAGGGAGGAGGCTGTAAACATACCAAGTCTTTTTTTCACTATATATGAATGTACTTCCTTGTCAGCCTCTTTGCTTATTGCTTATGTAGAGGTGGAACCAAAGATTGAACTCTACACTCCCAGATCCTCTCTTTCACAGCCCTTTTTTTTTTTTTTTTTTTTGGTACCGGGGATTAAACTCACAACCTTGTACTTGCCAGTCAGGCGCTTATGCCACTGAGCTAAATCCCCAGCCCTTAAATTATTTTTATTTTTTATTTTTGGTGCTAGGGATTGAACTCACGACCTTGTGCTTGCAAGGCAGGCGCTTATGCCGCTGAGCTAAATCCGCAGCCCTCACAGCCCATTTTTTTCCTGTTCTTTTTCAGCATAGTCCTTGACTGTTCTCCCATAGAGCCTTGGAGGCAGCAGTGAAAGGTCAGCCTGTCGGGAACACAGAAGAGAGGAGTGTGGCCCCAGAAATGAGGTAGATTCCCATTCTGTTGCTGAGGTAGAGCAGTAATCAGGGACCAAGAAAGAAGAAAGGCTGTGAAGAAGGACGAGGGTGGGTGGGCAGGAGAGGGGAGTGGGGATGGGAGGGGTGCAGGAGACAGCTCCAGTGAGCAGGAATGACTGAGTGAGACCAGAGCGTTTTACAGACAAGAAAGTTTAGACCTGTAAAACAGCTTTCCTGTGAATGAGGCAGATTAGAGTTAAATTAGTTTCTGTCAAAAGCCCTCCTACAGCTAGGTGCAGTGCCTGTAACCCCCGCACACAGGAGACTGGCACAGGAGGATCGCTGCAAGTTTGAGGCCAGTTTGGGCAACATAGTGAGACCCTGTCTCAAAAAAAAAAAAAAAAGGAAAAGAAAGGTCAGGGGATGTAATTCAATGGGAAGACGCTGGGCTCAATAATCCATAACATGGCAAACAAAATGAAACCCCATTACAGCGATACCTCCCTGTATAGGAAGTCCATCTCCATGTCCTCAGATTCCTTCTAGTGCGAGTTCTATCTTCTTTCCCCTTAGCTTGGCTCTTTGTGCCCCTGACCTTTGCATTAAAGCATTTATAAGAAGTGAAACTTACATGAGGGATTTGTATGTGTGGTGGAGATCAAAATGAAGGTTTGCTTTAAGGAATTAGTGAGGATTGTTTTGGAGCTTAGTAGATTCTCAATTCTAAAACCTAAAGTCTGTACTTGTTCACATTTTTAAGGTCTGCTGGGAATGGGGACCCACCCTCCAAAGCCAATGGAGATGCTCCTGAGCATCAGCCAGATGCCCAGACTTCAGCGTCCATACTGGAAACATCCTCATCTAGTGAGTCACAGCTTTCCCAGACTGACTCAGGACTCTCTCCTTCACGACAAACACCTGTCTCATCTGGAATGATCTCGTCTTTGGCACCTGAGGATTCAGTGCCCCAGATCTCGAATGCTCAGGCCTGGGAGATGTACAGTTTAGGGACTCAGGCCAGCGTTGAGCAACAACAGCAAGGATCTTCAGTGGAGATGACACCTGTCTCAGCCCTGAAATTGAACTCCTCAATGGAGCAGGGGCAAGAGGCAAAGAGAGAAGAAAGTTATGACTTCTTTGCTCATCCACTCTGGCCCAGGAAGGTTGAGTACCTCATGGCTCTGATGGGCTACATCTTGAGGGCATCCAATTTCTGGCGCTTTGCTTACCTGTGGCTTCACAAAGGGAATGGTAAGTCCGGGAAACCAGGAGCCTTGGGGGGCTGGCAGGATGGAGGCCAGCTCAGGCTTCACACTCTGAGCTGTATTGATGCTGGAAAGTTGGTACTGTGAGCAAAATAAGAGCAAGGAGCCTGGACACCTAAATCCACCAGAGGGTTGGCAGTGCAGGGTATCTGATGTATAGATGGTAGAGCTAGAGCCCTGGGCAGCAGCAGGGTGCATATTAGTCAGCTTTTTGTCACTGGTGCAAAAAGCCCAACAGACACAAGTTAGAGGATGAAAGATGTATTCTGCCTCAAAGCTTCAGGTGCTTTCAGTCCAGGCTTGGCTGGTACAGCAGAGGAAAGCTGTTTAGCTGGAAGCAGAGAACAAGGACAAGCCAAAAGAGGAGGGAAGGGGCTGGAGGTGAGAATACCTCCTCCCAAGTCACACCCCAGGGATTCACCTTCCTCCAGAGAGGCTCCACCCTGAAAACCCTTCCAGCTATGACCTCATCAGTGGATGAAGCCACTCATGAGTACAGTGCCCCACAACCCTGTCACCTTCCAAAAACCCCACCTCAAAACACCTGAGATCTAGGGGACGTTCTAGGTCAAACCTCAGCATGTGGAAGCTGGGTATGTGAGCCATCTAGAAATTAGGGAGCAGGAGACAGATAACCGGGATGGTGAGGTTGTGGAAACAGGCAACCCTTGGTGCTGGAGACCCCAAAGGAGGCCTCTGGTGGTGAGCGTGGCGTCTTGGGGGCTGGGGTCTAGGCCATAGTTCTCAGAACCCTTCTGGACTCTTCTTTGCAGGCAGCTTCTTCATCATCTACATGATCATGCTGCTGTTTGTGGGGATCCCTCTGCTTTTCCTGGAGATGGCAGTTGGCCAGAGGATGCACCGGAACAGCATGGATTCATGGAAGATCATCACCCCCTGGGCTGGTGGTGTGGGCTACGTCAGCTTTATAGTGAGAAGCCCTGGGCTGCCCAACCCTCATCTAGAGTGGGTCACCTGACCACTCCCCTAGGTCACATCCCTGCAGTCCCTCCCCAATCCTCTGTCACATTCCCTCTGTTTTCCTGCCCCTACTCATCCCCTCAGCCTGCTCCTCCCTGCTCCCAGATATGTTTCATCTCGAGCATGTACGTGAACACAGCGAATTCCTGGATCCTCTTTTACTTGAGTCACATCTTCCAGTTCCCTGTTCCATGGGAGAAATGTCCCTTATTGAAGAATTCTAGTGACTTTGGTAAGAGGAAACCAAAGAGAAAGAGAAGGGGAAAATGAGAACAGGAAGGGAATTTGAAAGAGGAAACAGGAGGGAGGAGGAACAAGGAAGAGGAAGATAGAAGGAAACACAAATGGGGGGAGGGGAGAAGAGAGGGGGCCCTGAGGCGGGGCGCCCTGTCTGGCAGGCGCATCCAAAGCCAGATCCCCTCAGATCCCGAGTGTGCACAGATGACACCCTCCGTATACTTCTGGTACCGGCAGACCCTGAAGGTCTCAGACAGGCTTGAGGATGGCGGGCCGCCGGTTTTGAGTCTCAGCCTGCCCCTGCTTGTGTGCTGGTGTCTTGTGGGTGCCTTCATGATCAAGGGGCTCAAGTCCTTGGGGAAGGTGAGCCATGGTCTTGGGTCCTTCGATATTTTCAGATGCCATAGCTGCTTCACTTGGCTACATTTTCTCCACATTTCTCACTCCCATCTCTCTACTTCCACCAGCCCCAACCCCTGCTGAGACTCCTTGACCGACTGCCTGCTAAACTCTGACCCAGAACCCGTGATCCTTCCCTATGGGTTGACCCTTGCTGGGACACAGTGGAGATATGTCCCCCTCTCAATGCAGGTCATGTGTGTCTTGGTGTCGCTTTTCTATGTCATCCTTTTCTGCTTCTTCATCTGGAGTCTACAACTGGAAGGGGCAGAACATGGCCTGAAACATTTGCTGGTTGCCGAGGTGAGGTGGAGGACTCCACAGTGCCCATTCCTAGAGCTCCTGGCCCATTACCGCCTTCTGCCTCCCCCCAGCATTTCTTATAAGCTGTTCTTGCCTTCTCTCTCTCTCTCTCTCTCTCTCTCTCTCTCTCTCTCTCTCTCTCTCTCTCTGTCTCTCTTTTTCTGTTTAGAACTGGGGCTCGAACTCATGACCTCGTGCTTGCTAGGCAGGCACTTGTGCCACTGAGCTAAACCCTTGGCCCCTGCATCGTCTCTTATACTTATCTTTTTCCTTTCAGGTATCAGCTGTGTATGATCTGACTGTGTGGTCGATAGCAGGAGGCCAAGTTTTGTTTGATCTAGGCTTAGGCTTTGGCACCATTGCCTGCTTTTCTTCCCACATGCCACAGTCCAACAACTGCCTCTACGATGCTTTCATCATAGCTCTGATCAACCTGGCCACCTTGTTCCTCATAACACCTTTTATCCTTGCTGTACTGGGCTTCTGGGCTACAGTCCTCACCCACCACTGCTCTGAGAAGTAAGACAAGTTCCTTTGTGAGGGCCCTAGCACCAGGGAACATCAAAACTCAAAGACCCTAACAGGAAAGGTGTGCAAAAACCCATATTCACACATGCCCCCCGGGCATGCTCTTAAGTCACTGCTTAGCCATTGCTGAAAGTAGACCATAAAACCTCCTGTTCTTTGTCATCTTCTCAGCCCTTTCATACTTCAGGGACCCTTGGTTGCCAACTGTCCGTCTGGAAATAGCAAGTGCTAACAGATACATTAAAAATGACCAGTACTCAAGTTAATCTATTCCCAACACACAAAATAACGCATCCTACGACCACACCTATACAGATAGCCTTCCAAGGCTATCCACTTCCTGACTGCCTCCACTCTTCACTGTGGGGTCCTGAATTTAGTGGTTTCTGTCTCCCTGGCATACTTAAATTCAAACAGTTCTCAGCATTAGAGCCTTTATTGTCTGACCATTCCTGGTTTATTTATTTGAAAGTACTGGGCATTGAACCCAGGGCCTTGTCAGTCCACCCATGCCACATCCCCAGGCTCTTACTTTTTTTGTTTGTTTTTTTTTTTTGTTTTTTGAAGACAGGGTCTCTCTATGCAGTTCAGGTTGGACTTGAGCTCACTTTATAACCCAGGCTGGTCTCAAACTCTCAATGATCCTCCTGCCTCAGCCTCCCGAGTGCTGGGGTTACAGGCATGAGCCATCACACCCGGCTCAGGCTCTTTTTATTTTTGAGACAGGGTCTTGCTGTGTTGCCCAGGCTACTCTTGAAATTTAAAATCCTTCCTCAGTCTCCTGAGTAGCTGGGATCATAGTCGCATCCCACCATTCCCAACCTGGTTTTTATCGTTTGGGCATTAATTTTAAAAATATCCCCTTTTCTAGGCATGGTGGGACACCCCTGTAACTCCAGCACTTGGGAGGCTGAGGCAAGAGGTTTGCCTTGAGTTTGAAGCCAACCTGGGCTACATGGGGAGTTCAAGGACAGCCTAAACTACATAGTGAGACCCTCTCAAAAACAACCCCCAGAGATTTATATGTTTTGTTTTTACTTGACATGTGCTTGTTATATGTTTATGGGGTATATTACAATGTTTTGATACATGCATACATTGTGCAGTGGTAAATCAAGGTATTTATCATACTCATCACCTCAAGTATTTATCATTTCTTTGGAGTGAGAACATTCAAAGTCATCCTTTCTAGTTACTTTGAATGAAGTGCATAGTACAGTATTAATTGTAATTATCCGCTGTACAGTAGAACACTAGGACTCACTCTTCCTAACAGTGGTTTTGTACCTGTCGACCATGTACACATCATGGTAACTTAGAAACCCTCAGTCTGGTGCGGGTGCCTGGGAGACTGAGTCACTGACCTTGCCCTCCTTTTGGAAGGGCATAGATGGGACACTATTTCTGTCTCAGTTCTTGGAAAGGGGAAGACATGATCTTCCTGCGAATGTGGAAAGGTGCATTGAAATGCCTTTTATGGTTTTTTCTTTGGTCCAAAGTCACAAAAGGATTGAACTTCATTTTTGGCCACTGCAACTCCCACATGGTCATATTTTCAAAGTGGTTTAGTCTGTACCCTCTCACTAATGATGTGTGAAAATTCCACTTTTTCTAAGAAATCATTTCACATCTAAGTGCATTAAAATAATTTCTTGCTTCTCAGGACTCTGAATGGATTGGGAAGTTCTTGTCTTGGGCCCATGTGAGCTCATAGACTAGGCTGTTTAGCTAGAGGGCTGTAAGGTGTTGGACCCAAGTGAGTGACACTTTTGTTCTGTCTTTGGTGTCAACCAGACTAGCATCAGGTGGGTTCTCCCAGAGACCAGCTCACAGAGCACAAAAGCAAGCAGCAAAGGTCTTGAAACCTCAACATGGCCATGTGACCTTGGTCACTGCTCCTAAGTTAGAAGGCCACAAGGGTCAAGGAGCAGGAGACAGATCTTTTTGTAAAAGCAGCTACAAGATATTGGTGGTTGTATTTCTTTCCACATACCTCTTCAACGTCACCAAGTTATTTCCTACAGTATACAAGCTTGCTTGAATCACAGACGGGGATAAAAATTCTGATCTTTTCACTTCTTGAAAACACTTGGATTGCCAGTGTGTTCAAGTTTTGCTAATACAGTAAGGCTGTAATAGTATATAGATTTATTCCCTCATGTGTGAAAGTTATCTCAAGCCATTTACTGATGAAACTGTTTTTTTCCTAGTTCAGTGTTCATTGCCCTCTTGAAAACTGTTTATAGATGTGAAGGTTTATTTCTACATTCTCAGTTTTGATTCATTGGTTCAATTTTGAATTAGGACATGGGGATCCTCTTGCTTTGTTCTTTTTCAAGACAGCTTTTGCCTACTCAGGGTCCCTTAACATCCCATACAAACATTTTTTTCTCATTTCTGAAAAAAAAAGCACCTACATGGTCATGATGTGTAATCTTTTTAATGATTTACTGCATTCTGTTTGCTGAGCTTTAACAGATTTGTACAAGTTAGCTGAGTGAAGAATGGCAGGCAGGTAGGGAGGTCCGGGATGGGAGAGAACATGTTGTTGAATAGTTATATCTGGCCAGCACAGGGACCATTAGCTGCACCATAAAGAGTTATGAGGCTGGCGTGGTCAGTAGGGTTCAAATCAGAAAGGTAAAGGCACATACCTAATCCCAGCACTCTGGGAGACTGAGGCAGGAGGATTGCAAGGTCTGTCTAGCTCAGTCTGGGCAACTTAGTGACATAGAAACTGTTTCAAAGTTTAAGAGTTTAAAAAGGGCTGGAGTATAGCTCAATGCAAAGGCCCTGGGTTCAATCCCCAGTGCTATGAGAGAGAGAGAGAGAGAGAGAGAGAGAGAGCAGTTTTCAGTCACATAACAGCACTCTCTGGGAACATTATAGATAATATAGCCCAAGTCACCTGTGCTCCCAGCATTCTGTGGTTTGAAATTTAGATGACTGACTTTTACCCACTGGTCTCAATAAGCAAGGAGGTTGGTATGAATGAGTTCCCATCACTAGGGAAGGACCCCAAGTCCTTGGGGGGTTATAGAAAACACTCCTCCTGGGAGGCCTATGGTCATCAACTCTAGGCTCACACAGCCAGTTCATGGCCTCAAAGGTGGGTGGGTACCTCAGGTTTTCTCCCTGATCAGTAACTGGTAATGCTGGGCTGGTTGGCAGCTTTATTGAGGAAAGGCGGGATAGGAGAGGCTATCTCCTGAGAGGCTGCATAGCCTGTATAATTGAACTGCTGCCCTCAGGAACATGGAAAAGCTCTCAATGCTGGTGAACATGGGGACGTTACCCTTTAAGGCTCAGCCCCCTACCAACCTACACAATGACCCCACCTCCACCTACAATGCCTGGCTCAGTAGCCTGGACCCAAACATCAAAAGCCTGGTACTCAGCGAAGTGTACGAGTGCAACAGAGAGGAGAGGATTCTGCAGGTGAGTACAGAAAGCTGTGGCCTGGCCCAGAATACTTTGGGCCCACAGAACACAGTGTCACTTCTGTGCCATGGGGAAAGCCCTAGAAGCCCCATGGTATTTGGCAGCCCTGCCAATATAACATGGCCCACTGCCATGAACAAGGGAGGTGGATCCACTTTTCTTTGTCAGATTTGTTTAGAGGTCTGCTTTTCTTTCCTTTTTTGTTTTTTCTTTTTTTTTAAGTGGTCTTTATTATTAATTCTATAACTTTTTTTTTTTTTTGAGACAGGGTCTTGCTATGTAGTTCAGGCTGGCCTCCTGACTCCTTAGCAGAGGAGCCCATTCTACACAAAGCTGTCTTATTTATTCACTTAGTCCAGTTTGTTAAGTGTAGTAGTTCAAGGAGAGTAAGTGGGGCATCTTCAACTTTAATACCACTCCATTTTCAGAGTTGACACAGCTGAGAACTGACCCCTTTCTCTGACATTAAGACAACATCTTACTGAGACTGGCAGATTTCTTTCCAAAAATTTGACCATAATGGTCTTTGCTCCCTATGATAAAATTATTTACCATAAGTGGTTACAGTAATGTCCCGTAAGTAATTCAAAGAGTATCTTGGGATATACATACTGAAATTTAAGATTTCTCTGGGATTATAGGCATGCACCACTATGCCTGGCAAAATCTGCTTTTCTCAGGGATTTAGAGCTTTCAAAGCATTTTCCAGAGAAAATAGAATGTACCTTTGTGTTTTACTTTTGCTGTTCTTGTTGCTAAATTCAAAGATGCTGCAACTCCTCCTCCTCTCTTTACAGGTTAAGGAAAGCTCAGGCTTTGTATTCCTGGTCTTTATTGAAGTTACATCCCTCCTGCCTGGGTCAGTCTTCTGGTCTATCCTCTTCTTCCTGATGGTGCTGTCACTAGGCTTGGGTACCGTGATGGGATTTATGCAGGGCCTCATTGTCCCGCTCCAGGACTCTTTCTCTTTCTTCAGGAAACAAACCAAGCTGCTCACAGGTACTCTTGACCCCACCCCAGTGGCCCTTAGGCCTGGCCTGTGACCTTTGTTTAGCCCCAGCCACCCTTCCAGACCTCTAATTCAGTGTTTCCTCCAGTGGGCATCTCTGGGCTGATGTTCCTGTGTGGCCTCTTTTTCACTCGCCCCTCCGGAGTGTATCTCATCAGACTGCTGAGCGAATACTGGACACCCACGCCCATCATTTTCATCATCATCTGTGAAAATGTTGCTGTGGCGTGGACCTGTGGGGCCAGGAGGTGACTTTCTAGCTGAGTGTCCTGGACAGCATGGGTCTGTGTGTGTGTGTGTGTGTGGGGTGACTTCTTGTTGCTTCTACTTTCAACCAACTGGAGTGACATATCAGGGTCTGTTGGGTAATGTTTTTATCATTTCATTAACGTCCATGTTTTCATATGCACCAGGCACTGTTCTAGTTACCAGAATGCTGTGTTCAATAAATAAACATCCCTGTCCATGGGGAGCTCACATTCTGGTGGTGTGGACAGGTAATAACCGAACTGACAAAGACTAAAAAAGGACAAGTGACAGGAAGAAGTCAGAGGGTAGGGCAAGATGAACTAGAGCAGGAGTAGAGGGGCACAAATTCTAATGGTGCTAGGGAAGGCCTTATAGGACAGTGACCTGTGAGCAGGTTTCTGCATGGAGCAAGGAGGACACTGCTGGAGAGAGACTGACCTGACAGGGCAGCAGGAAGAACCAGGGCCAGAGGACGAACAGTGTATGGATAGTGTGAGGAGCAGGTTGGCCAGAGAGGCTGGAGTAGGATGTCAGGGCCAAGAGTGAGTTGGCCAGGTTGTGAAGGCCTTGTCACCCATGGTGGCATTTAGCCTTTTCATGAAGAGTGAGAGCTAATGCATTGGAGGGTTTGAGTTGAGGAACAGCATTGTCAGGTTTATGTGTTACAAAGATGTCTGTGACTGCTGTGTGCAAGAGAGGCTGAAGAGTGAAGCGAGAATTGGGAGCTAACACTCTTCCAGTGAGAGCTAGCAATGTTCTGGGCTCAAGTGGTAAAGATGCAACTTGAGAGAAGTAGTCTGATTTTGGAAAGTAAAGCTATCAGGAAAGAAGCCAAGATAATCAGGGATGGAACCCAGAAGTCCTAGCTGGAAGGAATAGGAGAGCTCACATTGGGGACAAGGGTTTCCTGATCCCAACCTTTTGCTGGGCCAGTACGTGGGCATCCAAGGGGTGTAACTCAGGTGTGGAGGCTCAGAGGGCAACATTTGCAGGTGGGAGTGGCTCCTGGAGTCATTTCCTCCACTTATTAACTCATCAATGAACTCAGACACTTCTAGAGACTCTTGTCAGGACAGCCAGGTGGGACTGGGACATGATCACTTAGCTTGAGCTCCTCCTCTCAAAGAGCACAGAGCTCGGAGCTGAGGGTGGGGTGGGGTGGGGAGAATGTAAGGAGAAGCCCAGCAGGAGGTGGTAACAGGGCCAGGCTTCAGGTCACCATCTGAGAGTGGAGGGGCCTGGAGCAGAGTCCGCAGATGAACAGGCGAAGGAAGCAAGAGGGAGAGGGTAATCAATGCCAGTGGGCCCCTCTTACCTAGCTCTTGAGCTAGAGAACATGTACTAAAGGAGGCTGGGTATGAGACTGGAAAAACTAGGATAAATTCCCCGAGGACTGTGCATTTCCTTTTGTCTGCGTTGTTCACTGCCCAGATAACCAGCATCTACGAGCCCCTGGCCCATCTCGGATATTCTCATATTCGTGGGGGGAGTGAGAGGGAAGTGGCGGTGGGATGCATGGAAGGCGCTGAATGGTGGGGGCATTTGGAGTCTGCCTGGCTGGGATGGCAGATGGACTGACAGAGGATGGGACCTAAGAGGAAGCAGGGATCAGAGCTGTAACAGAATATCTGGAAGATGCACAGGTTGGACTGGCCCTGCCCCCAGGCTAGGTAAGGCCCTGCTCATTACCCACCCCCTTCCCTCCCCAGGTTTCTTGAGGACACGAAGACCCTGGCACACGGCTTCGCCTTCCGCTTCTACAGCTGGGTGTGGAGCTACCTGACTCCAGTCATGCTGCTCATCACGTATGTAGCCCTCCTGATGAAGCTGATTATGAAGCCCCTCACCTACGTGGCCTGGGACTCAAGCACTGTGAGTGTGCCTCCCCTGGCCCTGGGGACCTCAGCAGACCTTTCAGGACCCTCTCTGAACCCCTTCCCTGTGTCTCCACAGTCAAAGGAGGTGATTCGGCACTACCCATCCGGGGCGCGGATCTTGATAATCATATTTCTTCTCGTGGTCATCATCCCCATCCCCGGGTACCTTCTCTACTGTGTTGCCCATGGGATCCCCTTAAGGCCTGTGAAATCCTCGTCCTGTCGAAGAAACCAGATAGTGCCCAGTAAAAGGGCCCAAGACAAAAGTTCTTTAAGGTAATAAACCAAAACGATGATCAGCCAGTCCTCTGACCTCCTTGTGCCATTCATTTTTCCCAACATTGCACATCACTGGGAACACATCTAATGGCTTCCAGCTGTCGGTGTCTCTGGACCCAGGGTGCTTTCAGCGCCGTGAGGAGGGCGTTGATTGAGAAGCAGAGGAGCCTGGCTTTGGCCCCTACCTGAGCCCCATCTGCCTTGCTTGCCGCTTCCCATCCCTGCCCACGGCACTTGAGTCCTCACCAAACCTGCTGGGCCAAGCAGGGCAAGGTCAGTGACTCAGTCTCCCAAGCACCTGTACCAGATGAGGGTTTCTCCGTAGCTCTCTCAAGTAGTCAGTTTTCCATCATAGGTTTCTGCTTTTTCTAGAACCAAATGTCCAGCCTCGTTTCCCTGCCCTCCCTGGCCATGGCACAGTCAAATTCTGCACTGCCAGATTGGCCTTATTCAAGGTTTGGTTTTAGCCCAGGAAAAGCCAGGCACCGGAGAAGGCAGGCAGGCTGTGAATGTGCTTGCTCCGGAGAAGGTAGCCCCTCATCAGGCTCAAGGCTGTTTTGAAAGAGCTTACGCCAGTGCAAACCAAGTGCGTGTGTAAACCCGTGCATGGGGAACCATCGCGGGGGACTGCGGGGCCACCGAGGGCCCCATCGCTGCTGCTTAGAGACATCGCAGGTTCCATCCCGGAGGAATCCGGTGGGTTTGCCCGACGTCTGGGAACTCTGTGGGTCTCTGACCAGCTCCTCAAAGATGATGGAGGTCAGGGACGGCGCAGAGGCTGCGGGTGCAGGCGCCGGCTCCCAGAGATCCCGGAAACGATTCCCCCCAAATGCGCAGAGATCTCAGGATTTTGGATTGTCCCGGCCATGGGCAGTTTCTGGAGGAAAAGAAAACTCAAGTGTGAGTCTGGTGGCTTTGGAAAGCATGGAGACATCCCCGCGGCGGTTTCCGGTTTCAGGGCTAGGTGTGAGCCTCGGCTGCTACCCAAGGGCGTCGCGCCCTGAAGTCGCCCCTCCCGTCCCCCTCCCCAAGCGGTCCCTGTCGGATAAAGTGGGGGCGGGAGCGGAGGGGGAGACCTTCTGCTTCTGGTGCAGTGGCGAGGTCTTCAGCTTCTCACCTGCTGGGAACCAAGCGGTTCCAGAGTGCAAGGACCAAACTGAAGGGGGTGGAGACCTTGACGCGTCTGTCCCTCCCGCTGAAGCTTTCCTCCCTCGGTGTCCGCCTTTGAGCCCCACCGCCGGCAGCCTTACTTGGGATTGACCCACGCTGCTGCAGGGGCGTCGACTGGACAGCAGGAAGGCTGATTTTCACAGTGGCGCCTCCCCACAGAGCTAGGGATCTCACAGCCTTGCGTGGGGCTGGAGGACGGTCTTTCGGCCTCTTCCGCAGTTGCCGCCTCGTTGGGCAGGTGCCCTTCCGCAGGCCTCGGCTCCTGTCCTCCGGGATGGCGCGGCTGAGCTTCTTCTCCTGAAGGACTCTGTCAGGGCCGGAAGAACACAGCACTCAGAGACACACAGATCCACACGTGTACAGTCTCAAACCTTCAGGTTTCTGGGATGCCTGGTGAGCCCCTTTCCCCTTCCTGACCGAAGTTTTCCTACTTCTTACACAGAGATGAGGAAACAGTTCTGCAGCTTTGCTAGGAAAGGCTAAACCGTTAAGCATGAAAGATTCTTCCTGAGCTGGGACTTTAGCTCAGTGGCGGAAGCGCCTGCCTGGCAAGTGCGAGGTTGTAAATTCAATACCTGGTTTAAAAAAAAAATCATCCTGAGATAAGAGAGCTGATGGAGATAGCAGTATGCAGAGACCACACACTTTTTCTCTAAATCGGCACATTTTCCAGGCATGGCAGTGCATGCCTAAATCCCAGCATTTGGGAGGCTGAGGCAGGAGGATTGCTGCGAGTTTGAGACCAGCCTGGACTACAAAGTGAGCCCAAGGCTAGCCTGAACTGCATATTGAGACCCTGTCTTCCCCACATCCCAAATCTGCACATTTATTCAGCTATTATAAACAGAAATTACAACTCAGATATTACCCATTCTGTCAGGTTTAAGTTACTGGAATGTGAGCTGTACTGGATCATAGGCTGCAAAGGAGCGGGGTGGGGGGTGGGGGTGGGGTGGTGTTTGTTCATCCTGTTGCATATGTAACACCTGCAATGGTGTCTTGGTGCATCAATGGTGCGTTTATTCCATCGAATATTTTATTTAAAGACTAGCCCACAGATGATGTTCCTGCTGGGCAGAGGAAAGATTAAAAGATTAAAATCGCCTAAACCAGGCATAGTGGTGCACCCCTGTCATCCTAGCACTCTGGAGGCTGAGACAGGAGAATCACTGAGGATTTGAGGCCAGACTGGACTACATAGTGAGTTCAAGACCAGCCTGAAATGCAGAGCAAGACCTTGTCTCAAAAATTAAAATGAAATAAAGTAAAATAAAGGAAATAAAACAAGAGGGAGGAAAAAAAAAAGTCGCCTGTAACCCAGGGGACCATAGCTCTCACCAACTGCGACTCTCGCACCTGCCCCTTGTAAACACCACCGATCTTAAGACTTGCGCCCCAGTGGCCGGTAAAGGGGGTGCTGGACCTTCCTGGAAACCAGGTATCTGTCCCTGCTACCTCTGATTCCAGAGCCTCTCACCTGGCTTTCTCTCCAGCAATTTAGGAACCTAGGGTGCGATGAATCAGGGAGGCGCAGGGCAGACTCGGGGCAGTGTCCCTTGGTTCCCCCCATTCCTCTCGAAGCCCAGCCCACTCCTCATCCTCCCCGCCTCTACTCCCACGAAATCCATGCAGGGACCGCCCCGGGGACTGCAACTTCCCCAGCAGAGGGCAGGGCTGGGGACTTGCTTCGGAGCCACTTCCCAAGACTGCCCCGTCTGTCCCAGGGCTTCTGAGCTGCTCTGCAAGCAGGTAGCAGCTCCTGAATTCAGGCACACAGCTGGCTCCTATTGTACTTGCTAGGACCTTGTGTTAATTGTCTGTCATTACCATAATACTGTCTAGCAAGGCACCTTAAGGCCAGTAACAAAGCACAGTAAGGTTTTTGGACTCTGTACCTTGATGTCCTTCAATTAATTGTTAAAATTATCAGCCATCTTCCTTTTTTCAAATTGTGTTCTCCAGTTTTCCTTGTTTTATCCCCTAACTTCATTCTGGAGATTTTCTTCTAGTATATCTCTCAGCTTAATAATTACCCCTTTACCTTTGTATAATCTACTTTTTCAATACTAAGATTTGAGCCTTATTGAGCTACATTCCAAGCCCTTTTTTATTTAGACTCAGGGTCTTGCTAAAAATACTAAACTATCCAGGTTGGGCTCAAAATTGTGATCCTCCTGCCTCTGCCTCCCACAGGGCTGGGATTACAGAAGTGTGCTACCATGTTCAGCCTCAAGGAGTGAATTGACACAAAGCTGCGTGGTATAGCGCTCCTTAGAATCATCCCCAAACCACCCTGTCACCCCATACTAAACCCATCCATAAAAAAAGTTGCCTTCCATGAAGCCGGTCCCTGGTGCCATAAAGGTAGGTGGTTACTGCTACGAATATGATTGCATCAACGGCTTTCCAAATGTTGAGTCAATCCACAGTCGTGGGTAGATCCCACTCAGTCATAGTCTGTAATTCTAATAGGGACAGCCTTAGGCATGCTTGTCACCCTAGGGTCACAGTAGTTTTTTTGTTTGGTTTGTACTGGGGATCGAACTCACAACCTCTCACCACCTTGGGCTTGCCAGGCAGGCACTTGTGCCACTGAGCTATATCCCTGGCCCGATCACAGTAATTTTAGAAAAGCTTTGCTTCTTTGCCTCTTTCCCTGATCATGTACAGCTTTTTGGGTCTCTCAGCTGCAGCTGATTACTGTTTTGACAATACTCTGGGACATAAATTATTCTACATCTGATCTCATTGTCTTTGGGCTCCTTTAAAAGGGTAGTTTGTTTTGTTTTGTTTTGTACTGCTTGGGATCAAACCCAGAGCCTTCACACTAAACTATACACATCTGCCCTTTCTTTCTTTCTTCAGTTTGCAATCCTCCTGCCTCAGCCTTCCAGAGTGCTGGATGACAGGCATGTGCACCACCACACCCAGTTTAAAGGGATAGTGTTTTAGTTGAGGGATCGAGATCTGTTTTGAGCCCATGAGAGATTATCTTGCCTATCACTTTCCTGAGTCCCTCTAGGGCCCTAGTTGGCCTGCAATTGAGCTCATCCCTCTCATAAATGACCAGCCTGCTCTGAATGCTTCCCACCCAGACCTCCACGGTTTTGAACACTCCCACGCTCTCTCATGAAAAGTAAGTTCTTTTGGAGCAAAGACTTGCAGAGATGGGTGGGCACAACATGACTTTTCTGTGGGTGCTTCCTTTAGGAGCAAGGTGCTAGAAGGGGTTCAGTCCCCACTGTCATCAGCTTGCCTCGTCCTCAGAAACCAGCCGGGCAGATCAGTGTGGTGGCACAGGCCTGTCATCCCATCACTCTATAGCCAAGGCAAGATCATCACAGCAAGTTTGAAGTCAGCTTGGGCCACACAGTGGGACCATGTCAAAACAAAACAAAAAACAAAACAAAGCAAGACTTTTAAATTTTGAGACAGGATCTCATTAAATTGCTCAAGTGGGACTTGAACATGTGATCCTCCTGCCTTGGCCTCCTTCAGTGCTAGAGTTATAGGTGAGCACCACCAGGCCCAGCTTTGAGCCTATTTTTTAGGAGCTGAAGTGACTGTGTGGACAGCTGCATTTGGGAGACACTGGCCCAGAAGCCTGTGCATGATCTGGGCCTAAAGTTTCCAAGTTAGACTGAGGAGAAAGGAAAGACACCCAAGGGTCTCCATGTTTGCCTGTCCCTGTCGCTCAGCGTCCATTGTGCCGGATGGGACTGATGGGAGTGGACGCTCTGGTCTTCAAGGTGGCACCCATTCTGGGGAGTTAGGGCTCACATCACAGCCGCTGCTTAATATTCTGGCATTAAACTCTGCTTGTAAGGTAAGAGGTAAAAAAAACAACAACCAAGTCTCCCAGAAATGGAAATATTACCCCAAGTCAATTCCCTTCTCACGAGGTGAAAGGACAGGAGCTAAAGTCTTGCCTGTACTTCTCATGAATGAACTCATGACCTCATGCTTGCCAGGCAGGCGCTCACACTGCTGAGCTAAATCCCCGGCCCCACTGCCCACACTTCTCTCAAGGCCTTGTCGTGAAGTTTTACAGCCCAGTGCCTGAGACGTGTTCGCTGAAGTCTGCTATTCACAGTGACCCCAAGGTTTCTTCAGGAGTTAGTGGGCCTGGAAGAAGAATGCCATAGAGTCTCTCAAAGAATTATCCAAGGTGACACAGGAGAAAACCCCACACAAAAGAGTCCCTATCCTGGAACCTCCGAAACAAGGAGATCTGGGCCATAAGAACCACAAACAATCTAAGTCAGACTAAAAAAATGGAGAACACCTTGGTCCAGTTGTTCATCTCGGCTGGTTCAGGAGCCTGTGGCGTTTCCCTTACCTGTGTCACCAGCATGGAGGAGGTAAGGGCAGGGCCTGGTGTGGGGGAAGGAGGAGCCTGAACAGCAGGTCTTGGGGAGCAGGGCGCTGGACTGGGCCCCAGGCCTCCCAGAGCTGGAGGGGCTAGCAGGCCTGGCTGCCCAAGCGCAGCCCCGGCTCCCTCCTCAGGCGGTTACCTCCTGACCTATGTCTTCATCCTGCTGCTCTTCTGTGTTCCGCCTCTGTCCATGGAGATGACCATGGGGCAGTGGCTGCAGGTGGACATCTGGGTCCGGAAGCAGCTCGTGCCCTGCCTAGGCAGCATGGGGTATGCCTGTGTGCTGATAAACGAGGTGCCTGGGCTGGGGTTGCCCCAGTTCACCCCAGTGGTCTTCAGGCTCTCAGGCCCACCATGTCCGGCTCCAGGTACGCATCTTGGTGAGCACCTATAACAGCACCATTGTCTCCTGGAGCCTCTTCTACCTGGGCAGCTCTTTCACGTCACTCCTGCCCTGGGAGCACTGCCCCCTGGTGAAGAACATCAGTGTCACTTATGAGGAGAGGGGGAGAGTGCTCTTTAGGCACCAAGGGGCAAGGGCCGGGGATGGAGCGGCAGTGTTGAGTACCTGGGTCCCCCAGATTTCTCGTGCCTTCGGAGTGTGCCCCACCAGTACATCCTATACCACACCACACTCCAAGCCTTGAGCCACACGGAGGAAGGGATCACGAACCTTGTCCTGAACCTCAGCCTGGGCAGCTTGGCAATCTGGGTCAACCTCTTCTTCATCTTGATCTTAGAGATGAAGATTTCAGTGCTGGTAAGCTGCCCTGCCCTGTGGCTCTCAAGATCTGCTGGCTTCCTGCCCTGACACCATCCACTTCCTTCCTGCCAGCCGTCCTTCCTTCCTGTTAGCAGCTCTCCTCTAGTCCCCATGACTCCCCCCTACCCATTAGGCAAGCTTGGGCATAGCCACCGGGGCCTTCAGCAGGGGTCCTGAGGAGGAGGCCGCTCCCCGGAAGCTGTGTCTGCCATTCTCATCACAAAGAACAGCTGTCCTTCATGGATGGCATGAAGGGCATCTCATATCCACCCTGACACCTCTTCACTCACTGTCCTCGAACCAGCATCCCTGCTCATGGAGACCTAGAGGCTCTGTATTAGTTACTTTGCTGTCACTGGGACAAAATGACCAGGATCCACAATTTAAAGGAGAGGTTGCTTTTGGCTCATGTTTTAAGGGGACTCAGTTTGTGGCTGGCTGGCTTCTAGGTGGAAACAGACTGGCAGAGGGGCCAGGCAGAGAAAAATTGCTCACCTTATGGCAGCAGGGAAGCAGAGACAGAAGTGCAGTGCTGGGGACACCCACAGACCCGCCTCCAACCAAACCCCGCCTCCTAGCCACTCTTCAGCCAGGAACTCACTGACAGGTGAATCCCCTCATGAGCACAGTGCCCGGTGATCCAGGCACCTTGCACATGCAGGAGATCTGTGGAGCCATTTTAGATCTAAACCGTGAGAATCACCGGCCTCGCCCCTAGCTCTGCCGCCTCAGCCTCCCTGTGCTTTGACAGCCTGTGTGAACCCACAGCGGAGCTGGTGCCACTGATACCTTTCCAGTTTCCCATGAGGGACGTTTTATGTCAGTGTTCCTCCCAACCTACCGCCTTGGTTTCTGAGTCGTATTCCCCTTATGTGGGAAATTAATTTCAGCGCATTTGTGAGATCATTTTGCTTAATTCCACCTTTTTCAACTGGTTCCTGGATCCATGCAAACAGTGAGCCTTCACCTTAGCATCTCTTCACAGCCCCCAAACAAGCCACTTCTGTAGGAATAGAGTTTAGTGAAGGTTTAGTGGGGGACCACAGAGAAGGGGGTGCCTTACCAACCAGGGCAAGAAATTTCAAAACCCACAGTAATTATGTGACCTCCCCATTGTTTTCCTCTTTGTACAAAGTCTTTGCCCCACGGGTCCCCTCACCTTCTCCATTCCTGTGCCTGCATTCCCATGTGGGCCATTACCCCAGGCCCAGGGAAGTAACGGTGTCTGACTGCCTCATTGTTTTCTCCTAACCTTCGGTCCCCTGCTGACCCTGGTCTCCATCCTCCCTCCTCCTCAACTCCCCTGAACCTTCATTTCTGTCCTAACCCACTTGTCTATATGCTGATTTCCTGGGTGCTCCTAGCCTACACTCTCCTCTTCTTCTTTGTCCAAGGGCTCTTCCTAGAAGGTGCATTTACTAGTCTCAAATGTCTGGTGACCATAAAGGTGAGACCAGCGACTCCAAACTTTTTCCTCCTTACACTCTAAGACTTACACTGAATCTCCTTGCCCTTCTCTTCGCAGATTCTTACCCCCAGCCTCCCTCAGCCCACTCACTGGCACTTCCAGCCTCCGAGCCCTCTTCCAAACTCTGTCTCACAGCTCTCTACCCTGGCTGCGGTGGACCTCTGTGGCAGGCAGGAGGCCCTGTGCTCTATTCCCTGGGCCTAGGGATGAGCACCATCATCACCTTCTTCTCCTATAGCAATGAAAGTGACAGCTGTGTCGAAATGGCCTCCTTTGTCACCTTGCTCAGCCTAGTGACCTCAGTGCTGGCCACATCCATCAGCTTTCTAGTGCTGGGGTTCTGGGCCACCACCAGTGGCCACAGATGTGTGGAGAAGTGAGTAACCCCCTCTACCCACCTTAGTACTCCATGGGACCCCAAACTCAAGTCCTCCAGTCATAGTAATAACGTCACATTTATTCTCGGAGAAAAGAATAGAAGGGAATGCTGTGATGTCTTCTACTTTGTAAACAAGAAAAATAGCTTTAGAGAGTTGACTGCCCCTAATTGCAAATGGAATAAGGAAGATTTTAAAATTGATTACTTAAGTCACAAAGGAAACCAGTGATTACTGGCCTTTGCTGCATATTTGAGTCATGTGAGAAGTCTTAGAAACCATTTATGTCTGAGATCTGCCACCAGAGATTCTGACTTATTTGGTCTTGGATGTATCCAGGTATTGGGATTTTTAATCAGTTAGAATTTTCCTCCACAATGGGATTCTTTTGAAGCTAAAGGATACAAAAGCCCATGTTCCCATAGTGGCTGGAATTTTATTTTGTTTTGTTTTGTTTTTTGAGGCAGGATCTCACTGTATAGTTCAGGCTAGCCTGGAATTCACAGCAATCCCCTGCCTCGGCCTCTGGAGTGCTGAAATCACAGAGATGTGCCACCCTTCCCAGCACGGGCAAAGTTTTTGACAGAGAAAATAAAAACCACACTTTCCTATAAAGTTAATCAAGAGGAGTGGACACATAGCTTTAGTAAGCCAAATCCTAGAGAATAATCAGCCAATCATAAGTGAGGAAAGAGCCAGGAGTGTCTGGGGTACAGGCCTGACAAGGGTGGTGTGGGCCTTCATAGACGCATAAACCTCACGCAGAGGACAGGAAATTGTCCCAGCAGTTTGGGCACCTGTAGGCCTCAGAATCCTGAGATGCTTCCAGCGCACAGTAGACTGATCCACCAGTTGTTCTAGCATCATTCTAGTCCCTATGCTGAGGAGGTGGCAGAGGCTGCCACAGAGACAAACTGTGAGGCAGAGCTTTCCAGTGCTCAGATTCATGCATCCTGCTTGAGTTGATCACAAGATCAATCTCGTGTCTAAAGCCACATCCAGCCTATTCCAACACTGATAATGACCAGTATCCTGGGAGTCAGTGCCTGATGGGAGATGTAGAAATTTGGGAACTTAGTGGTGATGTGAGCTGTCTTCGATCCCATCTGAGGACAGAGAAAACTGAATTAAAAGTGCCACTCAGCTGTAGCTCAACTCTTAGGAAAATCTAATAATTAGCCCGTGTTCTGGATGACTTCAGGGTAAAAGGCTTGAATTCCTTGAGACTAAACAAAATAAACAAGATATGTGCCTTTCTCCTTTGTTTTTTGACATATAATGTCCAGCATAAAATTTTTAAAATCACAAGATATTAAAAATCCAGAAAAATGTGAACCATAGCCAACAGAAAAATACCATGATATTAGAATAAACAGATAAGAACATTAAAACCACCATTATGAATACATTATGAAATTTAGTAGGAAAGATGAATACAATGTGTGGAGAGATATGCAGACATCAAAAAAAGAAAAGAACCCATAGAGATTCTAGAACTGAAAATGTAAGTTGAATGAAAGTTACACTGAATGGATTTAATATGATCTGGAAGCAGTAGAAGAAAGGATCAATAAACTTGAAGACAGAAAAAGATTCAAGTTATAGAACATGAACCTCACAGAGAGAGAAAAACTGAACTTAGCTCAGTGACCTATCTATAAAACTAAAATATGTATAACAGGAGTTTCAAAAGGACAAAAGGGGGAGCTGGGGATTTAGCTCAGTGGCATAAGTGTCTGCCTTGCAAGCACATGGTCATGAGTTTGATCCCAGGTACTGATTTAAAAAAAAAAAAGGAGAGAAGGGAGAATTGAGACAAAAAACTTAAAAAGTGAGAAAATATTTTTCAAATTTATTTAAAAACAATCCACAGATACCAGAAGCTCAGAAGATCCCCAGGCTGGGTAAAAACAAAGATAACCACAAACTTAGATATCAGAGTCAAGGTTTCTGACAATCAAATATGAATAGAAAATTTCTAAAGTAATCAAAGTAGTAAAGAGTGCATTGCATACAATGGTTCTGTGATTAGAATTACAGCTAACTTCTCAGAAACAATGTTAGAGTAAAATGAAATGAAATATTGTAGAGTGCAAAAAAGAAAGCTCCGTGAACTGTGTTCCATATTCAGCAAAACAGCCTTCAGCAATGAAAGGGAAATGATATTTTCAGGTAAAGATGAGATAATTCATCACAACAAAATCTGTACCAAGGGAAATACTAGAAATTCTTGAGGCTAGAGGGAAATATTTAATTTGTATTTGGATGTCATTAAAGTTTACCACTGAAAGTCATTTCACTACTAGACTTGCTCTGAACATACTTAAAACTCTCCCAGAAGCTGAATAACCTATCTTTAAAATTCAAATTAAATATTCAGTGCCACGTGTCAGGTACACATAACCACATCTTGTTCATGGCCACTGCACTAGACAGCATAGCTGTAGAGTGATTGTGAAAAACAAAAAGACACACTTAAAAGTCAGGAGAGAAGATAAAATGGACACAACAAAACATTTGATAGATATCCAAGAAAAGTAGAAAAAGAGAGAAAAGGAGCAGATGAGACAAAAGAAAAGCAAAGAAGAGGATAGACAACCATACAAGTAATTACATTAAATCAATACCCCACTTAAAAAGGGAGAGCAGTTGTAGGACCACATAAGTTTAAAAAAATCATGTTTACAAGTGACTTTTTTTTTTTTTTTTTTGTCTTTTGAGACAGGGTCTCACTATGCAGTTCAGACTGGCTTTGGGCTCACTTTGTAGCCCAGGCTGTTCTTTAATTTGCAAAAGATTCTCCTGCCTGAGCCTCTCAAGTGCTGAGATTACAGGAGTGCGCCACCATGCCTGGCTTTCAAGTGACATTATCAAGTCACAAATAGGTCTAAAGTCAGAAGATGAAAAAACACGTAACAGGCAAACAATCATAAGAAAGCTAATGTGCTTAAATTAATGTCAAAGACAAGTCATAGTATGAGAGATGAAGACAAGCATTTCATAATGATGACAGGATCAGTTCAGCAAGAAGTCTGAATTATCTAAATGTTTTTGCAACTCATGGCAGAGTTTCAAAATGGACAGGAGCTGGGCATGGTGGCAACACCTATAATCCCAGCATCTGGGAGGCTGATGCAGGAGAACTAAAAGTTTGAGCCCAGTCTGGGTGACTGAGTGATTTAACAAGACCCAGTTTTCAAAATAAAAAGGGGCTGGAGATGTGGCTCAGTGCAAACCCCCTGGGTTAAATCCCCAGTATTACACACACACACACACACACACACACACACACGGTAAGGCCTATGGTACAGTTCAGTGGTAGAGCACACACCTAGCATGCATGAGTCCAGTCTCCAGCACAAGAAGAAAGAGGACGAGAAAGAGAAAGAAAAAGAAGAAATTTTCTGGAACTGAAAAAAACATAAGTGTATAATCAAGAGATTTCACTGGAGATATCAAACATTTCCCTTTAGTAGCTGATACAAAAGAAAAAATACAAATTTTAAAAATCACTATAGCCATGCACGGTGGCACAGACCCATAACCCCAGCACTTGGGAGGCGTGAGCATCATGAGTTCAAGATCAGCCTGAGCTTTGCAGAAAGTTTTGGGCCAGCTTGGACTGCAAAGCAAGACCCTGTCCAAAACAAGTCACTAAAGTTCCTGCCAACATTAACAGAATAGTAAATAGTATGACCAAGTGGATAGCAATCAATTCAACATCTCAGAGGAAATAGAGAAACTTCTTGAAAAGTACAATTTATCAAAATCAACACTAGAAATAAATCTAAATACCCCCATTCCTGAGTTTAAAAAAATTAAATGAATAATTTAAAACCTTGTCACAAAGGAAATTCTTGGCTTCCATGGCTACACTGAGAATTGGTCCAGGAAGATAGAACGTAACACACTTCTTGGGTGCTGAAGGAGGGAAATACTTCTCAGCTGTCTTTCTGAGGCCAGAATAACTACCTGATACTCAGGCACTTAAAGGGCATTCTAAGAAAAGAAAATTGCAAAGCAGCATACAAATTAAAAGAATCATTAGCAAAGCCTTCCAGTGCATATTAATAACAGGTGGGTTTGCCCAGAAATTAACTGAGTCATCAAATTCACTACTTTTACACATTAGAACCATTTGACAAATTGAATCCCTATTCATAAAAATTAAAGCTCCTAAAAAATGAGAAATATGTACAACAGAACTTCCTCCATCTGCTCAGTTTTTCTCTCTTGACACTATTGGAAGGATATTCAAATCACTGGGCAAACTTAGTGATCCTTTTGTCTCAGGCTCCCTAAGTGCTAGGATTACAGGAATGTGCCACCACAACCAATGAGTTTTCAGTTTTATAAAGTTTGGTGGCAGGGGTGGTGGCACACCTGTTATCTCAGCACTGGAGGGGCTGAAGCATGAGGATCTCCACGAGTTTGAAGCCAGTTTGGGCTACATAGTGAGTTCAAGGCCAGCTTGGACTACCGAGCAAGACCCTGCCTCAAAAATTTTTTTAATCTGAACTTCAGTAGCCATAGGCATCTAGTGAATTTCCTACTGAACTGCTGCCTCAGGAGGCCCACCCACCAGAAAACATCCTGCACATGGCCCAACAGGACTACCTGGACTGGATCATCAGCCTCCCCAAAGAACTCCAGGGGGATATCATCTACTTCTCCCCATCTTGCAGACTTCTGGTACAAAATGAAGATGTATGTTTGTGGGAGAAGGAGGGTGATCTCCAAAGGCCCCAAAGAATGCTGGGAAATATGTTTCCTCGAAGCCTCATGGGCCACCTCAGTGTCCCCTGGAACAGGTAAGAGTGCTAAGCATGGCTACCATTTCTATGTGCTAGAGCCTTTGCTAAACTTAACCCCAGGGTCCCTATTTGTTCACAGAGGAAACTAAGGTGGACCTGACCCAGCCAACACCAAGGAGGAAAAATGTTACCACTCCTCCCCACCCCACCCCACACACAGCCGTGCTTCTTCCTCTGCCCCAGGCAGGCATTACTCATTGATCACCACACCATCCCGCAGTGCAGCCCTCAAACCCCTCCCTTCCAGCCCCTAGTTTCTGCCGGGCCCTGGCCTGGCATATGCAGCCTTCTCCCAAGCCATCTCACTGTTCCCTGGTGCCTCCTTCTGGACCATCATCTTCTTCCAGACTATGCTCATCACTGGGCTGGGAACCTTGATAAGAATCTTGGAGAACATTGTTCCTTTCTTCCAAAACTCCATGTCCCTCTTCATCTGCTACTGCAGGCTTGTCCCAGGTACTGTGGATTCTCACCCCATTAGAAACCTGCCCTGTTGCCCCTTGTCCCCTCTTCTCCAGCTCAGGCAAAATTTCTAAGACTACCTTTGAGCCCCAGTCCAGCCTCCTCATAGACCTCAGTGTAGCCACCCCTGCCTCTGCCTAGTTCTCATCTGCTCTATGGGAAGCCTCGTCTTTACCAGTCAGCCCGGCAGCTACATTTTCTTTATTTGATGACAACCTGTTCCCTCTGACCCTCATCATCATTGTGACATTCCAGAATGGGGCTCTGGTCTGGATCTAAGGAGCCAGAAGGTGATATCCAAGCCCCAGGACTGCCCATGGCAGGGAGGGGATGCTCAGGGGAGCTGCAGAATGACACCAGGCAGTGTGAGGGAATGGCACAGACCCCATGATTGAAGGGTTCCCACCCGGGGGCGCCTATAAGACAGAGGCCCACCCTTGCCAGGGCCCAGGCCCCAGAGCTCCCTAACTGCTGATTCTGGTCCAGATTCAAGCAGGAGCTGCTCAGCCAGGAAGCTGGCCTACTGCAACACTCCTGGGCCTTCCTGTGTTGTTATGTGCTGCTGCCTGGGCTCCCGGCCCTCCTCACTGTGTGCCTCCTGTGTCTCTGCTTCTGGCCGGCCGCCTACTACTTCAGCTAGAATAGCAGTGTGGTGAGGTCTCCACCTGAGTCTGGAGGCCCCCGTCAGCTCTTGCATCCTACATGTTTCTGGGTCTTGGCACCCAACTGCCCCAGGCATCCTTTACCCAGCTTCCCAGCTGCACCCACAGGAGCTGAAAACCCACACCCTTCTCTCTGTTCCCAGAGCCAGGAAGTCAGGCAGCCCTACCGGCAAAGCAGCCTTGGCTGGGTCGCCTTGCTTGCCTTCCTCGCCCTCCTACCAATGCCAGTCTACCCACTTCACCGGTGGTGGCACTCAGAGGACAGAAGGAACCACAGTGGTCATCAAGACCACAGAGCAGCTCAAGCACCCCATGAGGAAAACCAACCTCATTTCCCAGCACCAAGCCCAGAAGACCTGGCTGAAGCGGCTCAGCCTGCCCTGGTCCCGGCACCCACTCCTGGCCCTAAGCGGACACGGCAAGAGCTCCTCCCAGTTTGCCCTGCCTCTCACCATCTCCCTGTTCTCCATGAGCATCACCCCCGCACAGCAGGGGAGCTCCAGCTCTGCACCCCAGGACAGCGATGACAGCCACGAGGAGAAGACAGAAGAAAAGCTGCCCTATAACTCTGGGCAGTAGCTGACGCCACCACCCATGTTCCAAGGCTACAGATTTGTCAGCTACCCAGCAGCCTTGTGCCCACCTTCCTCTGCCAGAAATGAGGGGCAGGGCCCTAACCCCCCATGATGTCACTGGCACTTTCTGTCCCATGGTGACCCTGACTGTCTCATGGTGACCTAGCCAGAAATAGGATCCAGGTCTCCAGTGTCCGCGTAGAACCTTTTCACTTTCATTTCCCCATCCAGACTCCCCTCCTGCCCTGTTCCTTCCCTGCTCCAAGCCCTCTCCATGGCTCCCCAACATCCCAGGACCAACCCCAGCTCTCCACAGTGACGTCCCCGTCAGATCTGCCCAGTAGCATTCACTGGGACCACCAGGTCGGCTTGGAAAGCAAGGCCCTCTCTGCACCCTCTGAACACAGCTCCCCTGTCTACAGCGACTTCCTGCCTTTTTCTATCTGCTTCGTTCCCAGCTCATCCTTAGATGAAACATCATCTCTTCTGGGAAGTTACCAAAGGCAGCCGCTTCCCCCTAGAGCCTCCAAATACCATTTCATTCATTCATTTATTTAATGAAGAATATCTGTTTGTTTGTTTATTGGTTTTTTGTTTTCTGAGACAAGGACTTGCTATGTAGCCCAGGCTGGCTTTGAACTTACAACAATCCTTCTGCCTCAGCCTCCTAATTCCTGTGATCACAGGCATGTGCCACCATGTAACTATGAATATTTATTGAATGCAAACCCACAACCAGAAACAAAACAGGCAAAACCCCTGGCTCTCACAGAGGAGCTCACTTCCAGCCGTGTTGGGGGTAGGAGGCAGGAGTGATGGGGAAGCTGAAGGAGGAGGAGAGCCTGGCTCCTGGGCCCCTCATCCTCACCCCCTTCTCTCAGCCCAACTCCTGCTCTCAAAGGTGGAAGGGTCTTCACCCAGACAACCTCACCCAACAGGCAGCAAACTCCTGGTGAATGAGTCCCTGCCCGCTGTGCATCCACTGAAGCCCAGAAATGTGCCAGGCCCTGCTGCCCCTCAGCCAGACGTGGGGCTTCCAAGCCACAGAAAGGGCTCAAGTTCAGGTACAGCGACAGGCTGGGCATGAGGCTGGAGAGATGAGAGGAGCGTGAGAAACAGGAGTGAGAGCTTTTAAAAATCCAAGTAGGGCCCTTAAAAAAAAAAAGGAGGGGTGGGATTGTCTTGCTGCTATTCTGCTTTAAAGTAACACCCAGCCGGGGATACAGCTCAGCAGCTTGAGCACCTGCCTGGCAAATGCAAGGTTCTGAGTTCAATTTCTGGTTCCAAAAAAAAAAAAATAATACAAATAAAAATAAAGTTAACACCCAAACTCTTAAAATTGCTCACTTCAAGCAGTTTTGCCCCAAGACTCTAAGTTCAATAAACAAAATATATGATTGTATTTATAATTAAACCAAGGGGACTTAAAGCTCAGAGAGTAGGGAAATCACTTTCCACTCATTCTTTCATGGTTCTCTTGTGCCATGGGCAATCCTGCAGGGTGTCTAGAACTCAAAGTGGGGACCTATAACTTGCAGTTTAAAGGAGGAGAGGTTTATTTTGGCTCACGGTTTTGGAAGATTCAGTCCATGGTCAGCTGGCTCCAAGGCAGAAACAACATGGTGGACATTCCTTGGTGGAGCTTCCTCATGGAAGCTAAGAAACAGAGAAGTGTGGAGCCATACAGGGCAATCTACTCTCCAAAGACACCTCCATTGACACACACTTCTCACTAGGCCCCAACTCAAACAGCATTCTACTATTAACTAATCTTTGGACTAATTCCATGGGTGAATAGAGCACCCCTATAATCCACTTTCCAAAAGCCCCAACACCAAACAGAAGACTTTTGGAAGATAGTTTAGATCTAAACAGTAACATTCTGCCCCTGGCCACCAAAAGGCTGACATCCATCTTACTATGTAAAATGCATTTAGTCCATCTCTAAGAGTCAACAAAGTTTTAACAGCTCCATAATTGCTGAAATTTCCAAGTCCTGCTGGGAAAAATGACACAACCTTTAATCCCAGCACTTGGGAGGCTGAAGCAGAAGGATCCCTGCATAGTGAGTTCAAGGGCAGCCTGGACTACACAGAAAGCCAAAGCCACCTCTGAGACTCAAAGCTAATACTTGGCTGTGAAAATTAAAAACAACTTGCACAGTTTCAAGGACAATGGCACAGGCTACACATTCCCAATCCAAAAGGGAGGATTAGGAGGACAGAAGAAATCAGACCACAGCAAGATGAAAATAACAAAAGAAAACGTGAACACTTGTGTAGCTTTATATTGGCACCCAGAAATGGTTGTGGACAGATGTGACCTTCAAGGCGCTTGGGCAGCCTCACCCCTAATGGCCTTGCTGGCTTCAGCCCACACGGTCTCTCTCAGCCTGGTTTACTCTCTGCAGTTTTCCTCAACAGACATTCCACATTCCTGGCACCTCCACATTTTTATTGCACCTTCAGCTTCACACTCACAGTTTCATAGACCACTGCATGATCTCCCAGGCCTCCTTTCGAAATCTGGGTGTAAGTCTTCATCACATGAAAAATGGCAGCCTGCCACCAGTGTGGGTAGTAACCCGGCTCCCTTGGGCCATGGCTGTAGCAGTCACTGAATATTAGGATAGTTGAACATAGTGAAGAGAATTCTGGAAAGCCAATTCCCTAAGCTGCCCTTCTCAAGCATGTTGCCCAAAGATTCTCTTCTCAAATGAAAGGTTTGCACCTTAGAGCCTATGATGGGTGGAGTCTTGCTGATTCCTGAAGTACCCTCATGAACCTTCCTTCTTATCTTTGTACAAAGTATTTGGTTCCTCTTTAATGGCACTAATTTCTTCTACAGCTCCACCTCGTCTGGCTCCAACTTTACACATTGGTCCTTCTAGACCAAAATTTAAGTTTTTCAAATTTTTCTGCTCTGTCTTTTGGACCCAGTTGTCACTATAAGTCTGGCCAAATGAAGGCAGAAATGCCCATGCCACGTCATGAATGTTGAGCTGTCTTGAATTTTTCTCTAGCTCTTTTGCTTCTGTCCACCATCATGTGCATCCTCTTGCCTCCAAGCCTAACCATGTTTTCTCACAAAAGTTTCAGAATCAAGTGATTCCTGGCCAGGAGCAAAAGCAGAATCATCCCATTCCTCAGTGGATGTGATGAAGACTGCTAATAAAATCAGGTGCAACTCCAAGAGAAGCCACCTCATGGCAACCCGGGGCTCAGGGAGGAGGCCTGCCTTCCAAAGGCAGCCCCTCATGACATGCCTCTTCCCACCAGGTGCACCTCCAGACAGCTCAGCTGACTAATCCGCCCATGAGCATGGCACCGTGTTATGGTCTACCTTTCAAAGGCTCCACCTTTGAGCATCAGCCTTTTAGGGACATTTTAGATCTAAACCATTTGTGATCAGATTTCTGTACTTCTTCCAATTAAAAGCCTATTTCAGTCAGTCCCAAGGCAGTGCACACCACAGCCTAAGGAGCAGAGCAGCAAAGCCACAGACAGTTGGCAACTCGTCACCATCATGGCAGGTGGCATGAGGATGCCACAGGATCTGCTCATCTCAGGAGCAAGTCGTTCCACTAGTGACCATTGCTAACTTCTCAGGTGTCACATTTTGCAGGTTAAACCCCTTGGTTGAGTACGCAGGGAGGCAGGACCATCTTTACCTCTAATGGCTACTTGCCCAGATCGGCAATATGATCTTACTTTATTTTCAAGCTACTAAGTAAGCCTGTTCCTATTTTATAAATCTCTGCAGAAAACACAAGACTTCTAGGTCAGAAACAAAGGACTTCATTGCTCCCAGTGCAGCAAACACATCAACCCCAGTAGGTCTGCTGGCTCCCCCTTCCCCAGGGCCCACAGGGGCACTTGAGATGCCTGAATACACAGGGAGCCACGTTCCTCAAGAAGCACACTGGGTTGGGGAATCTACTACTTTACAGGAAGTGACAGGCAACCTCTCCCTCTGTGTGGGAGGAGATTTGTCTCCTCTCTTAAGGTTACCAGCTGCATAAATAATGGTAAAGGAAGAATGGCCAGGACTTCACATTCATGGCACATCCAACAATGAGTCAAGTGTGGCTATTGTAACCCCAAATATTGAGTAGTTATCCAAGTATCATAATCCCTTTTCCAGTTTTCCTCACAATCCAAAAAGTTATATTTGTAACCCCACTGAGACGTTGTTGGAATCCCACCAAATTAATTCCAATCTACCATCACCAACGCAGCCCACAGTGAGAGTAAAGACACCAACACATATTCTAAGTGAAGGGCAGCCAAGGGGTCCTAAGTCCAATCCTTGTGAGGATGTGTGGACAAAGGCCCTGATCCTAGGCCTCTCCCAGAATTTATTATCTTGTGAAGAAGGGAGTTGGCTCAGGGATGAGTGACAGTGAGGATGGTGGGAATTATGTGAGTAACTTGAACTGGCTGGCCAGATGGGAGAAAGGCATCTCTGCAAAATGCAGAGATAAAGATATGCAGAAGGATCAATTTGCATAATTCAGTTAAGGTAGCAACTGAATTGTTTTAGGAGGCTGTTGCTTAGGTTTCTGACATGTAAACTCTTGTGCCCTGGGGAGTCCTAGCCTCTTTACCTTGAGGCTCATACCCAGTTGACATTCCAGGAGCTGTTGGCTCTAACATCCTGCTGTGCTCATTTCTTTTAGAGAACCTATGGGAGGAAACAGAAGACTGTCTGTTGGCTTTAGAGATTACATACCAGCACCAGGCTAGCGGCTAGCCTTATTTGCAATGCTTAGAGCCAACCGAAGAGAGAAGGAAATACCATAGCCAGCTCTCTAGATATCAGTATAAGGAAATAAGTCTCCAAATAATCAAAGTTGCAGCAATTGTTTTGCATTCAAGGGGAGTCACTGGAGTTGTCTCCCACAGTGACAGCCCCACACTTCCTGGAAGGGACTTCATTCAGCCCAAGTGTTTTACAGCTGAGCTGTGGCTGCACCAGGCACTCCATGGCCATTCCAGGAAATATGTGCTTTGGCGGTAAAGGCAACACTCACATACTCATCACAGCTGACTCTGCCCCTCTGTGGCTCCATTCCTACAATGCCCACCCTATGTAAGCAACTTCCCCAGGTCAGCCTGGGCCAATCCAGGACCTGCTCCCCGCTGTGCTGCAACACTGATCCTATACAGTGAAGTCTTTTCCAGATGGAGTGTCCCTGCCTATTCAGGGTTTCTGTCTCAAGTCCTGCCTGTGGAGTTGGCATCACCAAGGGAAGCTGGTGCTAAGAGTTGCCAGTGGCTGGAACAAGCAACAATGAAGATAGCTGGCAGCCAAAGCGTGACAGGGACCAACAGATGACTGGGAGTCACAGTCTCCAGTGGCCCTGGGTTTCATCCTCAGTACCGCGCACACATGAACACACATACACTCGCACACACACATGACTTTCAGCAGGACTCAAAGCACCAAGATGAGGCCAACCTTGATCATTGTTATACCTTTCTTAAAGTTTAGACCTGCTGGTCTTTAGGGTCAGTACATTGATTTCAAGCTGACACTGGATGAACCCAAAAGCCGCTCCATGGCCCATGGCCACACCATGGCTTAACTTTCAGTGTGTGTATAACCTCAAAAGACACAACCACACCGGTTTTGTTGTTGGACTTGACCCAGATCCCCAGCACTTTTCTTGGTTAATATGTATGTAGCATCAGTGCTGCTGGCTATGATAGGAGTCAGAAGACTTTATATAAAGGACCAGATAATAAATACTTTGAGATCTGAAGGACATATGTTCTCTGTTGCATATTCATCTTTTTTACATCTAAATCTTGAAGAATACGAAAATCATTCTTAGCTTGTGGACCACGCAAAAATGGGTCATGGGCTGGATTTATCCTGTGGGTTGCAGTTTGCTGACGCTTGACCTAGGGCAAGATCACTGCAACAAGAAAGTTTTGTTTACTCCCCTAGAATGGAGTCTGAGCCCCTTACCTGGTCCAGAGGGTGCAGAGGCCAGGCTGTCCAGTGAGAGGAAAAGTGCGTCTCTCCCAGGAGCAGGGGGCAGCAGGGCCCTGCGTTTCCAGAGGGGGTTTATAAAACTTCCCCACTACTTTGGTCCTAGTGATTAACCAAGAAACAGAGCCCCACTGCGGACTGCCGCTTTGGGGACCAGTGGTCGGCGCGACTAGAGGGCGGTGAGCAAGGTGGAGCTAGACATTCTTGTTAAAATCCCTGATTTTTAAGGAGACTTCTTCCAACAAGCAGCACCAGATGCCCATGAGTAGCACGGAAAGAGCACCTCCTGGGCCAGGGATTTAGCTCAGTGGCATAAGTGCCTGACTTGCAAGCACAGGGTTGCAAGTTCGATCCCTGATACGGAAGAAGAAGGAAGGAGGAGGAGGAGGAGGAGAAGAAGAAGAGGAAGAAGGAAAGAAGGAAGAAGGAAGAAGGAAGGATGAAGAAGAAGAAGGAAGAAAGAAGAAAGAAAGGGCTCCTCCCTTAGAATCCCTTAGAGATTGCCATTGGTCTGCCAAGTTGACTCCAGGCTCGGCTGCCGGCTGCACTCTAGTGTACCGCGCCCACCTTTACCATAGCCGGGCCAATCCAGGGATTTTAGGGAACCTCTGCGAATTGAGGGCCCGTTGGGTCAGCGGCATTTCTTCGGGAAATGCAGGCCGGGGTAATGTTTTCTCCAAAGGAGCAGCTGCCGCCAAAACAGATGACACGAGGACCAGTGCACCTGTGCTTTTCACTATATCATGTACATCTAACCATTGCGGACCTATAGTCGTCAAGTCTGAGTTGACCCATCCTAAACGCGGATAGTCGAGGCCTCCACAGGGCAGGCGCTCCTCTCCGAGAACGTCTTTATGGTTGCTCGTTCCCAGAGGGTGCGCTGGGCGGCTGAGTCCGGCAGGTGGCGCCATGGTACTGGAAATGGCCTCTGATTATCCCGCAATTTTAGAAACCCTGTCTCAAAATTGACTAGGTAAAAACCGCTGGAGGTGGACCTCAGCGCTCCCAGGGTTCAAACTCCACTACCGACAGAAAAAAAAAAAAAAGCAAAAGCTGTCATTTCCTTTCCTTCTGGGATGCCTGTTGTTTCTGGTACAGCCCCTCACCGGGAGAATCTTGAAATTTAGGGAGCACTAGAGGTCCGAGCATCTGGACAACCAGTGCCCATTAAATTTGCGTTCTGTAGCAGAAAACCAGCCGGGCGCGGTGGTGCGCACCTGTCATCCCAGCACTCGGGAGACTGAAGCAGGAGGATCCCTGAGAGTTCAAAGCCAGCCTGGTCTATATAATGAGTTCAAGGCCAGCCTAGACTACATAGAGAGACCTTGTGTGTGTGGCGGGGGAAACACGCACAAGCAAGATGTGGGTTAGCCTGGGTGGGCAGCAAGAGCCAGCGCTTGACCTTGCTCCCTTGGCTCCTCCCTGTAGCGCCAGACCCAGAGCTGCAACACTTGCACCTTCCTGTATCCCACAAGCACCCGGTTCTTCCTGCCCCTCTCACATCGCCAGGCTCCGCCCTCTGTCCCCCTACACCATGGCCCAAATCGGTGCAGCTTAGACGCAGAGCAGCAGCAGTGCCCTCTGCTCTCTTTCCAGTCCTGCCAAAGCTTTTTCTTTTCTTTTCCCAAGGACTGAGCCCAGAGCCTTTACACTGAGCTATATTCCCAGTCCTTTTATTATTATTATTTTTTTTTTTTTAAGACAGGCTCTAACTTGCTAAATTGCCCAGGCTGGGCTCAAACTCCTGATCTTCCTGCCTCAGCTGCTGATAGCACTTTTAGAGACTCTTCCCACTTGGGAGCCTTGTGACTGGGTCGCAGGGTTTGCAGCCTCCTCGGCAGGATAACTCCCCTCTCCCCGCCCAGGGTGGCCCTCTGGGATAGACTCCTTTCCATCCGGCCATGCAGCCAGCCCATCAACAGGTTGTTCAGTGGCGATTCTCATTCCTGGCTGTCCCCCTCCACCTACTGGGCCCTGGGGAGTCTTCCCATATCCTGAATCATGGCGTCGTCTTGGTTGTCCTTCCTATTCTAGGAAGCCCTGCCCCTGCCACGGTCACAGCCTCTGTACCAGCACGACCGGGTCTGCTATGTTATTTTGCCTCCTCACGAGTCAGCCCACTGCTGGCTCTTAGATGTTGCCAGAACCCGTAAGACTCCTGCGCCAAAGACAACTGACACTGTTACCCATGGCCCAGCAGGCGGAGTGAGGATCAGGACATCAGCATCAGTTTCTCTGACAACCACAGGACCGTTACTCCGCAGGATCTGCAGAGGGTGAAGGGCTCTGGGGCAGAGCTTGATTTCAAGAGTTCCTGCTAACAGGCCTCCACTCAAACTTGGTTGTAAGTCTCCACTACACTGCAGTCCTTCTCTGAGGTCCACGTGCTTTCAGAATAGGACACAGAGCAGTGTGGAACTAACATTCGGTGACTGTCACACCTGTTTCTTCTCAGTGTATTTCTTGCTAGTAGAGAAGGGAAGCTCCAGGGACCTTCTCTTGGCCCTCACTGTCACAGCATCCCTCATTCCATACGCAAAGAGCCAACCTGGGAATTTCCCCAGACGGCTAATGTGTCTCACACAACTTTCAACTATAAGGAGTGAGTGCTAACTTCACGAAATTCATGGTGACAAAGACCCAGCGCCAAAACTTCACCTATCCCTGACCACCACATGATCTCTTTGGTAAGTCACAGTGGTAGCATCTGGGCCCACAGATGTAGGTTCAATGTCAGTGTCGAAGGCAGGCTCTGTGGTACACAAGTGCAATCCCAGCAACTTGGGAGGCTGAAGCAGGAGGATTGTAAGTTAAGGGTCAGCAATAAGCAACTCAGCAAGTCTCTTTCCAAATGAAAATTAGCAGGGCGGGAGATGTAGTTCCATGGGTTTGAACCCCAGTGTAGCAAACTGATCTATGCTGGTCCCAAGTACCTGCCCAAGGGAACCACCTGTTGGGAACCAACCCACTTTGGGACTTTCCCAAAGTGACACCACTTGTAGGAACCCAGTCCTGCTAGTTTGTCACCCTGAATTGGGGGCAAACAAGGATGAAAGACAAACACACAGTCAATTTAGCCCATGGGCAGACAGGGGGCTCTCGGCTTTAGCAGGCAGAGGACCCCAAAGCTTCTGGCTCATCCTTTTATTCATTCAGACAAGAGTACAAGCAACTAAAGTAACACAGGTTCACCTGCCTTCGGTTCTCTATCAGCGCACGCCCCAGTAAACAACCCGACCTCATCTGCAGTGACTTCTCCCTAGACCCTGCAGTGCCACCCCTTTGCATGCTGCTTTTCTCCTTGGTGCTCACAGAGGAGGACAATTAGGCCTCAATTGTCCTCTGGTCCCCTACAATCCAGTACCCAAAAAACCAGGATGTAATCCCTGAAGGGTCTGAGTATCTCCTTTCCCACATTACACAGCTGTTATAAACATATACAGGTCCTACCAGAAGGGAAGATTTAATATAAACCTCCAGAATTATTTAGTATTTGTCGGTGTGTGCATGTGTGCGTGCAGTCCCGTTAGTTTTGCTTGTACCAGGGTTTGAACCCAGGGCCTTTGTGCTAGGCTATATCCCTAGCTCTTTTTAAAATGTTTTATTTTGGTGGGACATGGTGGCACACACCTGTAATCCCAGCACTCAGGAGGCAGAGGCAGGAAGATCACTGGGAGTTTGATGGTGGCCTGGGCTACATAGTGAGCTCAAGGCCAACCTGAACTACATAATCTCAAAAAAAAAAAAAAAAAGTACTTCATAGATTGGTTTCGTATATGTAAGCAAAGTCAGACACAGAACATGTGTCCCCATATCACTGCTGCCGCAGAGCCCGCCATCCTCAGTACCATGATTCAGCGTTTCCTGTAGAAGTCTGGGTGTCATGCAGCTCTTGGCAGTGTTTCAAAGCTACTGTGCACCTGAAGAGGCAGCCAGTTGGAAAGCTTCCAATTTGGAGGAAGGATGTTTTGGTTTGGATTTTGGAATGTGTTGGCTGTTGGTGGCTTTCTTGCTATTTAACTAATAATTGCTATCAGTTCAGCCTTGTCATTACCCATTTAGGCTGTTATGGGTTATTTAGTTAAATTGCATGTATAATGATGCATATCTGCCTCAACTCCATGTGTTCGTGGCCTGCAATTTTCCACTAATTAGACTTTTTAAAGACACATATGCATTTATCTCCTCAAATCTGCATCATCTGTGTGCCTAGTGCCAGGCAGATGTACCCAGCACCCACCCACCCAGCGCTCTCCAGGAAGTAATCTGCTGATTATCAGTGAGTTATTTTTCCCCAGGGAAACAGAACGAATGGGGGCTAAGATGGATTCCTGTCCCCTGAAGTGGGGACCAGAAGAACAGTACAGACAAGATGCTGGGGTGTGCATCTGGCAGGAGGGACAGACACCCAAAGAAGCCACCAACGTCCCAGGACCCGCTATCTAGCCCCAGTCCCTCCCAGAATAAATGAGACACCCACCAGTTCTCCAAGGATCAAACAGCCAGACACTACTGATCTCAAAGGCTTTATTTCTCCAGTGTGGAGAAGCTGGGAATGGAGTCAGTGGTCCCTGTCAGTGGTCCCCAAGGACCCTCCTGTGTCCCCCACTGGGACAGGTTCCTCCAAGGGCTGGCAGCTCAGGCTGCACAGTTTAATCCTCCCAGAGTGGGGCTGGTGCTGGGAGAAGCCGGGCCTCCTGTGGCTCACATGGGCAACACTTCCCAAGGTGTCCCCATCATGGTCCGGGATCCTGGGGCCCAGCTCAGGGACAAGGCCATTGGGAAGAGGTGGCCCCACCTGGGCCTTGATCTAGGAGCAGGACGCTGGGGGGCACTCCGTGAAGAAAAGCAGCACTCAGTCTGCAGGGAAGAGAGAAGTCGCCTCTCCAGTAGGTGACAGGAGACTGGCAAACAGAGAAATCCAGAAAAAGCAGCACAAACGGCACAAAGGAGACCAGAGAAGGACCAGAGACAAGAGAGGTCAGCAGAGGTGCGGGCAGGGAGCCACTGACAGGCCCTACACACTGACCTTTGGACCCACGCAGGGAAAGGGGCGGTGGCCCGCCTGGTGGCAGCATGGCAGAGCGGCTCAGGGCCTCAGCCACCCACTCCAGGACGCGGCTACAGTAATGGACCTGAGGAGCAGGAGAGACATCCACGCAGGAGAAGGGAACCCCACTGTCTTGATCCCTGCTACAGTCCCCCAGCCAGGCCCCACGGCCTCACCTCCTGCTCCAGCCCCTTCAGACGCTGATCGTACTCCCGGATCTGCCCCAGCTGCTTCAGTGCAGTGTCCACCCTAGGAAAAGCACCTTTCAGGCAAGAGGCCACGCCCACCTCGGGAGCCCCACCCACCACTCCACCTCCTCCACTCCTTAGCAAGCTCCGCCCATGACTCCTCCCCGCTGTTCAGGGAACATGTTGCCCATGGCCAGAAGCCCCGCCCCCGGCCCCGCCCGCACTTCTGAGACGTTCGCTTCAGCCGCTCAGAGTCGCTGTCCCGCTTGTTCCGTGCACGGGCCAGCAGGAAGCTCTCCTTCTGCACCGACTCCCACGTCAGCAGTGTCCGCTCGGCTTCCTTGGAGAGGCGCACACCTGTTGGGCAGGTCCAATGAGTCAAAGGGCCCCTGCAGCTCGAGCTTGATCCACTCCCGCGGCACCCCTAGTGCACTTCAGACCCCGCCCCTGGGCAGTCCTAGAGCAGCCCCACCCTACCAGGCCACGCCCATTGGTCCTGGCTGCCTCCTCCCACACCGACTCCCCCATTTCTCTTTCTCCCTAGACCCGCCCACTGAGGGCCAGGTTTCTGTGCTCACGGAAGTGCTCGAAGGCGGGAGAGGGAGGTGTGTTGGACCGGCGGCTCCTGCGCAGGCGCTTGATGAGGAGTCGCACGTGGGAGATGACAATAAGGGGAGGGGCCAGTGCAGGCCGAGAGTGGAATTCCCGAATGAGGCTATAGCGTTGTGCCTTCCAGTAGAGGTCGCTGTTGCCCTGTACTTTGCCAAACGTGTAACTGCAGAAATTACAAGTCAAGGGTCATCCATGGTCAAGGGCAGGTCAGGAGCAGGGTGGGGATCAAGGTAAGATGTCAGGCAACATGTTTTCAGAGTCCAAGGCAGCAGACAGATGTTAGGGTCAACAAAATCAAAATTACTACAGGACATGATTAGAAATGATGTTAGAAAATCCAAGGGTTAGATGTCAAAGGTCAAATCGGGGAGGGCATTGTGGATATATGTAGAGCTTGGACATAGAATTGTAATCAGGCTCAAAAGTCAGCCTGAGGACTGGGGATGTAGCTCATTGGTAGAGCACTTGCCTAGCATGAAGGATGGGAAGCCATCATCGTAAAACTCAGAAATGAAAATAAGGACATCACTACCTATATTGTAGAAATAAAAAGGGTTATAAATGAAAACTATTAACAATTATATGAAGTTGGGTGTGGTGGTGCCTGCCTGTAAACCCAGCACTCAGAGGCTGAGGCAGGAGGATTGCTGAGAAATTGAGGACAGCCAGTCTCAAAAAAAAAAAAAAAAAGAAAGAAAGAAAAAGAAAAGAAAAGAAAAGAAAAGAAAAAGAATGTATGTCAACAAATTAGGTAACTTAGATGAAATGGACAAATTCCCAGAAATACATAAATTACACTGATTCCATAGGAAATAGAAAGTCTTAATAGACATATCAAAAGTAAAGACACTGAATCACCAATCAAAAAATTACCAATAAAGAAGAGCACGAGAGCAGATGACCTCCTTGGTGAATTATACCAAACATTTAAAGAAAGAAATGCTATACAAGTTCTCCCCCAAAAAATTAAAAGGGAGAGAAAATGTCCTAAGTTATTCCATGAGACCTACATTACCATGATACCAAGTCACATAAAGATGTGATAGGAAAGTACAGGCCAATATCCTTTATGAATATAATATAAAAAGCCTCAAAAATAACAGCAATCAAGTCCGGCCCAATTAAAAGGATCATACATCATGACCGAGTGGGATTTATATTAGGAAATTAATGGCATTTCAATGTTTGAAAATCAATCTGTCTCATCCCTGGTGGCGTACTACAATCCTAGCACTCTGGGAAGCTGAGGCAGGAGGATCATAAGCTCAAGCCCAGCCAGAACAATTTAATGACTTAGCAAGACCTTAGCTCAAAGTAATAATAAATAATAAGAAAGAAAGAAAATAATATAAAAACTCAGTGCAAAGACCCTGGGTTCAATCTCTAGTACATACAAACAGACACACACGAAAACAAAGCAATTCATTTGCAATAACTTCTACAAAAATTAAGCACCTAGAAATAAACTTAATGAAGAAAGTGCAAGACTTGGACATGGAAAATTACAAAACATTGCTGGAATACTCTGTGCTTCTCAGTTGTATAAATATTAAATGCTACCCAAAGCTATCTCCAGATTAAATGCAATCACCATAGAAATCTCAACAACCTTTTTTGCAGACATGGAAAATCCAATCTTTAATTATTATGGACTTGCCAGAGGCCCTGAATAGCTCAAATAATCTTAAAAAATAACAGAGTTAGGGCCGGGGATTTAGCTCAATGGCATAAGCACCTGCCTGGCAAGTGTGAGGTCATGAGTTCAATCCCTGGTACCAGAAAAAAAAAATAACAGAGTTGGAGAGCTCACACTTCCTAAGTTCCAAATATGCTGCAAAGCTACAATAATCAAAACAGTTTGGTACTGCCATGAGGACAGATGCACAGACTCACAGACTAAAAGCCCAGAAATGGACCCATAAATCTATAAGTGTTATAAGGCAAATTGTGTCTCCCTTAAAACATTCTTAAACCAGGAATAGTGGCACCTGCCTGTAATCCCAGCACTTGGGAGACTGAGGCAGGAGGATTGCCATGAGTTCAAGGCCAGCAGAAGCTACATAAGTGAGTTTAAAGCCAGCCTGAACAACATAGTGAGGCCCTGCCTCAAAATAATGAAACATATTCTCCAGTGCTAACCCCTCACAATATGCCTTTATTTGGAAATACGGTCTTTAGAGTGATTAAGTAAAAATGAGGTCTTTAGGATGGTTACTGCTGTCACAAAATGGGGAGATTTGGATACAGAGAGATGAAAGCAAAGATTTCAATGATGCATCTAAAATCAAAGATCAGGGGAGACAGGCATGAAACAGATTCTCCCTTAAACTCCTCAGAAGGAACCAACTCTGCCACAATCTTGACATTGGATTTGTATCCAGAACTGTAGAATGGTACATTCTTGTTATTTAAACATTTGCAGGTTTGGGTTCTTTGTTACAGCTGCCCTAGGAAACTAAAACAGCTGATTGATTTTAACAAGAACACCAAGTCTAATCAAAGAGGAGAAAGTCTCTTCTACAGGTTAGCCTGGAATGAGTGGATTTCCACAAGCACAAAGAATGAAACTGAGCCCTTACCAAACATTACACATAAAAGCTTAACTAAAACTGGAGCAACAGCAATCTCTACACAAAGAGCTAAAAGCATAGAACCTGTAGGAAAAAAAAGTTGTGAAGGCTTCATGACTTGGATTTGGCAATAGATTCTTACATACGGCATCAGAAATATAAGCAACTGAAGAAAAAACAGATAAATTGTGCTTCATCAAAATCAAAAGCTTTGTGCACCATAAGACATTATCAAGCCAGGCATGGTGGCACACACCTGTAATCCCAGCACTCGGGAGGCTGAGGCAGGAGGATCACCGTGGGTTCAAGGCCAGCCTGGGCTACACAGAGAGTTCAAGCCAGCCTGAACTGCATAGCAAAACCCTGTCTCAAAAAGACAAAAAAGTAAGCCATTATCGAGAAAAGGGAAAGACAACCTACAGAATGGGAGAAAATGTTCACAAATCATAAATAGAAGTTTATACGTAGAATATATAAAGAGCTGTGGCAATAACAAAGAGACCAACAACCTATTTTAAAAGGTGTGAATATGCTTTTCTCCAAAGAGAAAACAACACACCAGTTAGCAGAAAGAAAGTTGGTCAGTACCACGCCGCTGTCACTAAGGAAGCAGAACACAAAACTACAGCAAGACACCACTTTTCCAGTGCCAGGTTGACTATGGCTTTTATGAAAGTTAAATAACAAAGGCTGGCACAGATGTGGGGAAACCAGAAACCTCATCCTGCTGGTGGGAATGTAGAATGACCCAAATGCTATGGAAAAGAGCAGGCAGATCTTCAAAACGCTAAACATAGAATTACAGTATAACCCTGCCACGCCATGTCTCGGTACACAGCTCAGATGGAACAAGGACTTGAACTGATGCCTGCATGCTGATGGTCATTGCAGCATTATTCACAGTAGCCAAAAAGATGGAAACGACCCAACTTTCTGTGTCAAGTGAATAGGTAATCAACACACATGTGCAGATAGTGGAATACTATTCAGCCGTAAAAACACGTTACATTCTGTAACTTTGAAGATGTGCCAAATTAAAGAAGCCAGAGGCAAAAGGATAGATATTGCATAATCTGTGTGAACGCAGAACAGCCATGGAGAGACAGAAAACAGATGTGAGGTTACCGAGGCCTGGTGGAGGGAAACGGTAATTAGCAACAGCGCACAGTTCTGAAAACCACTGCGGTGATGGCTATAGAGCACTATGAATATAATTAATGTCACCACGTGGGGCATTTATAAATGGTAAAAATGGCCAGTTTTAAATTATATGTATTTAATCACAATTTTAAAAAACATTTTGGCCATGGTTTAGGGAGATGAGTCTAAAGTCCAAGCGAGGAAGAGGGTGCGGCGGTCTGAACCGGGTTGAAGGGTCGGTGGATGCCGGGGCCTCACCTGAACATGGCGATGAGCAAATTGAGCAGCAGGATGTTGGCCACGAGCAGGAAGACGATTAGGAGCAGCACCACCAGCCAGTTGGCATACTGGGAGACGCAGGAGCCCGCCAGGTGCCCCTTGGGCTGAGCCCAGGCGCCCTCCTCGGACGAGCAATTCGTGGACAACATGTGGGCCACTGAGAAAGCAGACACTCAGGGGCCTGGAATAGGAACTGCCAGGGATTGGGATGGGGACCCAGGGCAGGGGTCAGAGACCAGGGGGAGGAGGCAGGTCCCCACATCTACCATCCATGTCCTCCTGGGGGATCTGCCCAAAGATCTGCAGGTAGGGCCGGTAGAAGACGCGACGCAGGATACTGGGGAGATCACGGTTTTGAGGCCTGAGCAGCCCCTCAGTGGCCACGCCATAGGCAACCAGCCAGACACAGAGGAAGAAGAGGAAAAAGAAGACATCCTTCATCTGCAGAGGAGGAGGAGGATGCTGAGCCCGCCTCACCCACGGCCCCGCCCCACCGCCAAACCATGCCCCACTTGCCAGAGTCACGCCCCGCAGGGCCCACCACCCACCCAACCTGGTCCCGCCCACCAAAGCCACGCCCCTCTGGCTCCTCCCCTCCACCCCGCCCCTCGCTCGCAAGGCCCTCACCATCTTGCTCACGATGACGATCTTGGGCCCCAGCTGCTTGTTCACAGTAAAGATGTGCAGCAGCCGCAGCGTGAAGACCATGAAGTCAAGGCACAGCACGGTGCGGCCCAGGTCATACAGACCCGGGGTCAGCCTGGAGTCAGGAGACACGCAGCAGGGTCACTGGAGGTCCTCGGAGGCCAATACGAGACCCCTGATTTGCAGGGGGTTTATTCAGTTACCCATGCACACTGGGGCACAGGGCGTGACACCCATAAGTAAGTGACTAAGTGAAGGATTAGGGTCTTCGAGCCTAGAAAACTGCCGGAAGCAGATAGGCAGGGTGACCTGTGATGCCAACTCTTCTCAGGAGGCTGAGGCAGGAAAATCAAGTTTGAGGCCAGGCTGGGCTAGAAAGTGAGTTCAAGTCCAGCCTGAACTAAAGTCTCGAAAGAAAAAAAAAAAAATGACATGGCTATGAGACTGAGAAAGGCAAACATGCTTTCCTTGGCATTTCTGCCCAAAATGCAGAGCCTAAATTTGTTCCCAAAGGAAAAGGAGCCAAACCCACATCAAAGGTACCCAGCCCAGCCACTGCTGGGCATTCAAGCAGGGCAGAGGACATGACAGCCAACAAGAAGATCTGACCAGAAAGGCAAAAGGCCCCTGAGTTGGCTCCAGGGCCAAGAAAAGGATGTCAGTAGGACAGCTGGTGGGTCTTAGGTGCAGTTTCCAAGTTTAGACAATGTCCTGTGGTGACACCGGGAAGACCTCGGTTAAAAAAAGTAGGGAGAACTCTTTAGGCTGATTCTGCCATTTTAGAATCAGATTTAGTATCAGATTTTTTTTCAAAATGAAAAATTAAAGAACAGAAGACTGTTTAAGATAGCATATGAAAATGAAAACGCAAGTGCCCAGGAATGGTAGAGCATGTCTGTAATCCCAGCTCTCAGAAGGCTGAGCCAGGAGAATCTTCATGAGTTTGAGTCCAGGCTTGGCTTCATAGTGAGTTCAAGGCCAGCCTGGAATACATAGCAAGATCTGTCTCAAAAAAACAAAACAAAAAAAAAACAGGGAAGCACAAGGTCCTGAGTTTGAACCCCAGTAACCCCCCCAAAAAAACACAAGCCTCAAGTTGCAAGAAAATAACTAAAAGAAGTTTACTAGAATCCAGAACGGGAGAGAGGGAGGGAAGGAGGGAGGGCAGGTGCTCAGTGAACTGCCATATGAAATTGGGAGGGGTGGACAAAATATGAAGATCATGGACATAGGTACCCCATATACCCAGTAAGCTTACAAAAAGCAGAGTCACAGGAACTAAAACAAGAGGAGGTCATCTCACCCAAAAGATGCACCAAAAACTGGAAAGTCAAATTGAGAACTAGAAAATGTTAGATGGACAGTATCAGGCATTACCAAAATTATCCTCCAGGGGGCACTCTTGTGCGCTGATGGTGGCCTTGTGTATGGGCAAAGCTACCTAACAGGAAATCTGGGCCAGTAATGTATGTGCTCTTTGATAAGCCCACTTTCCATCCGGGACGTAAATTTTCATTGTTTTGGAATCACAAAAATAGAAATAAGAGGGTGTGTTGGCACATGCCTGTAATCCCAGCACTTGGGAGGCTGAGGCAGGAGGTTTGGTTTGAGTTTGAAGCCACGGTGAGTTTAAGTCCAGTTGGAACTATATAGCAAAACCCTGCCTCAAACAAAACATGCTTTTTTTTTTTTTGGCGGTACCAAGGATTGAACTCATGACCTCGCCCTTGCCAGACAGGTGCTTATGCCACTGAGTTAAATCCCCAGCCACTCAAACAAAACAAAACACACACACACACAGCAGAAATAATCTAACTATCCATCTAGAGGACTGGCAAAATACAGTGAATCGGATGGACACAGTAATGCACATCTGTGATCCTTGCAGTTAGACAGGCTGAGGTAGGATTACTGCAAGTTCAAGGCCCACCTGGACTCTATGGTGAGTTCAAGACCAGCCTGGGCTACATAGCAAGACCCTGTCTCAAAATTAAATAACTCACTCATTAATAAAGCAATTCATCCATTCAGTTGAGGAAGTAAATGGAAACTTCTCCCTAAGACAGAATGCTTCTCATTTTTCCCACTCCATGATTTTCTACCACCTGGAGCAGTTGATACAATATCCCCAGCAGGGCTGGCATTCCTGGAGCATGACAGAAAGAGCCCTTGTCCTTTCATCTCAAAAGATACTTTACACCAAGTAAACAGGGGTGAACAGAAGCAGCAGTGTGCTCTGTCTGGATAAACACTTCACAGTCGGGTGACTTCTTATCACCTAACCCAGCATGGAGGAAGCTGCCTCCTGCACCAGCTGACAGAGCTTAAGCAGTCATTGCTGTCACTCAAATCTTTTGCTTTTTTCTTTTCCTTTGTAGCACTGAAGATGGAACCCAGAGCATCATGCATGATAGGCAAGCACTTTACCACTGAGGTGCATCTCCAGCCCTTTTTATTTTTATGTTGAGACAAGGTCTCATTAAGTTGCCCAGGCTGACCTCCAACTTGAGATCCTCCTGCTCCAGCCTTCTGAGTAACAGGGATTGTGGGTGTGCATCATTGTACCTGGCACAGGAAGGAAGGGAAATGGAAAGAAGGAAGGGAGGAAGGAAGGAAATGTATTGGAAGACGAAAAACCAAAGCAGTTACCATGCAACTGTAACTTCACCTATCTTGAGTAGAAAACAAAAGAGATCTTGTTGAAGAAACTTAGGATAATTTGTTCTCTTACGAACTTCAGAACTTTGTCTCATTGCCATATAGAAAAGAGCTAATTCATTCATTCAATTCTGGCAAAAAGCAATCTGTCCTGTCTGATCTTGAGCCAGTGATGCTCCAATCCTGTCCTCTGGAATCTGTGGGACATTGTTATGGTCTTTTTTTTTTTTTTTTCCTGCCTCTGGGATGGAACTCACAACCTCAGGTTTACAGAGTGGGGCCTTAGCCAACTAAGCTAAACCTGGGAGCACTGTGGGCCATTTTTAGAGAATAAGATACATTTGCAAATACTGACAGGGGCTGGGGATGTAGCTCAGTGACATAAGCACCTGCCTGGAAAATACTAACAGAGAAAGAACTTCGGGATACACTGTCAAGAAAAAGAAAAAGTTGCCAGAAGAATACACATCACATCATTGGTGTACAAACAATAGGCACAAATGAACAGAAAAAGAGCAGACAGGGTGTGCCCCAAACTGCTGACAAGGGAACCTCTGAGAAAGGCAAGGTGCTTTCAAAAACCTTCAGTTTCTGATCTGTCCTTTAAAAAAAAATCTTGCTCAATGGAGATATAATTCTCCATTTTTTAAAAGAGACTATATTTAAAAGATAGTTTAAGTGCTCGACATGTAGTCTCAGCATTCGAGAGGCTGAGGCAGGAGAATCTTCCTAAGTTCAAGGTCAGCCTGGCTACATAGTGAGACACTGTCTCAAAAAAAACTTTTTAAACCCAAAAATACATAAATCTGATGGGTTGTCTTAAACTGCTAGAGGATGACACAGGTGTCACATGAGGAGTTAATAAGCTCATGAGCAAGGAGGAATCAGGACAAGCTACGGTCAGCACCCCATTTGGGGGAATCTCGGGCAGACACAAAGAAGAGATCCAGAGGATAAGGAGTCTTCCAAAGTGGGACAGCAAGCTGAAGCTGAAAGGAAGCACAGGGGTTGGCCTGGCCATTGCTGGGCAGCAGCGATGCACATCTGTAACCCTAGCCACTTCAAGAGGCTGAGGCAGGAGAACTGTAAATTTGAGACCAGCCTGGGCCACTTGGCAGATCTTGGCTCAATATAAAATTAAAAAGGTCTGGAGAGTAGCTCAGTGCTCCTTGGGTTCAGTCTCCTGTAGGGGACTGTGCGAAGCAGGTACTAAATCCTAAGAAATAATGGTTTGCGGACATTTGCCCCATGAGGACATTTTGCCCCATCCTCTGTTCTTCTCCTGGGGACCATACGGTAAGATCTGGGAGCATCATATAGTCCAGTCCTTGCAACAGAAAATATTTGAGATGAATTTGTCACAATTCGTATTTTATAAAATTAAAAGGAAGCCGGGTGTGGTGGTACATGCCTGTAATCTCAGCACTTGGGGGAGGCTGAGGCAGGAGGGTCAAAAATTTGAGCCCAGACCAGGGATATAGCTCAGTGGCACAGAGCCTGCTCGGCAAGTGTGAGGTCCTGAGTTTGAGTCCCAATAGCAAAAAAAAAAAAAGGAGAGAGGCCAGCCAGGGCAATGTACCGAGACCATAATGCAAAACAAAAAATCCATAGGGCTAGGGATGTAGCGCAGTGCACACGCTCAGTACGGCGAAAATAAAAACCGGGGAGTCCGCCCTGACCCCAAGCCCGGGTCCAGGCAGCAGCCCCGGCACTCGGGCCACTTACCGGCAGCCCACGCCCAGCAGGAAGCAGGTGAGGGCCAGCAGGTCGCACTGGTTCCAGGCGTCGGCCAGGTAGAGCTGCAGGCGGTGGCGCAGCGGGATGTGGCCGGGCCGGGGTCCCCCGCTGGCCAGGCTGCCCCAGCCGCCGCCCAGGCCCTGGCGCAGCTCCTCGCACAGCAGCGTGAAAGCCCAGAAGTAGAGCAGCGGCTCCCAGGCGCGCGGCGGCCCCGGCTGGGAGTCCAGCAGCAGCACACGCGCGAAGAGCAGCAGGAAGAGCAGGTAGCTGACCACGTTGCCCAGGAAGGCGGTCACCGGCGACCCCCAGAAGCCCGACCAGCGCCTCAGGCAGTAGCGCCCCAAGCAGCGCCCCCTGCGGCCCGGCTGCTGCACCTTCTCCGTGGGGTCCCTGGGTCTGCAGAGAGGGATGGAGGTGGAGGAGGAGGAGGAGGAGGAGGAGGAGGGCTCAGCCCTGAACCCTGAACTGCACCAGGAGCGACCCCTCCCCTCAGCCAGGCTCACTCACACCTGTGATCCCGGCACTCGGGAGGCTGAGGCAGGAGGATCAATCGTCACACCTGCATGGCCAGGGACCCTGTATGATCTGAAACCTTTCATTTCTTTTCCCTTCCTTTCCTCTCCTTTCCTTTCCTTTTTTTTTTCTCTCCCCTCCAGCCCCCTCCCACCCAAAATGGAGATTGAACAAGGCCTTTGATCACACTGAGCTACAACCCCAGTCCACTTTTATTTTGAGACAGGGTCTCAAAAGTTGCCCAGGCTGGCCTCGACCTTGAGGTCCACTTGCCTCAGCCTCTGAAGATGTATTTGCACCACCAGCCCCGGCTGCCTGGCTCTGACTCCTGTATCTCACCTCCAACCTCTGAGATCTCCTCTATCAAGTTGCTGAGTTTCCAATTCTGCCCCACCCTTATCAACGCTGACTTCTGACTCCTTTCTGTCTGACTTTTGACCCCAAATCCTTCTTCTTTTCCTTTACAAACTCTGACTTAGGCCATTTGCTGACTTGGAATCCAAAATAACCTGATTCCAACAGGAGATTATCCAGCCCAGGCTGCTCCCGTCATTCTTCCTTCCTCGTGTCTGATCGAAGACCACACAAACAAATTTGCCTTCTGAGTTCTGCCTTGGAGAATCTGCTCAGATTGCTCACCCTTCTAGCCTGAGTGCTGGTCCTCTATCTGGATTTCTGCATCTTCTATCTTGGTTTGTTTGTATAGAATCAGAAATTGAACTCAGGACCTCACACTTGCCAGGCAGGCACTGTGCTGCTGAGCTATGTCCCCAGCCCTCTTCCTCTTATGTAAATCCGAATGAATTTGAGTGGTAATAATCAAGTCAAAACTAACAGGAAAGCTGAGTGTGGTGGGGCACACCTGTAATCCTAGCACTCAGGAGGCTGAGGCAGGAGGATTTCTGTAAGTTTGAGACCAGCCTGGGCTACATAGTGAGATACTTTTTAAAACTAAGTAATAGGCCTTACTGCATGAGAGTATTAAATGACCTGACTTTCAAAATAAATTAACACAATAGCTGCCCATTTTGGATGTTCTATAACTTTAGTTACTAGTGTAGCTGTGGGCATCACTGTCTTACATAGTGCAGAACATGGGAAACCACTGGGCCATCCCTGACCTCTGACATGATGACTTTTATATAAACTTGCTCTGTGGCACTATTTCTCTTAGATTTTCTCTTCTATCTTGAACGTTTGTTTTCTGTCTATTTGTCTGTTTCATTTTGGGGGTTTTTGTTTTGTTTTCTTTTGTTTCTCTTTTTGAGACAGAGTCTCACTATGCAGTTCAGGCTGGCCTTGAGTTCATTTTGTAGCCTAGGCTGGTCTCAGACTCACAACGATCCTCCTGCCTCGGCCTCCGAATGCTGGGATTTCAGGTGTGCACCATGACACCCAGCTTATAAGCTTGATTTTAAAAAGACCTTTAGGACTGCCACAGCATCCTGTCAGAGCAAGAGCTCCGGGGCCAGGAAAAAACCTGAGAAAAAGCCCTAAGTGAACATCTCCACCTGACTCTACTTGCTACAGAGGACCAAAAGCACATGTAGCCTGAGGCACATGAGTTTCTGGCAACCTCCCTGGTGGCAAAAGCAAATCTCCCGCCAGGCCTCGAGCCTGGCACTTTAGAAACTTCCAGAGGCCTTGTGCCTAGTCCCTCCTGGGATGAGGAGACCACGCATGTCCTGAAACTGCCCAGTGCACCCACACACACACACACACACAGTGCTGGGGGTGTCACTCACCTCAGGGGACCCTCTCCGTTAATGCCCCTGTCCAGGCCGATGTCAGGGCTCCTCTGTGTGGCCTCCTCTTCCGGTTTCCTGGCAGGGAGGGAAGCACAGAGAAAGAATCAGATGGGGGTCTCCAGAGTCTCAAAGTTCTTCTCCCAGAGACACTGCAGACTGAGGTGGCCCTCCAGACTCACCCCAAAGAGACCTTCTCCAGACCACAACCAGAAAAGCAGAGGAGCTGCCCCCCGGAGATACTGCAGGGAGCACCCAAAAGATCACCTTCCAGAACATTCCATCCAGGGCAGGGACAGAGAGACCCTCTCCCAGAGAAGGGGCACACCAGGCAGGCCATGCCAGAAAGGCAGGCAGAAGTGAGAAGTGAGAAGGAGGAGCAGCTGGGGACCCCACCTGCCAATCTCACCCCAAGGGACTGACCTGAAGGCGATGAGGTTGGTGTAGATCAGTGGGGGGCAGAAGAAGGCGAGAACCAGGGCCCAGGTGGGGGTGGTGCTGTCCATCTCCCCCCACCACTTCTGTGTCAGCAGAGACTGTGGGGATGGGCAGGATCAGGAACCTGAACCCCCCTCGGCCCCCCTAAAGCCCTGGTGGACCGCAGAGCAAGCGCCAGTGTGGGGGTCACAGCGGTGAGGGGTGGGGGTGGTGGTCAAAGGCAGGCACCTTGCCCGGAGTTTGCAGTCAACATCTAAGGACACCATGAGCCAGATCCTGAGCTGAACACCTTCCAGGGATTAGCTCACTTCATCCCGGCCACGCCCTCCAGAGGGCAGTGCCAGTATTTTCTCTTTTCCACATCCAACGCAAAGGAAGTGACCCCAGGAAACATAATCAGTAAACAGTAGAGCTGGAACCCACGAGTTTCTCCGCTATTCGAAGCAAGGGACTCTGGGTAATTATTGAAATACCAGCCAAATTGCCCTAATAGATGAGGATAACACTTCCTGTTCATGTAAACAAGACTGCCTGTTGGACGTACAGAACTGTCTGTTGAGGGTGGGAAAGTCTGTGCTCTGGTCAGATTTAAATGAGGGCCACTGAGGGCCAGGCGTCATAGCCCAAGCCTGTAACCTCAGCACTGGGAAGGCTGCGGCAGGAGGATCAGCATGATTTTAAGGCCAGCCTGAGCCACATAGTGGGTTCAAGGCCACCGTGAACTACAGAAAGACCCATCTCAAAAAAAAAAAAAAAAATAAGTGCGGGATACTGAGAAACTTTACAAAACATCCAGTTGTCAGGATAGAAGAGAATCTGGGGCAAGTGGTACTGCCCTTGGAAGAAAAAATTTCCTATAGGAAGGGTGGAATTTCCTAAACAAAAGTTTGTCTCCAGACCACTATGTAATTTTTTTTTCTTTTTGAGACAGGGTCTCCTATGTAGTTCAGGTTGGCCTTGAACTCACTATGTGTCCCAGACTGGCCTCGAACTCATGACAACAAGCCTTCTGCCTCAGCCTGCCCAGTGCTGGGATTACAGGTGTGCACAACCACACCCGCATGTGAAGTCACTCTAACTGCTGAGGACCAGAATTAGGGACCTCCTAAGTACAAAGGACTTCCTGTGGACCGAGCAGGCCTTCCTCTGAGAGGAATGGGAGCTCCTCTGGCAGTAGGAGATGGCACTGCAGGTGAGAAGGGGTTTCCTCTGGGAAGTCCCCGCTGGGCTGGAGAAGGACTTCCTGCTAGAAATAACAGGAATTCCTTTACCCAGGGCGACTTTGTAGGGCGGTGGGCTTTGCTGTGGGAAGACTGGTGGGTCTTAAAGGAAGAGCAACCCTTAAGAGAGGAGCCGGCCAGCCGCAGGAGAGAAGTCTTCAGGGCTGGGTCTGCTCAAGACCAAGGGGTGTCCCCAGAGTCAGATGCTCACCTGGACCCCATCCTGGGCAAAGAAGGCACGAGCGTCAGCCTGCATGGCAAGCTGGAGGCAGGTGGCATCGCCCCAGAGGGGGCAGCGGCGGAGGAGTAGGCGGGAGGCCCTTTTCTCATCGCTGCGGTAGCACTCTCCAAAGAGGTCTAGGGACAGGGGCTGGGTGAGGGGAAAAGGGAAGGCAGCGGGTGCACACGGCACACCCACCCCGCCCCTCCCCCTCAGCACCCCAGTCCCTGCTCCCAGCCGTGGCCCCCACGCACCGACACCCATGCTTTCAAACTTGGCCGCCAGCTCCTTCCGCCGGGCTGCCTCCTCAGCCTCGGCTTCTTGGCGAGCCATCACGCGGAGCAGCAGACAGGCCCCGAGAGCAGAGGACACGGCGTTGGAGCCCTGGGGACAAGGCAGTGCATGGAGATATTGGTTGAGGGGCAGGGGAGGGGGTGGAAGTTAACTGCGGTCATCAGAGGCCGAGGGTTAAGTGACTCTTTGCGGAGACAGATACTCTATGGTTCCACTTCGGTGAGGTCCTGGAGCAGTCAGATTGGCGACAAACAGAACAGGATGGTGACTGCCAGGGGCTTGGGCGAACGGGAGTTATGGGTAGAGTTTAGTTTGGAAAGAAGTTCTAGAAATAGATAACAGCAGTGTTTGCACAATAATGTGAATGTGGCACAAATGCTCACTTAAAAACTATTAAAATGGTCATTTTCTTTTTGTTTGTTTTGAGACAGATTCTCACTGTATTCCAGGCTGGACTTGAAATCTTGATCATTCTTCCGGTGTTAAATTTCCAGGTGTGCATCATTACACCTGACTTAAAATGGTAAATTTTATGTATATTTTACAATTTTTTAGTTTATTTTTTGAGACAGCGTCTCACTAGGTAGTCTAGGCTGGACTTGAACTTATTATGTAGCCCGGGCTGGGCTTGAACTTGCAGCAATTCACCTGCCTCAGTCTCCTGAGTGCTGAGATTACAGGGGAGTGCCACCATGCCCAGCTTATTTTACAATTTTTCAAAAACAAAATTTGTTGACAACATAGAGAAGATGAAACCGTTACATATTGCTGATGAGAATGTAAAACATAGCAATTACTCTGGAAAAAAAAGTGTGGCACTTCCTCAAAAAATTAAACACAAGATGTCTTAGTTACTTTTCTCCTTGCTGAGATGAAATACTCAACACCAAAAGTTAAAGGAGGAAAGGTTTCTGGCAAGCACAAGGTTGTGAGTTTGATCCCCAGTACCCCCACCAAAAAAGGAAAGGTTTATTTAGCTCACAGTTTGTAGAGGTTTCAGCCCATAATCAGTTGAGGGGTATCACAGAGGAGAAACAGTTCATGGTGGGGAGAAGGCAGCAAAGCAAATCGAGCAAGGGGGTCTTAGCAGCTTTCTTCTGCCTCTTTTATATTCTATCTAGGCTACCAGGATTAGGGCAGTGGCAAACCATCAGGGGACCAATGTGGTAATCACCCATCCTTACTCCTAGTACCCTTGATCCTAGCATTGAATCATGAGTCTCACACACACTCTGAGCCAGCCACCTCTGAAAAATCCCCACCTATAGCCAGGTGTGGTGGTGCACACCTGTAATCCCAGCACTTGGAGGCTGAGGCAGAAGAATCATTTTGAGTTTGAGATCAGCCTGGGTTACAAAGTGAGCTCAAATCCAGCCTGAACTGCATAGTAAGACTCTGTCTCAAAAAAGACCAAAAAAAAAAAAAATCCCACCTATGACAGCATGAGGCTTTGGGGAACATCCAGACACAAGGCATAACCACAGGTTACTGGACAACCCAGGATTTCTACTTCTAGCTAAATGCCTAAAAGACTGTTGAAACAAAACTTGTACTTGAGTATTCATTGCAGCCTTATTTATAATAACCAAAAGCCAGAACAACCCAAATGAATGGACAGATGGATGGATAAAATGTGGTCTGTTCATGCAATAGAATATTATTCAGTCATAAAAAGGAATGGGCACTGCTAGCTGCTATGGATGAACCTTGAAAGCATGCCAAAGAACAAACCAGTCACAAAAGGCCACACCGTGTATGGTTGCATTTAGATGAAATGTCTGTAATAAGCCACTGCATTGAGACAGAAGTAGAGTAGCGGTCAGCAGAGGGCGGGGGAGATCTGAATGTGGACTTACTGCTTACGAAGTAAAAGGTTTCTATTTCTGGTGGCTTAAAGTTCTGGAAGTAGGTAGTGTGATGATTATATAACACTGACTGTACTAAGTGCTTCTTAATTGTATACTTCCAAATGGGTTCAGTGGTGAAGCCAGGCATGATGGTGCATACCAGTAACACCCACTGCTCGAGAGCTTCAGGCAGGATCGCAAGTTGGAGCCCAGCCTGGGCAACCCAGCAAGACCTTATTTTGAAATATAAAAAGGCTGGGGAGCTGGGGATATAGCTCAGTGGCACAGTGCCTGCCTGGCAAGCACAAGGTCCTGCATGCTCTAGTTTCAATCCTCAACTCAAAAAAAAAAAAAAAAAGTAAGTGGTGAATCACATGAATTTTTATCTTGATGTTTAAAATTCTCAGTTAAAACATTTGAACCCATGACCAGATGTATTGAAACAGCCCTTTATTTTTTGTTTGTTTGGGGGCTTTGTTCCTTTTTTTTTTCTTGAGACAGGGTTTTGATCTGTAATTCAGGCTGGCCTTAAATTCACTAGGTAGCCCAGGCTAGCCTTAAACTCACAGCAACCTTCCTGCCTCAGCCTCTCGAGTGCTGGGGGAAAAAACTCGTTAAATGTGACGCGTTATGTCACAGATCAGGGCGTTGTGCAGAAAGCTCCTTGGTGTCTCTTAGGGCACCTTTAGGGCCCAAGATGCGAGACGGGAGTCAATACTCACCATCTCCCAGAAGTACATGGCCATCTGGGCTCTGTTGAGCAGCAGTGCCCAGAGGAAGAGATCGCTCCAGGGCGCCTGTCCGAAGCTGGCTTCCAACGCGGGTTCCGAGGCAGCCCAATCCGACAGCAGACAAACCTGCAGGTGCGGGAGGCGTGGCTAGGGACGTCACTTCCGGCCAGATGGTCCTTGGCCCCGCCCTCTCCTTGTGGCTCCTCCCCTCCCGCCGTGGCCCCGCCCCCAGGCCCTTGGAGCACCGCCTTGCCTCTCAGCGCGCTTACACTCTCTCTGCAGCTCTTGCCCGTGTGCGGGTCCCGGGCGTTCATGGCGGGGTACTTGGGCGCGCACGTCTCCCCCAGCAGCGTCCTCAGTACTTGTCCCACCTGAGGTGGCCGGAGCTCATCAGCGTCCCCCTTGAGCCCCGGGGATTTGATGCCAGCCCCGTGGGCCGCCTGGTCCAGGAGCGCGCGGATGAGCGAGTGCGTGGGCGCAGCGCCATAGAGCTGGGCCAGGCGCGCTGGCGTCAGGAAGTGGCCGAGGCTGAGACCGTGGGAGATGAGCAGGCGCACGAACTCGGGCCGGTCGTTCAGCAGGGCGTCCATGAGCGACGCCTCCAGGTGAAAAGACTGCGGGGAGAAGACACGTTGGGGGCGAGATGACCAGGGACCCAGGCCGGGGATTCCAAGGCTGAGGACCAAGATGGGGCCGCCCAGAGTAAATGATGGACTGATGGATGGTCAAAAGGAACAAGCGGGGAGCAAAAGAACAATCAAGATGGGTGGGCAGTTCGGGGAAGGCTGGACGGTCATAACGGGGGCAGGACCAGGCAGGTGTCTAAAGGTGGGGCAGAAGCCACCTGCTGGCCAGAGCCCCAAACCCCAGGCTGTGACCCCTCACCCGCCACTGGATGTCCCCCCGGAAGAGTTCACTCTGGGCTATGTCCACGCGGTTCCAAGCCACAGCCAAACGCAGCTCGTCCAGGTAGGCTGAGGCCTCAGAGCTCCGACAGGCTGCAAGGTGAGAGAGAGCAGGGACAGGAAGTCAGGGCAGGGTGAGGACAATGGGTGGAGCTATATCCTCGGCCCTTTTACTTCCAGACCCGGGTTTCCCTAAATCGATAAATTGCTCAAACTGGACTTAAAACTTGGGATCCTCCTGCCTCAGCCTTCCAGAGTATGGGGATTACAGGCCTGCGCCACCATGGCCAGCTCAAGCATGAGGTCACTGAGGCCAGCGCTCAGACCAGTGGATTGGAACCACCAAACCACTGAGGAGCATCACTTACTCATATCACGGCTCTTGGTGTGCCGGGAAAGGCAGGCTCTGATTAAAAGGTGGAAAATCAGACACCTGGGAGACCTCACAAAAAGAAGCAACCATAGCAGAAAATGAGGCTGGAAAAACTCTGAACATGAGCGTAACTCCAGGAGGCCACTGAAAACAGCACAGAGAGCCAGGTGTGGTGGCTGCAGGGGACCCAGGCCCTCTGCTACAAAGGGGACCAACCGTGGTACCCTGCGGCTTTGCTGTCCCTGATAGCAGCTGCGGGATGAAGTTCCAAACTCCAGGGAGCCCACGGCTTGTCCCGCAGCCCTGTGAGGCCAACGGCTGAGAACACAGAGGTCCAGAGAGAGGCAGGGACGTGTGGGACCATAACATGGCCTTTATTCCATTTCATAAAACAGAGGTCAATTTGGAGTGGGATTTTCTGTGATTCTGTGAGTCTCCCCTACTTTCCTCATGGTGTTGAGAGGAGGAAAGGAAATACCTTGGCTTGGCATATGGAGGTAATGGGGATCGAATCCAGGGAGCTCTGAGCTATATCCCCAGCCCTTTTTTTTCTCTTTAAAATTTTAAAAGTATTTTGACACAGGGTCTCACTAAGTCACTCAGCTGGCGTCCAACTTACAAACTTTCTGCCTCAGCCTCCCCAGTAGCTGGGATAACTGGTATGTGCCACCACACCCAGCCAGACGGTGGTATTTAAGAGCCCACTTCACATGCTGTGGTCCATAACCTGGCACCATGCATCACCAGGACCTCCGGGCCCCTCTGTGCATGCTGTGTCCCATACCGAGCTTGGAGTCTACATCCAAGCCCCTTGGCCCAGGTCTGCCATCAGCCAGCCAGGCACCCAGGAAGTGTCCCTGTCCCTCCCCTCCCATCCCACAGCCCGTCAGTCCCCAAGCCCTATCTCCAGCCTTCAGCTCTATGCCAAGTCTCCCAAGCAATCCCTGTGTCCCCAGCCACAGCTCCAGCCCCAGCCCTCCTCCCTCACTACACACACATTGTACTACAGTCCCTTCCCTTGGGCAGGGTCTCATGTCCTCCCCAGCCTGCCCTCCCACTCCTGGGGGTCTCAACACACAGGACCGGCCCTTGTCCCCCACCATCCCTGCCTCTCAGGCCTCTGTCCCAGCCCCAGCCTGTTAATCATGGTCCCTGGTAGCCTGGCTACCAGATGCTACACCCGGCCCTCTGGTGACCCCTGACCCTCCCAGGCATGCCCCATGCATGCTAGGGGCCGACTTCACAGTCATGCGAGGTCTGACCCATCAGTAGCTGAGTGACCTTGGGCAAGTCACTTTGCCCTCTGAGACTGTCCCTTCCTCTTTAAAATGATGTAATGGAGGGGTCCTTGTAGGGGGAGGGAGAGGACCAGGGCTAGATGCGCATGCTCAGTGCTCCACACAGCATCCTGAGCATCCCAGACACCTAGAGAGCAAACCACATTCTCCTCTACTACCCACAAGGCCCAGTGGCCAGCTCCCGTGTGCCCAGGGACTTACAGCCCCACCCCTTGAACCACAGCTTACAAATCTGCCATGGTTTTCTCCTGGGAGCCTGCTGGGTTAACTTCTGAAAAGCAAACCGGATCTGCCTGGCTGTCACCATCCACTTGAAGAGTATCCCCAGGGAGACAGAATCACACAAGAGCACCCCTTCCTAGGGTCCCCACTGAGGACCAGGTGCTGCCAATGGGGCTCACAATACTCCTTTGAGATGCTATCTCCATCTCTCAGAGATGGAAATCAAGGCCAGAGAGGGAAAGTCTTTTTCTTAGGGTCACACAGTGGGGAAGGAACCCAGTTGGTTGGTCAAATTCAGCTTTGATTCCAAAGTCAAAAGTCACTGCTGTCTAGCACCCCACAAACATGGTGTGGCCAGGACTCAGGTCCCCAGAGCCCCAAAACCGATCCCCTCCAATCTAAGCCCAGATTCTACTGACTCGCCAAGGTCCAGCTGAAATACTGCCCTCTTCCTGGAGTTCCTCTCTATCCGTGGTGACTTCTCATTATGCTTTTATCTTAAGTTTGACTTCACAATGTGTCCAAAACTGGGGTGTGGCTCAGTGGCAAGGCACTTGCCTAGCAGGCATGAGGCCCTGGGTCGCCTCCCCAGCACAGAGAATGAACGAGAGACACCAAATGACTCTAGTAGGACGTGGCTCCTTGAGATCAGGAAATGGTTTTGTTTGTTGAATGACTAAGGCCCGTTCTCAGCCTGTCAGGCAGGCATTCATGATGGAGAAACATGACAGAGGGGAAAAACTCAGAGACAAAAGGCACACAGCTTCAGATGAACAAGGGCGACAGAGCATCCAGGCCGAGACAGGGGCCGAGGTTGAGCTGAGAGGGAAGCACATGGGAGCCCAAGAGTTACCATTCACAAGGGCCTTCAAAACAATCGTCTCGAACTCCTCGGAGCCATCCTCCCACGCATAGACGGTCAGCAACTCCTTCCGAGTCATGATCCTCTCCACCTGAGACACGGACTCCTGTACACCCAGGCCAGCTCCTCTGGAGCCCAGTGACCCCCAATACCCAGGAGTCCAGGCCCCAGCCCCCCACCTCAGGAGCCAGAAGAGCACCCCCGCCAAGTCATACCTGGGCCTGCAGGACCTCGGGGTCCCCTTTGGGGAAGAAACGCCTGATCCGGTCTCGGGCTTCACCTCGCCTCATGCCCCCACTCCCTGGGGCCAGAGAGTCTTCCAGGGTCTCGGCCAGGCAGTCAGCGGCACCCCCAGAGCCAGCCACCAGGAGGCAAGGGAGCTGGGCCTGGGTGGCATCCTCTATCCGCTGAGGATGCAGGAGACATCAGGTCGGAGAAGGCAGGACACTGACCCTGGAGCCCCTCCTCCACTACAAAAGACTCAGGGTCCAGTCAGACGAGACCTGGCTGCCTCCCGCTCCTGGTTACCTTCAGCATCCTCTCATCACCATCGATCAGGAGGAGGAGGACTGGGATGTCGATTCCAGTCCCTGAGGGAAGAGAGCCAGGAACACGGTTACCACCCCTGAGCCTGTGCTGTCTGTGGGAGACCACATTTCCCAGGAGTCCCGGGGGCCAGAGGGTGCCTCTTCCCAGCCCTGTGTTTTGAGAATCATGAGACCTCTGTGTGTGTGTCTTACTAAGCTTGGAACCCTTTGCCTTTCCATTGAGCCACATACCCAACCCCTCACCTTCTTTTAATAAAAATTACTTAGTAGCTAAATTGCCTAGTCTGAACTCAAAATTGCCATCCTCCTGTCTTAGCCTCCCAGAGTGCTAGGGTCATAGTCGCATGCCACCACATCCAACTATTTTGTTGGTTTTGTTTTGATTTTGTGTTTGTTTTGTTTTGTATTTTGAGATGAGTCTCCCTATGCAGTTCAGGCTGACCTTGAACTCACTTTGTAGCCCAGGTTGGCCTCAAACTCATAGTGATCCTCCTGCTCAGCCTCTTGAATGCTGGGATTAGAGGTGTGGGTCATTATGCCTGGTCCCAGCTGGGAATTGTCATCTCTTTGTGCATGGAGGAGGTCACACTGCTGAACCCCTCCAGGGAGAAGAGAACTCGGGACCGGAACTCCAGAGGGATCCAGGCATTTCTTCCATGAGTTAATCTCAACATTGATTAACAAGTTAGAAGCCAGGGGAGGTAAAAGTTCACATAGGAAAAGAAGCAAATAGCAATGGAAAGAACTATCCAAACATAATAAAGTCATTTACCAAAGTTCAACAGCAAAATCCTATAAGATGGCTTCATACTAACTCTGGTCCCACTGAAATAAGACCCTGGGCTGAATCACCACTTTTCACACCCCACTTATCCTCGAGCTGTAAGCTAATGTAGTAATGCTAGAAAATAGAATAGTGAGCCTGGTGGCTCTTGCCTATAACCGCGGCTCTTGGGAGGCTGAGGTGGGAGGATCACCGCTACTTCAAGGCCAGCCTGGGCTGTTTAGGGAAACCCTGCTCCAAAAGGCCAAAAAAAATTTAAACATTTTTTTAAAATAACAAATTCAAACTAGTATTTTCTATAAATCTGTAAAAAACAAAGTATCTATTTGAATAAAACATGATTTACTTTCTTAGAAAACTGGAGACCTGAGCAAAAAATTAAAAGTTTAAAATATTAATAAGAGAACTTGGTAAAAGAATTGATGTAAGAAAAACACAGCAGTCAAAATAATAATCTGTATTAATCCACTCAGAATAATAATCTGTATCTTACTGGCTGTGGTAGCACATATGTGTAATCCCAGCACTAAGGAAGCTAAGGCAGGAGGATCACCATAAATCTGAACTACATAGTGAGACAATATCTCAAAAAAAAACAAATCAAAATCATAACCTGAATCTTATTCATGTTTTAATAAAAACTATCAGACATCTGGGAATTATTTCATCAAAATTGTTATGAGGAAATTTACAAATCTCATTTACGCCTGCGGCCTGAATAGATGGGAAACTATCATCAATTCACTCTTCTTAACCATAGAGTGATTTGGGGGAGGAGGAGAGGGCGAAGGAATCGTGACGTGTGTGCCTGTTTTTAAATGGAACAGATAATCTTAAGGAGTATAAATGTCAGACAAGAGCCAGGAAGTTTTTGAGACAGGTTGGTGGGAAGGATGTTCCCTCACACATCTCTCAACTGCTCTGATCAAAGCATCATCTAGCAGAAGAGCAGATAAATATAGAGGTGGGAAGAAACCGAAATGGATCCCTTTGGTTTTTTGTGTGTGTTTTTTTTGTGGTACCAGGGATCGAACTCACCACCTCACACACTTGCTGGCAAGTGTTTATGCCACTGAGCTAAATCCCCAGCCTGAGAAGTGGATCCTAATATACAAAAGCACTGCATATTTAGCTGTGGCTAAGGGATGATTTTATTTATTAAACAGTCATGAAGGAAATGATTCCCTGAGGAAGGGAAGAAATGTGCATTCCTTATTTCAAATATGTAAAAATTATTTCCAGATGGATTAAAGGTTTAAATATTAAACCATGTGATATTTTTTAAAAGACTTAGAAGGACATTTGTCACAGAGCCAGTCCACCCAGGGACTGTGAAGGGAACAGCAGATACCTAACCACATAAAGGGACAGAATCTTCATGGCAATAAACAAACACTAAAATATTAATCTATCTTTTGGAGACAGGGTCTTGCTATAGAGCCGACTGGCCTCAGAGTCACAGTGATCCTCCTGCCTCAGCCTCTCACAAGTGCTGGGACAATAGGTATACACCACCATGCTGGGCTCTAATGTGATACATTCTTAGTAAGGAATGAGGGTGTGTGTGTGCGCATGTGTGTGTGCGTGTGTTGTTGTGAATGGAACCCAGGGCCTGGCACATGTAAGGCAAGGGCTCTTTCACCAAGCCACATCCTAGCTGCTCATCAAAGATTACAAGCAGCAGCAAGGTAGATAGCTTGGGCCTGAAGGTGCTCATGAAGAAAGCGGCACATGGATTTGCGTGGCCCACAAACCAGAGGCCCCGCAGAGACGGAAATGTAATTGCAATTTGTTTTTGTTTTTTGTGGTTTTTTTGGTCGCTTTTGAGGCAGGGTCTCACTATGCAGTTCAGGCTGGCCTTGTGCTCACTCTGTAGCCCAGGCTGATCTGGGACTCTCAGTGATTCCCCTGTTTCAGCCTCCTGAGTGCTGGGATTACAAGCATGCACCACCACGCCCGGCTATCACGTGAAATTTTATCACAGAGAAATGTGAAAGGGATGCACTTCAAATCAATAACTCCAGCTGGCAGGAGGTTAGAACCGGGAAAGAAAATAATTAACTGTTTTATATACCTTTTTATGATTTGATTTGTCCCCGTGAGCACACACTAAAGCTAGCTTCAAAGGGTTACAAGTAAATTACAGGTCATGGACCTTCACCCCAAACTCCGAACTCCACCTCGGGCTCAGGTTGGAAACACGAATGCTGCCGTGGTCTCAGATTTCTCTAATTAGAGGTGCTGCACTGCACGGTATGCCTAAAGATGGGAAACCTCTGCAACTGAAGCCGTTTCTGATTCCAGATGTTTCAGATAAAGGCTACTCAACCTGTATCACACTTACGACACAACCTTCTCGCAAGACAAAACTGCAGTGCTGGTATCGGGCATGGAGATGCACACCTGTCATCCCAGCCCTCCAGAGGCTGAGGCTGGAGGATCCCAGGAAGTTCAAAGCCAGCCTGAGTTATATAGTGAGAGGTCTCAAAAGATAAAACAAAAGGGCTAGGGATTTAGCTCAGCAGCATGAATGCCTTCCCTGGCAAGCGCCCGGTCGTGAGTTCGATCCCTGGTACCAATAAATAAATAAATAAATAAAATTTAAAAATAAAAAACAAAGCAAGCCAGCTGTGTTGGGGGCATGCCTGCAATCCTAGCACTTAGGAGGCTGAGGCTGGAGGATTTCCATGAGTTGTAGACTAGCCTGGGTTAAATAGTGAATTCAAGAATAGCCTGAACTATGTAGTGAGATCCTGTCTCAAAAATTTTTGTAAAAATTCAGAAAGAAAAAACAAAGGAGATTTAAAAAAAAAACCCACCTCTAGGAATTGAGAACAGGTGTTGGGTGCCAGGGGTTAGAGAGTGACAGTGACATGAACTGGCCTGCATCCTCACTTGGTTCCAAATACACCCAGAAGAGTCACTTGTTATACTGTGTGATGATTTCAAAAATAAAATTGAAGCAGGCGCTAGAGCTAAACAAATTTAAAACTTAAGGTAACTTTGACAGTGTGGTGGCGGATGCCTATAATCCCCACATTCTGGGAGTCTGAGGCAAGAGGGTTGCAGATTCCAGTCCAGCCTGGGCCATTTAGTGATTTACAGAAGTTCTTTCAGGGAGTGGGAGCGTAACCCAGCGCTAAAGCCCTGGCTTCAGTCCTCAGCACCACCCACAAAATAGTTAATGAGTTAATAAGGCAGCATTCACAAAGAAGCTGCTTTTAATTTTGTTGATTTTTCCCTGCCAGACATTTGTTTCTGTTTTATTGATTTCTGCCCTTCTATCATTTCCTTGCTCCTCAGAGTTGATTCACTATTCTGTTTCTTTTGAAAACTTTTGACATTTTTTGTAAGTTGGGAAGCTTAAATCATTGAGTCACAACTTTTCTAATTTATGGATTAAAATCTACACCCCCCCAACGTATTAAAACCTATAAGTATGTGCATGTCACACCCTCACTGTTCAGTTTAAAGACCTTGGAAGTTTCCGTTTTTCTTCGACCCCGTGGGCCACTTACAAACTCAGCCCATGCAATGCCATGGATGAAACTCATGAAGTCCCTACCGGCTAGAACAAGTGGGGCCCAAAAGTGCACGCCGATTCCCTGTATGCGAGGTATAAATGCGTCCAGAGCCGCTCTCTACGTGTGCTTTGAACATAGCTCAGGCACAGCGCACCCGCCCCGCTCAACGCAAGTCCCGGGTTCTAGCCCAGCCGCTGCTTGCTGGCAGGACACGCACAGAAGAACAAAGCACTCTGTGCTTTCCTGTATGCGGGAAGGACCTTAGGATTTGTACAACACAGAACTCGCTGAGAAAAGACGCGTGACCACCGCGAACTCGGCCAGGCTCGGGAGGCCCCAGCCACTCACCGCCCACGCCCGTCTTCTGCTGCGCCACGTAGGACTCAAAGCGCAGGCGGAATCGGTCCTCGCCGCCCGCACGGCAGTGAGTGCCGTCGTCCACCAGGAAGAAGGCTGAGTAGTTGTAGTCCAGGGGGAACTCAACCCCGTCCTCGGGGTCGCCGCGCCAGCGGTACTTTGCAGGAAACGAGCCCTGAGGACAACATGCTGCCAACCAGGGAGCCCTTCCAGGAGGAGGCAGGAGGGGCTCCTCCCGCTCAGACCCGGGATCTGGGCCCCCCTACCCCACGCTCTTCCCAGACCCCGGTTCACCTTGGGGTTGGTCAGGGTGTCTCTGTTCCGGACCACGCCCCAGGGCGCCATGCCCATGGCCACCACCTTGCTGCCCCCAGTGCTGGCCGTCTGGTGGTCCCGCACCGCCACGCCCACGTGCCTGCCGATGCCAGTGTGCAGCCCCCCGGCGACGATCCAGGCCCCTGCACAGAGCGACAAGGGGGCAGGTAAGAGACTGAGGAGCGAATTGGGAGGAAGAAAGAGCCGCAGGACAGTGCAGGCAGCCACCACCCGCCCTTGGTCACCTGTGCTCTGGGCGGCCCGCACTAGCCCACGTCGCAGCAGGTCCTGCAGCCACGTCTGGAGGACAGGGCCCCCCGAACCCCCCAGGACCGACACCACCAGGTTTGGGGCTCGGAAGCCCCATGTTCGGGTGACCAAACTATAAACAGTTGCTGGATCCGTGCGGTCAGACAGCCGAAGGAACTGTGGACACACGGGGAGGGGACGCGGGGAGGGGATGGAGATCAGAGACATGGGGATGGGGGACAGAGACCAGAGACATGGGAGGCAGAGACCCAAAGACGGAGAGGGACAGAGACCCAGCAGGAGAGACAGGGGTCCATGTGGGGGAGACACATGTCCGGCCTGGGCCCTGGCACTGCTCTGGGTCCCCAGTCCCCCACCCCGCGCCCACCCCCACTCCCACCCCCACTTGCAGCCTCACGTTGCTGGGCCGGCGCCCGGCGCCCACGAACTCCAGCTCCCCGTAGGCGTCGGTGGGCTTCTCCGTGGTGTGCACATCGCTATCCCACACGGTCACCACAGCTGCCCCAAATGCATCTTCCACGGCCACCGAGGAGTGGGCATTCCGGGGGCGCCCACACTGGCACAGGGTCCCTCTGGGGGTGCAAAGGTGGAGCATGAATCCAGAGGTGTCCTTGCTGACTCCAGAATCCTGTAGGAGCATCTGGGTGACCCTCTGTCCACAGAGGGAGCCAGAGTCCACACTGACCGGGTATTGGCTCTGATGCCTGGGGCGTCTGAAGCCGGGACAGATGCAGCATTCCTTTCCCCCCCATAAGGAAGCCACAAGTAAGCATAGGGGTGCACAGGGCCCCACCCCACTGTGGCCTGCAGGGATGGCAGGGGAAGAGCAACAATAGCCATCAGACGAGTCCTCACTGCCCAAAGAGGTCATGATCACCATGAGAAGGTAAATTCAAAAAAGAAAGACAGAAAGAAGAAAAATTGGAGGGAAAAAAATCCATCAGGGCATGGTGGCATGGTGCATCTCTGTAATCCCAGCACTCAGGAGGCTGAGGCAGGAGGCTCACCATGAGCTGGAGGTCAGCTTGGGCTATGAAGTGAGTTCCAGCCCACTCTGAACTACATTGCAAGGTCTTGTTTCAAAGCATGAAATAAATACAAAGACAGAGAATAACTCAGAGAGCTCATGGCTGGTGGCTGAGGCAGCTGTGTGACTTCCAGCATGTGGCTTCACCTCTCTGAGCCTAAATTTCTCCCTCCAGGGAAAAAAGATAATAGCTGTGCTTACTCCGGAGAACTCAGGAGCCACGGAAATAACACCGTGTTTCCCTAAATGAGGAGCAAGCGCCTGCCGGTCCCAGCTGGAGACAAGCTGCATGAACTTCACACCGAGCTTTAAATAACTTTGAATAACACAGCGAGAAAGTCATTTCTTTTTCGGTGCTGAGTGCAGTCAGGGAATAGGCTCAGCTGACTATCTTTCATGCCTAACCCTTTGCTACATTTTTTTTTTTTTTTAGCAGAAAAAAAGCAAGCCCCAAGCCCAGAAAACACTGGACTGCCAAATCACCCAGTCGGAAAATAAATACCTTTATTTGCTGTTCATTGTTTTTGGCTCTCTGGCTTGTTTCTTTCAGATGGAACAGGATTCCCATTTATGGTCACCATACATAAAATTTTTTGCATAAATAAATGCATAACTTTCCCTGGCTGCTGTGATTGGTGCCAAAGTTTCAGAGAGCAAGGGGATGAGGGAATCCGTTGAAAACCTATCTGGTCCCTGATTCCAGAAAGAATTCGGATAGTGAAGGTGATCTGGATTGCTGTAAATAGGGTGAGCCCATTTAAGGGCCAATTTTAAGGAACTGATAATACAGGCACAAGGGTTTGGCAAAAGCTGTAGGGGGGTGGCAGTCTGGGAGGCTGAGGCAGGAGGACTGCAAGTTCAGACTCAGCTGGAGAAACTTTGTGACTCAGCAAGACTCTGTCTCAAAGTAAAAAAATAAAATAAAAATGAGCCAGAAGCCTGTAGCCTCAGCACTCAAAAGACTCAGGCGGGGAGGACACCTCGAGTTAGAGGCCATCTGTGCTCCATAGTGACACCAAGGCTGCGGCTCAGTGGGTTCCACCCTCAGGACCCCTCCCCCAAAGATGCAGCCGCCTGACCTTGAGGCAAACACAGGGCAAGCCCAGGAAGGTTCTCCCCTGGGCCAGTTCCTGGCGCACTGGAAATCACAATGAGGGGACACATCCGGGACCTGGGCATGCCTCGATTTATTTTTTTATGCAGGTCAACACCATCCTTGGACCCCTTCATGTCCTTCCAGCTACTTGTGCCGGGCTGTGCCTAGCAAAGCTTCTAGGAACTATCCTGAGGCCACACTGTTCAGGGCTGTCCCGCCCTCAACTGTGTGACAACTCGTTATAATTACTGGGTGCCTCATAGTCTAAAATAGTAGATGCTTGGTAAAATCAGATCAGAGCTAGGCGTGCTGCCACATGGTTGTAATCCCAGCATTTGGGAGGCTGAGGCAGGAGCATCCCAAATTCAAGCCCAGCGTGAGCAACTTAGTGATTTAGTAAGACTCTTTCTCAAAATAAAAAATAAAAAGCATTGAGGTCCAGCTCAGCAGGAAGGCCCTTGGGTCCATCCCCAGCAACAAAAAAAAATAAGAGAAAATGAAAGAGAAAGAGAGAAAGAAGGAAAGGAAAAGGACCCAGGGGCCATAGGGTGGCCATTTTGCCTGTGATGTCTCCCACTTCCATGGACAGTGAGGACCTCTCAGATTCTGCTGGGAGCCTGGCCTCCCCCTGAACCCCAGACTGGGCCTCACCCATCATTAGCACATAGCCCCACAACTCAGCACTCAAACCTGCCCATCTTCCTCATACTATCTGGGGATGACATCACTGCATCCATCACAGGGACCTTCTCCCCACTGCCATTGGTCCCCATGCTCTACCCTGTGTGCTGGAGTCTCTGCTCTGTTCCTTACTGCTGGTCCCTGAAGTGCTCACCTGGCTCAAGCCTGTTCCCCTCCCTCTTTGTTAGACTCTTTACCTCCTTCCTGGCATCTCAAACTCCTATTCATCCTGCCTTGGCCCCCTCCTAAATCACCCAGCACTGGAAAACAAGATCCCAACCACTCAGAGTGGACTGTGAGGTCCTGTGAGGTGCCACCGTCCTCTGCAGTCTCCTTTCTCAGGACAACAGACCTTGTTCCTTGAGCTTTACTCGGTTTTCAGGCCACACTATGCTGTCACCAGGGGTGATTGCATTTTTTATTCCTATTCCCAGAGTGACTTTCCATGTGCCTCTGTCCTGCCTAGCTTCATCTTGTCAAATCCAACTCACCCTTCACATGTCACCTCACCAGCACCTCCCCCACTGGTGAGCCACTGGTGACACTTGTAGCTCCGTCCCAGCCCCAGCTGGATGCACGTCCCAGGGCCCAGGGCCCGTCCGTGGCAGCTGCCACCTCCTGAACTTCAATGTCACCCTCTTGGTCCTCTACCTCCTAGGTAACGCACAGCACCATGACACTTCCCGTGGGCACCACACCCTTGAACGTGTTCATACTTAGTTGGTGAGCTGCCCACACCAAGGAAATAGTTTCCTAGCAAACCAGGGCGTGGCGGCAGCCTGCACCTTTAATTGTGGCACCGTGAGAGACTGAGCAGGATCGCAAGTTCAAGCCCTTAGCAACTAAGTGAGACCCTGTCTTGAAGTTTAAAAAAATAAAAATTAAATTAGGACCCAGGATGTGGCTCAGCAGCATAGTGCCTGCCTAGCAAACATGAGGCCCTGAGTTTAATTCCAGGTACCAAAAATAGAAAAAAAAATTTAAATTTTGAAAAAGGACCACAGACGTGAGTGAGTACAAAGGCCCTGGTTTCAATTCCGGATTTCCCAGGGACCCTGTGACGCGAACACCTTCCTCACAAAACACACCTGCAACTGGGAGCAGCTCAAAGCCTGTCTCGAGAGCAACTAGAAAGCCTCAAGCCACTGAGAGGCCATTTCTGGGGACCGGGAGCCCCTCAGGGGCAACACACCCAGTGTGGCAGGGTCCCCTCGGGCAGCCAGCGGCAGCGTGGGCCACCTGGCCACATCACACTCTGGCCAGTCGCTGCCTGTCGAGCGGGAATTGCAGCCGTTTCCCTGCTGATCAGGCGCTGCCTCCTGGGCTCCAGTTCCAGCGGTGCCGCCGCCGCAGTAACTGCTTAATCCGCACAGCCACCTGGGAGGGGCCCTGACTGCAGCTCCGCAGGCGAAGGAGGACCAGAGCGCTGAAACTGACTGCCCCAAGCCACAGAGCTTGAGTTTGCAGCAAAAGTTAAAGGCTGTCCAGTCGGCACCCTCTGGAAGGGCTGCTTCCCTTCGGATCCCGGGTGAGGAGGGCGGCTCGGATGGAGGGACAGAGGGACAGAGGGAGGGACAGATGGGTGGGTGGGAAAGGAACGGGGTAAAGAAACAGTCAAAAGAGACACAGACAAAGTGACACAGACACAGGGAAGGATGGAAACAGCACAGGGACCCTGAGAGGAAGGGACAGGGCTGCAGGCCGCAGGGGTCCCCGAGGCCTCAGGGGTCCCCCGAGACCGGGTGGGTGTGGCCACCGCTTCGGGCGCCCCCAAGTCCTCACCCGGGGTCCGAGAGGTCAGCTATGAACGTGGTGCAGCTCTTCTTCCTGAAGATCTTGGGGATCCAGCTCTGGGGACCAGAACAAGGAGGGGGTGGAATGAGGGGCTCTGTGCCACACCAGGGGGCCCTGAGCCCTGCGCGTCCCGGGGACCCCAGATCGCAGAGTCGCGGCCCCCGGAGCCCCGACCCGTCAGCACCCGCACTGCGTCCCTGTTGGGCCGGGCCCGGCACCTGCGCCCGGCCGCTCCCCGCCCCCAGCCCGGCAACTACCTGCTCCTTCTCGGGGACCACCATGCTGCCGCCGCCGGACTCCCCACATTCACATTCAGCTTCGCGGCCCCGCCAGACCCGCCCTGAACCAAACCGGATCCGCCACTTTCCAGGCGGCAGGGCGGGGAGTCCCCGAGACGTCAGCGGGAGGCGGAGAGCCGGGCGGGCTGGGATAAAGAGACAGGGACGGCGGCCCGGGGTGCAGAGGCTTGCGAAGTGGGGTGATGGGGGCCAGGACAGAGGCTCAGAAAGGGAGGGGGCGCGCGGACTGGAGAGAGACTGGTGGGTACAGAATCGACAGAGTGGACAGAAGTAGGGAGAGGGGGACACTGGTTGGGGTGGGGGGGCACAGATGCGGAAAGAGTGGGGTGGGGTCCACTGACCAGAGTGTGCAAGAGAGACACAAAGCCAGGGGGCCCACACTCGGAGTAAGAGGGGACACTGTCCAGGATGAGAAAGGGACGGAATCCTGTGGCAGGCGATAGGGACCCTGAGAAAGCCAGTGACACAAGTGGGTGACTCATTAAGCCACAGCAATCATGACAGCTGAGGAGTGGGCCACTCTGGCCCAGGCAGGGCCACATGTCATGGTCACATGCCTGCTCTCGGATGGGGACAGCTGGGCCTCTGTAACCTGAGTGCCCGTCTCCTGCACTCTGCTCCCAGCTGTATTAATAGCTCTGGCCTGGCCAGTCCTTGCCCCCAGATCTGAGTCCCAGGGACAGGAGGTTGTGGGCCCTGTACTGGGGCAGGGCTCCTCCAGTGGTGCCAGGGCTGCCACATGGGCTTATACTTTCTCAGCCAGGTGTCCCATTCTGCTTTGAAGGTCTCTACGGTGCACCTCAGCCCTGCCACTGCAGGGGTCTTCCCACCGTGTGCCCCCCAGGGGTCTCGGGCTTCCCCAACTCAACCCACTGAAAGTCCAACCCTGGTCCCCACAGCAGCCAGCCAGAGTCTGTTGGTGGCCCAGAGTCAAGTCCTCCAGTGCCCGTGCGCAGCAGGGAGAGACCCTCGTCCGGCCCTCCCCAGCAGAGGGGAGGGAGGCGGGAGTGGCCCAGAATAACTCGGGCTGAAGTAAATTTAGCCATCCCAGGGGAGGGGAGAGACCCTATTGGCCAGGGAATGGGGAGGGAGGGCCCAAAAGGGGGTCAGGGGCTCCAAGACAGCCTCAGAGGGGTGTTCAGGCCAGTGGAAGGCAGACAGGCAGCAAACAAGAGCGACAAGGTGCAGGGAAGACGTGGACAGCCAGACCAGCAGGGACAAGGCCCCCAACAGTCACCACCAAACCACCGAGGTAGCTGGAGCTAGCCCTGGGAGAAGCGCTGGTGCCAAACGTCCCCATGGGCCACCGTGGGCCATGGCCACATGCTTTTCTCCTCTGGGCCACAGTGGTCAGCCTTCTCTTCCCTCCTGTGGTGACCCAGCAGCTGAGAGGGGCCGGGCTGGCCCACAGCAACTGGAACAACAATGCAGGCGACCCTGAGCCCTCAGAGGACATGTCAGCTGAGTTCAGCCACCATGTCCAAGGCCACGGGGGCCATGAAGATGATGAGCACAAGGACATTTCCGTAGAAAATGGACATCGTCCCCAGAGATCATGGGAAAGCCATGGGGATGGTGGAGTTGAGGACACAGAAACCTCGAGGGAACACGGCCACCACCATCAAGGCCACAGGTACCAAGGCCACGAGGTAATAAACAACAACAGCTCCGAGGAGGTCTTCATAGAGTGGGCCCATGGGCAGAGAGGCCCTGAGGACCACTTCCCTGGCCACAGGGACCCCAGTTATGACAGTGAGGACCAGGACGATGTGCTGTCCAGCGAGCATTGCCGACACGTCCTCCGGCACGTACACAGAGGCCATGCTGGGGATGACGATGGTGAAGGGGAGGAGGGGGGAGAGAGGGAGGAAGAGGGGACCCCTGAGGACAGGCACCAGGCCCACGGGCACCGAGGCCACGAAGAAGAGGAAGACGAGGATGATGAAGACGACCGTGATGAAGATGACCTCTCGGCCGAGTCTGGCCACCACGCCCACAGGCACCGAGGCCACGAGGAAGAGGAAGACGATGCAGAGGGGGAGGAAGAGGAGGAGGCAGAGGTCGTCTCTGTCGAGGATGGACACCACGCCCACGGGCACGGAGGCCACAAAGAAGGGGACGAGGAAACCTTGGATGAACACCACCACCACACCCCTGCCCGAGGCCATAGGCCCACAGAAGAGGAGGAGGAGGATGTGTCCACTGAACACTGGTACCGGCCACCTGGACACGCCCACCGTGGCCTTGGAGACAAGGTGGATGAGGAAGAGGAGATCGAAGCCCAGCTCAGCAGCCATGTTGCAGGCCATCGGCCCCAAGGCCCCAAGAGCGAGGAGGAGGAGGAAGACTCCTCAGAGAAGTACAAAACAGAAGTCCCTGGTCATCACCACCACAGGGTCTCCAGGGAGAAAGACGAGGACATCTATGCTGAGCTCGGCCCCCAGGTCCCTGGCCACAGGCAACAGGACCAGCAGGAGGAAGGGACCGTGTATGGTCACAGAGGGTCCATCCGAGAAGATGTCAGCCCCCAGCCCCCAAAGCGTGTGGGAGTCAGGGAGAAAAGCCATCTAAGGGGGGGTGATTCTGGAGAGGAGGAAGAGAAGGGAGAAGACCACAGCTCCGAAGAGGAAGATGAGGAAGGCTCGGAGAAGGGAGAGGAAGGGGCCCACCTGGACCAGGAAGACGAGGAAGATGAGGACGAAGGTCATGGCCTCAGCATGAGCGAGGAGGAGGAGGAAGAGGAAGAGGAAGACGAGGAAGAGAGGAAGGAAGAGAGGACTGAGATTCGGGCCTCACTGAGCCAAGATCACAGGGAGGAGGAGGAGGAGGGAGACGAGGAGGGGAGCCTGGAGGAAGACGAGATCCCACTCATCGTCATCCCTAACCCCCTGGCTGGGAGGGAAGTGGCTGATGATGGCTCCAGTGAGGAGAGCAGCGAGGATGCAGGTAGGTGGCCTGGCTGGGTGGGGGTGAGGAGGAGCAGGATTAGCCTGGGTCACTGCTGCCTTCCTGTCCCCACAGGTCCGAAGGACAACCAGGAGTATAGGAACTACCAGCCAGGGTCCCTGTGCGGCTACTGCACCTTCTGCAATGTATGTCCCCAGCTTGGATCTGCCCACATGCTGTCCCTGAAGATTTGTCCCAGGGTCCTCTGAGCAAGGGAGTGACAGGGCCAAGGTCTGAGTGAAAAAGATACTTCTGGGACCAACTGAAGGCCAGGAGGCTGGAGTGCCCATGCGGGAAGGGGAGGATGAGAGCTGAACCGCACCTGGAGGGTAGAGACACAGCCGGGGCCTGGGCGAAGTCGAGGTCAGGAGGGACAGGACAGGAGACTGACAGGCAGGGAGGTCACTCGGGTCTCCCTGAGATGGGGAACCAGGCTCAGGGGTGCCGAGTCGAGGGAAGATACTCGTCAGTGACCAGAGTGAGGAGTTTGGAGAAAGTTCCAGGCGATGGTGTGGACAACTCCCTTGTCCCAGTAGTGGGGTCCCAGTAGAGGGATTCGGGTTCCCCTCTAACCAGTTCCTCTGTCCCCAGCGATGCACTGAATGTGAGAACTGTCACTGTGACGAGGAGAACATGGGAGAACACTGCGACCAGTGCCAGGTGGGACCTCCTCCCGGCCCAGAGGCTCCACCAGGCCTCAGGATGGCTCGGAACGGCCCAATATCCTGGTCTCTAACCTAACACTAACCCTAACCCCTAAGGCACCCTTGGCTCCGCACCCCCTACGACTCCATCCTTCACCTCCACGGGCACCCCAGACCTGACTCTCTCCCCTGACCAGGATCTTTCTCGGTCCCGCCCCTAGCACTGCCAATTCTGCTACCTCTGCCCGCTGGTCTGCGAGACCCTCTGCACTCCAGGTGAGCACAGGGTGTGAAAGCCTGGAGCTAGGGGGGAGGTGAACCCTGGAGGGGGCGGAACGAAACCGGAGGGCCGGGTCCAGAAGGCTGGCGGGGCGGGGCTCAGTCGGGGGCGTGGTAAGTGATGTAAACATGGGGGCGGGGCGGGGCTTGGGCCAAGGCCCAGGATGAGGGAAGGTTGAGGGGCGGGCCTTGAGGCGACTGGGCGGGACCAAAGCAAGAAGCACTGGAAGACGCCGGGCCACTAGAGAACCGGACACCCGCTTAGCGGGAAGGGGCGTGGCCTTCAAAGGAGTCCCCATTTGTCATAATTAGAAAGAGGGGGAGGGGCCAGCCCTGTCCCTGCACTCATATCGTGTCCTTTCAATGTGGCTCATGGAATCCCTCTCGAGTCTTCTTTCTCTGCTCCCCCACAGGAAGCTATGTCGACTATTTCTCCTCCTCCCTGTATCAGTAAGTGCACGGGATGGAGCGGGGGGGGGGGCTTCTAGGGCTCTGTTTAGAGAAGAGCTGTCCCGCTAGAAGTTATGGCGGAGAGGGACCCTGGATCTCCATGCCCTCGTCCGTGAAAGGGCTGGGAGTCATCATCTCTAATACTTCTGGGGCGACACTTGGGCTATGTAACCTCTGCGTCCCCCTCTCTAGAGCCCTGGCAGACATGCTGGAGACCCCGGAACACTGATCTGGCCCTTGACTGCGGCGGATGTCCCTCCCCCTGTCTTCTGACCCCTTACAAGTGCCATATTTATTTCTCTGAATAAACGTGCTCCCCGAAACCTGTCAGGTGGGGGCCATTTCTCTGGGCATCAGGAAATGGGAAAGGGGGCGCCGGGAACTTGACTCATAGCCCCAGGGTGAAGCGCTGGGCTGAGGCATAAGGGGCCTGGGCTCTGGGGTCTTGGAGGTGTTTTGCTTTCGTAAGGCCCTGGCCAAAAAAAATCAGTCGACATAGGAGCTTTTTGAAACAGTTCTCTTTACCCGTGATCACTGAGTGACGCCTGGGGCCAGGAGGCCGAGAGCCGGGGACGAGGATTCCCCCACAGTCCGCCTTCCTCCCACGCCACGTCGCTCAGTGGCATCGTGGAAAGGATTCTCCCATGCAAACCCCGGAGCCTGAGGGGACCCAGGGGCGCGCATCTGCGCCCCTTGCCCCAGGGGCGCGGACATGGCCACAGCACGGGGGACGGGAAGGCCCCGGGGACACGAGACACGGGGTAAGGACCGGGGACCCCGCCCGCAAATGACCCCGGGGACTGGCAACTGGATTCGGAGGGGCAGGGCCGAGTGGCACAGGGGGCGAGGCTTGTAGCAGCGAGTCCCCCCTCCCCTCCTTTCGGACGAAGAAGGAAGACTTGAGCCCCGCGAATGGGCAGAAGGAAGGGGGGGCAGCCTTTCCCCGCATGCGGCCCGGGAGGGAACCCCCCACCTCCTTTCCGCGGGTGGAGGGCACCTGTCTCCCGTCGGAAACTGATCAATAAATTACAAAGTAAAGAAAAGGGAGGCGGAAGTCTGGGGAGGGATTTCTCCCTTTCCTCTTCTGTCCCCCCCTCAGTCCAGTCCACGTGGTTTGATCCAGGCCCAAAGCACTGGGGAGGCGCGGACACGCGCGCCCCCTGTCTGTACAGATGGTGCAGTCCGCGGCTGGAGTCCTGGCCTGCGCTCCCGGGCGAGACTAGACTCCAGATAGCAGGGGACGGACTCAGGCACTGGGCGAGTCCTCCATCCGAGTGAGGTCACCTGCGGCGACACGGGGTAGTGCAGAGTTCGGTGAAGACCCACTGTGGCGCCCCTCGCCCCAGACACCCCAGCGCGGTCCTCGCATCCTCACTTGGAGGCCGACACTAGCAGGAATAGGTCCGGACCGAAACGCCGTCTGCCCGAGAGCTCCCGGAAGTCTGTCCTGGAAGGGAAATGAGCAGGGGTTCAGCATGGGAGCCCCCGCATCCTAGGGTTCCGGTGAGCTCGTCCTTAGCCTCAGGAACACCGCCCCCTCTTGGACTTGCCCTCCTGACATCACAACTCCACATCGAGTTTCCGTCCTTGCTTCCCCGCTGCCTGGGACTCAATCAAGGAGCCCCTGGTGGCTTTGGGTGAATTCACTTAGGGTGTGGGGTTTATCCATCCCAAGGAGAATCCGGAATGTTGGAGCGGTGTGTTTGTCAGGGGAACCTGGAAGGTAGAGTTGGTCCATTTTCCACTCTGGAGAAGGGGCAGGGCTGTCATGTTTGGAGACCCCCAACCCCGCCACTCACCTTCCGGCTGCAGCTTTCGGAGAGGGAGCCCCGGCGACCCCAGGGCTCCTGCTGCAGCCGAACGAAAGTTAGGAGGCAACATCTCAGCCGAGTCGGGGGTTACTCCTCGGAGGTCTTTCTCTCGAAACATCTTCCGCCAGGATGGGGAGCGGCTGAAGGACTTGGCACTGTCCTAGGTATGGGAGCCGGCAAGAGGATGAAGCCCCGTTGTGCCTCTGTCCATTCCCTTGACCCCGCCCCTCTAGGTGGAGCCTCTTTTAACCCCGCCTCTACCCTCCCAGCCTCCAATCAGCACAGGGCCACAAAGTCAAGCCCCACCCCCTCAGCGCGGATTCCGCTAGTGCTGCTAGGAGTAGGGCCAGAGTTTCGGCCGCTCCCACCTCGTCCAGCCGCCTGTCTGTGCCTAAGGAGATGAGGTTGCTGAATTCCTTCTCTAGGAGTTGCCGGGCCTGGAGAAGGAGGTAGGAGAGAGATTGGAGCGTGCAGTCTGTGCTGCTTGCTTGCTTGCTCCAGACCCAGCGGCCACTCACCTGCGCGTTTTGCGTGGGAATCTGCAGGAGCAAGGCCAGGTCGGAGTAGTCAAAGGTCTCGTCCAGGGCGAGCAGCGCCCCGTGCACCCCGCTTTCCGTGAGGTTTGTGGCGAATTCCTTCAGGCCCAGCCCGGACACCCAACCCATGACTCGCTCATTAGACCACACCATCACATCTGGGAACAGAAGGGACACTCAGCCGTGCTCAGCCCCAGTGCCCAGGCCTTCCTCTGCCTTGGCCTCTCTCCCCTACACCTGGCCCACCCTCTTCTCACCTCGGATCTGGGTCTGGCTCTCTTCTCGCCTCCGCTCCAGGTCCTTCCGGTCATAGTTAAGCCGTTTCAGGCACATGATCCCATAATGTAGACTCACCCTGAGCAGCCAGAGAACGGAGATTATAGAGGACCCTCGGCAGCTCCTCCTATGAGCCCTCCCCATTGGCTGTGCTATCCTGGGAAGGTCGGAGAGCTCCAATGATCAGCCACACCGCTTGCAGGTCTTCCCAGGAGGCGGGGCATCTTTAATTTTTATATTTATTTATTTGTTTCAGGGACCCAACTCAGGATCTCACACTTGCCAGGCAGGCGCTTATGCCACTGAGCTAATTCAGCAGGGCATTTTCAACACGCAGCTCCCATTGGCTAACCTGGCCCTGGTGTGGGATTAATCAGTCAAGCTGTCTCCAGATTTGAGCTTCTCCCATGGACCTTCTTGATGCATAGTGCATCAAGTCTGGATTTCTTGACAAAGCCAAACTGAAGGCCCAAAGATAATCCTAAGGATTTCCCATCACTAGCCCCACCGATCACAGACTGTCTAGGGGTGGGCCTCACCCTCTCCCCGTCCCCACCAGCCAGGCAGCCCCACCTGTGGAAGCTGTCCACCATCTTGAGCTGGCCCCGGAGTTCCTTCTTGTTAAGGTGATCTAACATTCGGGCATCCACCAGCGACTCCATGAAGTAGCTGCGGTACTGGGGCAGCCCTAGGCTGGGCAGCCAATCGTTTCCCACCCACTCGTGGTTCATGTCACCATATGCCAGGATCTGGGACCATGGAGGGGTGGAGGAGGTCAGCCTCTCTGGGCCCTTCCCGTGTGTGTAGGAAAGGGGTACAGTCCAGCCCACAACCCAAGGTCATCCTTCCTCTGCCAATGCCAGCTTTGCACATTGTGCAAAGGAGTGACCAATCCCTGCCTTGACAATTTGGACCAATCCAAAGTTGTCTTCTATACCGTCCCAGTGACAGAATGGACTAAGCACAGTCCTGGGACCCTCAGCATCACTGTCATGCATGTAATTGGCAGAACCCAGACCCACACCTGGCCTCCTGAAGTCAGCATGTACATTTTCATAAGATCCCCCAGAGACCTGAACTATGCATTAAGTTTTGAGAAGCATCGGTCCAACTAACTGTGTTTCAACCCAATGCAACATCACTACTCTCCCAAGGCAGGTGAATGGATTCTTGCAGGGTGGCTTGCCGAAACAGAAGGCTGCCACTCTCACAGTATCTTGAAGACACTCATCTAACACTGCACCTGACCCAGGACCAAGTTCTGGATCAGCCCGAAGCCCTTCACTCCCTGTAGCATAATCCACACTTGCCCTGGCTGAAAACCAAGACCACAGCCCAACTGGGCTCCTTGGCCACAGCAGGGTCATGGCTCTCTTTTCTAGAGAACACAGTGTAGTTCCTCTGCCCACTTCTAATCCTGCCTGGTCTGTCTCACCACCACCAGAACCAGTTCTCTCCCTAGGCCCAGGTGACACTGGAACCTCCTAGCAAGCCCCCTTCCCCTTAACATGGAGAAAGCAGGCATGCCCTCCCGTCACAGGAAAGGAACAGCCCCTGGAGCGCCCCCCACCCAACCCTGCAATGGCGTGGCCAAAACAGGCTGGCCTCCATTCCCCCCACCATGCCGCAATGAACCCTTTCAGAGCTGAGCTGGGGTGCTGCGCCCCTGCCCTGCGGGACTACGAGAGTTGGAGGGCGGGGATCGGGGCTCAGTGGGGAGGGGCGAACATGCAGCGTGCACCACCTGTTCATGCGCCCGCGCCCCACCCCGCGCCCCTACCTGCTCCCAGCTGATCTCCTTGGTCTCCTGACCCGTTAGTGGGAAGAGGGGAAAGAGTGGGTTAAGGGGCAGGCAGAGGAGGACAGAAGGGACAGACTGACGGCCACAGACTCGGTCCTCGCCCCCGCCCCCAGGAAGGTTAGTGCCATCCCTTCAGCTGCCCATAGGGGTCACTCACGGGCTTCGTTGCGGCCGTCAGGGACTCCATCTCCTCGTGTGTCATCCACACGTTTCCTGTAGGCTGAGGAGCAGGGGACATCAGGACAGCGGACTTTGGATGGGGGCAGGGAATGGGGTCGGACGTCGAGGGCTCTGGGACAAATGTACTGCTTATCCTGCTGTTTGTTGGGGCCTCCGCAGGGACAGAGAAGAGGACTCATCCCTTACTGAGCACCTTCGTGGACCAAGCTGTGTGGCCTCAGCTGTGTTCTGCTCAGGTGACATTGCCGCTCTGGCCTCACACTGGATTCAGCAGGAAGTGGCACAGCAGGGGGTGGGGCTTGTTCACATGATTGAGTTACTGCTGTGGGCAACCCCACCAGTTAGGAATTCTTACTCAGACCCAGACATTTGTGTGGGCCCTGGTGTCAGGCACCATTAGGGGCCTGGGATATGGCAAGGAACTCAAGAGGCAGGACCCTTGTCGCAGAGGAAACACAATGACCAGATTATAAATATGGTGGCACACACCAGTGATCCCAGCACTCTGGGTGGCTGAAGCAGGAGGATCACAAGTTCAGACTCAGACCAAGCAATTTAGCAACTTAGTGAGATCTTGTCTCAAAAATAAAATACAAATTTAAAAGGGTTGGAGATGTATCTCAGTGCGTAGTCCCTGGTTCAGTCCCCAATACCGCAAACAAGTGACGTACCCTCAGGTGTGATAAAAAGGCATGGTGGCTACAAAGGAGAAGACGCTGCTTAAAATAGTTTGGGGGTTAACCTGTTGTGATGGCCTCAAGTGACATCCAGTCACATCCGTGTGGAAACAGCAGGTATGGCAAATAGTTAACGACTGCTGGGTTAGACTTAACTACTGTACATCGGAGGCCTCTCTCGGTAAAAAGTTGAAAGGAAAGGAGAAAATAATTAGAAGGCAAGAGAGGCCACAGGGGCGGATGAGTCGATACTGCTGTGCCGGGGCGGAGCCACAGGTCTGGTGTGGACCCAGGGAAGGGCTCCGGGAGAAGTCAACATCTGCACTAAGACCTCAAGATGACAAAGGGCCACTCTTGGGGAAAACAAGCAAAGGGAGTAGCAGATGTCAGGAAGCAGGGTAGTTGGGAAAGAGGTGACAGGTGCAATTGGAGCAAGACTTGGTCCATGCGCGCTGGGCTGAGAAGTAGCCCAGAGAGCTGACACAATGATAGCCAATGGGAGCAGAGTCGGGAGGCCGAACTGGAGTGATCAGGTTCGGGATTGGTTATTCCGCGGGAAAAGGGCGGGACTTGGCGCAGCGAAGGCCAGGATTGGCCTTCGGCCACTCACCGTGCGGGAGGAGGCGGGCGCCGAAGGGGAGGTGAGGGAGACCATCTCCTGGATGGCGAGGCGCAGCTTGAGCCGGTGCAGCGGGTTGCTGATGCCGATCTCTCGCTGGATCTCCGTGTCCGACAAGTTGGCCATGATGGCACCGCTTTTGACGTTGGCCCGGCAGGCGGCCACATACCACGCGGGCATGCCTACCCACAGCTGGAGCAGAAGGGGACGGGGAGGGGAGGCCACGGCGGGAAAAGGGGCAGACAGAAAGCAGGGACAGGGACCGATGGGAGAGGTGGGGGGGATGCAGCCCCGGGAGCAGGGAGGACAGGTGGGACGGAGGGCAGAGGGAAAGAGAGGGATGGGGGACAGGAGGGGGGATCCAGAGATAGCGGGAATGACAGCGATTCAGTCAGAGCCAGGGAGAAAGAAATGCAGAAAAGCGGAGGAAGAATTGCGCAGACAGACACAGGAGGACACAAAGGGACAATCAGAGAAATGAGATAGCAAGACCCAGGTCGGTGGGACCAAGGGCAGGGGTGGAAGGGGAGAGAAGCTGTTTCCACTGAAACAGCTGCAGCCTGCAGCACCCCCTCCCTCCCTCCCGGCTGGACCCTCCCTGGGCCGTGGAGCAGGACTCAGCTCAGTACCTCCAGCCAGGAGACCACAGTGGGTCCGTCCCAGGCAGCGAAAGGCAGGCCCTGGCGACAGGCCTCTTCCAGGAGCTCATGCCTGGGGAAGGGGTACAAGAGCCATCGGGCAGAGCCCCCAGGCCTTGGGCAGAGCCTTCTTCACACATGCACGCAGACACGTACAAGCACGCATGAGGATACTGCTTATGAATGTACACAGCATGGCAGAAGGTCAAAATTACATGTGAATCATAAATCCAACTCCCCCACCCCTAGCAACATAGAAAAACTAAGCCAGGAGTGGTGGTACACTTCTGTCATCCCAGCACTCTGGGAGGCTGAGGCAGGAGGATGGCAAGTTTAAACTCAGTCTGGACCATTTCATGGCTTAGAGAGACCCATTCTCAAAAAATAAAAAGGGGCTGGAGATGTAGCTCAGAGTGAAGGCCCTGGGTTCACTTCTCAGTACCACAAAAAAAAAAAAAAGAAAAAAAGAGAGAGAGAGAGAGAGAGAAAGAGAGGAAAAACTCCAGGAGCTTCCATGGAAGTTCAGAATCATGGGCATCCACTTCCTGGCATCATTTTTGCCCTACCTATGGCCACTGCCCCCATCATCCCGCACACACACACACACACACACACACACTAACCGCACACACAGATACACACTCACTTCCGCTTGTTCCTCCGGTCCTTGTCTCCTGGGCCCGTGAGCTTGGCGAGTCCCAGAGGGTCGGTGGCCAGCGTTTCCTCTGAGGGCGTTCCAGCTAGGGGTAGGTAGGGGACAAAATTGGGAAAGTCTCCATGAGGAGCTTCAGGCTGGGGTAGTGAGGACACCCACAGCTACAGGCCCTGAGGGAGGTGTGAGCGTGGCCACAGGGAGGGTGGGATAAAGCCTGAGAAGGACCAATGTCACTTCTAGGTAAGGAACTAGAGATGTCCCCAGAATAGGCAAGAGGATCACATGTTTGAGCCAAGCCTGGGAAATTCAGTGAGAACTCGTGTTAAAATAAAAATGAAAAACAAAAAGGATGGAGGATGTAGCCTGGCATGAAGGCCTTGGGTTCAATTAGCAGTACCACACATTTAAGAAACAGATAAAATCAATTTGTTTGCCTACCCAGGCAGGCCCCAGAGTGCCCTGTCTGTCTCCTTCTTTCTCTGTCTACCTCTAAAATCCTGCTGGCCCAAGTGCTAAATGAATGACTAAATGAGGGAATGTGTGCATGAACATCCAGTGACAGAAAAGACAGAAGGGGGAAAATAGTAGGATGGGGATCACAGCACTCACCCAGGGAAGGGCTGTCCCGGCCTGGAGGTCCCATCCGCCCCTTCTCCTTCTTGCCAAAGAGGCGACCTATGGATGACTTGATGCTCTTCTTTTTGGGGGCTTTGTGCAGGGAATCTGGGGTACCCTCACTGGGTAAACAGGAGAGAATAAGGGCATATTCCTTCTGGGGTGCCCCTGTCCTCCCAAATCTTCATCCACCTCAGCCTTCCAAGCAAGTTCCTCCCCATTCCCAGCCCTTGTCCCCCCTGACCTTCCCCGTGAGGGTCCCCCATCCTCCAGGGACCCTGCCTGCAGCGCCAAGGCTTGGGTCATTCTCTCAAGCCGAGCAGAGCGAGGAGTGGGCGGTGGGGTGTCTCCTGGGATGGCTGAGCCCTCCCCTCGTGGAGCCCCGGCCTCCTCCTTGGGGACGTGATTCTGGGAATAGAGAGACACAGATGCTGGATTAAGTCAGAGGGTTCATATTGGGGGCTCTGCATTAACTGGGGTGTCTACTCAGGGGTATCTGAGATGCCTCTGGTTTGGGGCACCTTATCTGAATGCAGCCTAGATTAAGCCAGGGGTGGTGGCTCACGTCTGAAATCCCAGCACTTGGGAGACTGAGTCAAGAGGATCGCCATGAGTGTGAGGGCAGCCTGGACGACATTGTGAGACCTTGTCTCAAGAGAGAGAGAGAAAAGAGAGAGAGAGGGAGAGAGAGAGAAAGGGAGAGAGAAAGAGAAACAGAAAAACCTAGGTTAAGAGAGGCCATAAATTGGGGCCAAGGATTTAGCTCAGCGGCATAAGCACCTATTTTGCAAGCACGCAGTCGTGAGTTTGAACCCCAGTACCAAAAAAAAAAAAAAAAAAAGAGGCCATAAAGTCATCAACTGCGGTTCCCCAGATGCTTGACAAGGTCATACTAATAGTAGCTTTGCTTTTGGGGTCAGAGTGAGATATGCTGGGCCTCAAAGCCAATAAATTAGGTCCTCCAATCAGAAAAGACTGGTTTAAACCATTCGTGGTGGCACATGCCTGTAATTCCAGCACTTGGGAGGCTGAGGCAAGAGGACTGTCATGAGTTCAAGGCCAGTGTAGGCTACAAAGTGAGCTCAAGGCCAGTCTGAACTGCATAGTAAGACCCTGTCTCAAAAAGACAAAGAAAGGAAGAAGGAAGGAAGGAAGGAAGGAAGGAAGGAAGGAAGGAAGGAAGGAAAGAAAGAAAGAAAGAAAGGCTAGGTTTAGGCAAATAATAATAATATCTCTTTGTCTCTCTCTTAAGTTCAATTCTGAGGATCTCATTGTAGTTCCCGAGTGTATATTTTGTTAAAGTAGTATATTTTTTTAAAACCTATGAAAAAAAAAAATCCTATGTAGCTGGATATAACAGTCTTGTAGTCCCAGCTACTCAGGAGGCTGAGGCAGGAGGATTGTTCAAACTCTTGAATTTGAGCACTAGGCTGGGCAATACAACAAGACCCACATCTCCAAAAAAAAAAAATCCTATGCAGAATCAGAATCTGGGGGGGGGGGTTGCTGGTGATATAGCTCAGTGGCATAAGAGCTTGCCTAGCAAGTGCAAGGTACTGAGTTCAATTTCTGCTACCAAAAAAAAAAAAATCTAAAAATCTAGAGGCATGAGACAGAGGAAAGTAGAGTGGATGTGGGCTGGGGATATTGCTCAGCAGCACAAACGTCCGCCTGGCAAGTGCAACGTCCTGGGTTTGACTCCTGGTACAAAAAAAAAAAAAAATTCAGATGTGGCTGAATTGAATTCAAGGTTTTTGGAAGCCGGCATCTCAGCCTCCGGTTAGTCCTCTCAGTTGGAACTTCAGGGAACACTAGGCATGCCTTAGAGGCCCCTCTGTAGGGAGCTGTTGCTGCTGTCCGCGTTGGTCAGGAACCCCAGCTTCTGACCTCTCCCCATCTCCTCCTCCCCCCCAGGCGCCCGCCCACCCAAGCACTCACCACTTTGTCGGTGCCCTCGCGGGCAGGACTGGGCGGAGCCAGGCGGGGAGTGGAGTGGCCAGAGCTGGGCGGGGAGGGGCTGGCAAGCGTCGAGGTGGTGAGGGAGGGGGGCAGGGAGCAGCTGCTGCGGTAGCGGCCCAGGGAGTCCAGGCCGGAGCTGGACACTCGGCTCTCCAGCTCCTCTGCCCTCTGTTCCGTGGTCTCCTTCTCCTCTTGGATTAGCCTGCGGGGGTGGGGTGGACAGGCGAGACCATGTGGAGGAGGAGGCTGGCCAGCTTGCTGTGGCTGGAAAGGCTTGGTGGGGAAGGGGTGAGAGGTCAACAGGCCTTGGTGGATTCCCCAGGGCCTCCTGGGTCCCAAGGGGAGCCAAGCAGTCATGACGGTCTCAGGAAGTCAAGGAAGCGTGACAGCTGCATCAGGCTGGGCCTGAGCATAACTACAAAAGCAGCTCTGTAAAATCATCAAAAGAGAACCATGGACAAGAGAGAACGTTCCAGCTGGTAGAGGATGCCTATAACCCCAGCACTCAGGAGGCTGAGGCAGGATTGTACAAATTCGAGACCAGCTTGGGCTACATAGTGAGTTCAAAGTAAACCTGAACTGCATAGTGAGACCCTGTCTAAAAAAAAAAAAAAAAAAAACAGGTAGAGAGGGAGAGAATGTTTCAAGAAGCTGCAAGAGCAAGGGTGAGACCAGGGACTCTGAGGTCAAACCGAAAAGCCCATGAAGTCAATCAGTATTCAAATCAGTAAGTCAGAATTCCAGGGGTGGGGATTTAGCTCAGCAGCATAAGCGCCTGCCTTGCAAGCACATGGTCGTGAGTTTGATCCCTGGTACCGATAAACAAAGAAAGAAAGAAAGAAAGAAAGAAAGAAAGAAAGAAAGAAAGAAAGAAAGAAAGAAAGAATTCAAGCTGAAGGTGGTGGTCATATTGGTCTCCTTGCTGGAGGTCCACGAGCTGTAATAGAACTGCCGATCAAGTAATTTCTGCAAAATTGGGATAGACATCCACGAAGGGTCCTTTGTGTGTGTGTGTGTGTGTGTGTGTGTGTGTGTGTGTGTGTGTGTGTTTGAGACAGGGTTTTACTATGTAGTTCAGGCTGGCCTTGAACTCATTATGCAGCCCAGGCTGGCCTCAAACTCATGGCAATCCTCCTGCCTCAGCCTTCCAAGTGCTGGCATTACAGCTTTGTGCCATCACATCTGGTTCCATGGAAGATTCTTAATAAAAAGAAGACTTTTGTTCTATGAAGTAGGAATTAAAATTATTGGGGGGGGCAGGGATTGAACTCATGACCTTGCGTTTGCCAAGCAGGCACTTACAGCACTGAGCTAAACCCCCGGCCTGAAGTAGGAATTATTTGTGCATGGAGTTGAGGTTCTTGAGTAATGTGTTAGTTTGAGATTCCTGACATTTCTGTGTGGGGACCTTGTTGTACTGAGGTTCCTGGGAGATTTGGGTACTGGTTATGTGAAGCCGTGACATCCAAAGTATACTGAAGATCTTGATGTATTGAGTTGAGGGTTTGTTTTGCTTTTGCAACACTGGGGAAGGAACTCAGGGCCTCACACCTGCGCAGTGAGTACTCCACCACTGAGCTTCACCCCAGCCCAACACTGGGATTTTGCAATGCCGTCTCGGAGGTGCCTAGAAATTGTGAGAATTGCCTAAGACTTCTGAATGTATCACAGGGGATTCCTGCTGCACTGACATAATTCTTTGAGGATGGGGGAAAAGAGCTTGAATTCTGGCCCAGCTGTGGGGTCAGGCAGGGGAGGGCAGGGCAGGGCTGGGTGAGGGCTCACTTGATCTCCTTGTTGATGGCCTCCAGTTGCTCCTGAAGCATGATGGCCAGCGTCTGCACATCGGCCTGCCCACTGGGTGACAGCAGCTCAGCCCCAAACATTCCTTCTGCCTCTTCTTCATCTGAGCCATCCAGCTCCCCAGGGAATGGGGGTGGCATGGACCCAGCAGGGGTGGAGCGCTCCCAGTCCTGTCTGTATAGGTCAGAAGGACATGAGCTGGATCAGGCCCATGGCTGGCTCTGGGTCCTCACTCACCAATCTTGACTTTGTCTGCTTGCCCTGGTGTCTCCCAGCAGAGCTCATTTACTTGATGGATCAATCCCTTAACCACACCCCCAACTCCCCAAGCCACGCCCACACCCATGATTTTGGGTCCTCCCCAAGCCTATTTCCTTGGTCCCAGCCTGCTTCCTCTTCACCTGGCTTCACCCAGGCCCAATCTGCCCCCTCCTCCCCATTATTCTTAGGTGCTCACCGAGGGCCAGGAGGGTCACACGGTGGAGCAGCAGGTGGGTGGGGATGATGGAGATGCAGGAGAATAGAAAAGGGAGAAGAGGGCAGGGGTGAGTCCAGGAGATGCTGGCTGTCAACCCTGCTCTTCTCTGACCCCTCCCCCGGAATGGCCTCCATTCCCATTGGGTCCAGGGCTGCTGACCTTGGAAGGCTCATCTTTGACCCCCGACCAGCGGCCCCTCTTGCCTGCCCGGCCACTGCCAGCCCCATACGGGTCCAGGGGGGCACCAGAAGGTAACGTGGGTGCCTGAGAGTAACGGAGCTCCAGGGCACTGCCAGGCAGAGACCTGTGGGAATAGGGAGGGCAGTCATGGGTCGGGGAAAGGCAACAGAGGTCAGGGGTCACAGGGTAGGGCCTGGGCACCAGGGTCATGAATCTAGGGATGTGTGAGAGCCTCTGGAGGGCAGTGAATAGGGATCAAAAACGATGAGCTCGACCAGAGAGGACAGGAGCTGCTGTCACCTGGAGTAGGAGGAAGGTGGCCTCCCCCGAAGCTGGTCAATTTCCATCTGCATCCGCTCCATCTCAGCCAAGAGCTGCTCCTGGGGCAGGGGTTGGAAGCACCGAGTCAGAACCAGCCCTGCCCAGAACAACTGTATCCAGCCTGGCTGATCCCACCCTCAACAGCCACCGACACCTCCCCTGAGGCCCAGACCCCCCACCTTGTTCAGCAGCAGCTCATCCTGCAGCTTCTTCATGTTGGCAATTTCCTCACTGAGTGAGTTCTGCGGGCACAGGGCTGAAGTGAGGGCAAGGCCACGAGGGGCTCTGCCCTGGTGTGCGCTGCGGCCACCAGTGTGCAGCAGGGTGGGAGCACCATAGGGAGGATTAAGGACACCGAGTGAGTTGCTGAGAAGTAAGGATTGGAGAGCAAATCCCAGGAGCCCAGGATTTGATGTCTTTGTGATTTCCAAGGATTCAGGGTTTAACGGTCCACACAGTTTGGGACTTGGGGAAAAGCCAAGGTCTCGGGTTTTGGACGCACCCAAGAAATCAGCTCTTGGATGTTGAGATGACGAAAAAAGGAGGGTGAGTAATGGAGCAGGGCAGAATGCGGGAATCCAGGTGTAGGTAGATCTCAAATAACGGATTCAGGCAAAGGGGCTCACCTTTTCCTCCAGCGCCCCCATGCGCTCCTTGAGGTGCAGCTGCAGCCGCTCATTGGATTCGCTCAGCAGCTTGTCAACTGTCTCCGACAGCCGCTTGTTGTGATCATCATTCATTTTTTCCCGCTGCCGCGCCTGCGCAAAAAAAAGCAGGGTCTTTGACAGCGCCCGGACTGGTCCTGTCCTAGCCCTGCTCGGGCGCCGAGCCCTGCCCTCTCATCTAAGCCCCACCCCGGCCCCAAGCCCCATCCCCTGAAGTCCTCAGTCCCCTCACCCGCTGCAGCTCCTGATTCTTCTCCTCCAACTGGGCCTCCAGCTGCCGAAGCCGCTCCTCGAAATTCCCGTGGCGTTCCTCAGCCTAGCAGACGAAACCCACGGCCTCTGACTGTGCCCACCCACCGTGCTCCCCAGTCCACTTTCCATCTAATTTTCTCAGGACCTGTTCCACCCACTTTAGATTGGAAGCCATTCATTCTCCTCCCCCACCCCGCACCCCATATCTGGGACCTCGGCACTGAGCTACATCCCTAGTACTTTTTAATTTTTGTTTTCTATTTTGAGATGAGCCCGTGAAGTTCTGCGGGCTAGACACAGACTTGGAATCCTTCTGACTCAGCCTCTCAGAGTGGAGGGATTTCAGGCTTGTACCACAACACCTGGCTCTAGGACACTCATCCTTTCAGTTCAGACAGAATAGGGCACGCAGACCCTCCTCCTTAAAACCTCAAGCCCTGCCGCATGCCAAGCCCCTTCCCTTTACCAGACCTCGAGTTTCGAGCTTCGGGGTCTGCATTCTATCTGTGCAGATTCTAGGCCCCGCCTCCTATAGGCCCCGCCCACTCAGCCTCCCCTCACCTTATTGAGCGCAGCAACTCGCTGGGCCAACTGCGCCTCTATCTCGGGCAGGGTCTCTGCCTTCTGTAGCGTCTGCTGCAGCTTCTGCTTGGCATCGTCCAGCCACTCGGCCAACTGCCGGCTCTTCTCTTCACTCTGGGGCAGGGACAGGCAGAGGGATGGAAAGGGCGAAGTCACGTGGACAGTCTCACCTGTGCATCGCCCCTTGTGGGGGTGGGGTGGGGGTGCAAAGCAGCATTCACCTGCCGGTACAGCGACTCTTTGCTGGCCAGTTCGTTTTCCAGCTTGTCGTTGGCGTCGTGAAGAGACGTGGCCTCACGCTGGGCACTCAGGTAGCGCTTCTCCAGCGTGGTGATCCTTTCCTCCATGTCCTCTCGCTGAGCCAGTGCCTGAGGGGCACGGGGTGGGGGGTGCTGCATGGACTAAAGCTCCCAGAAATCCCTGGGTATCCTGGACTCAGAACCCGGAGCAGGGCCACCCAGGGATTCCTGGGAAATGAAGTCCCTTGCTCCTCACCCCCGATGTCAGAAGTATGGTACCTTAAGTACCCTGACACCTGAGAGTTAAAATAGTGTGCCACAGCTCCCTTAGCTTCTAGGGTACTTCTGGATGAGATTTTCACTACAGATGGCCCAAAGGTCCCTGCAACGTCAAGATCCCTCCTCTTAAACCTTAGGATTCCCAATTACTTTCAGCACAGCACAGGCTTAGAATTACAGAGCATGTGCACTCATGTCTCATGGGCATCAAATCCCCTTCCACCTAAAGGACAACACCTCTTGGGCCACCAAGGTAGCACAGGGGTAGAGCCCAGGAGAGGCACACCAGGCTCTGGGGAGTGATAAGACTCATCTGGAAGCCCTTGTATTGGGAAGACACTTCTAACAGCGCCTGTGGCCTACAGTCCCAGAAGGAAGCCTCAGTGGATGAGGAAAAATCAAGCGTTCACTCTACTTTCTCAAGCACTGCCTTCAGGAATCCAGGCCCCAGAGCATGAGGATTAGGGGTAAGGGGATTAGTAAACCAAGAAGCCAACAAAAGATTCAATCTGAGCCTGTGGTAGCAGTGCATGCCTGTGATCTCAGTACTCTGGGAGGCTGAGGCAGGAGAATCACAAGTTCAAGTCCAGCCTGGGAAACTTAGTAAGACTTTGTTGCAAATAAGTAGGGCTGGGGATGTAGTTAAGTGTGAATGCCCTGGTGTCACTCTCAGTAACACATGCGTGCACACATACACAGATTCAGTTTAGGAGCATGGAGGATGCCCCACAAGAACATAATAGCCAGGCAGTCACTGAGGCCTGCTCTAGGCACACGTCAGCCTCTGAAAGGGTCACAGGCTATATTCCAAGCTCGGGCAGGTGAGTCCACACAGCTTGACAACTGTGTCTGGGTTCTACCATTGAGTTCAGTGACTCTGGCTGAAAGAGAGAAGGCTGAGAGGAGGGAGGGCAAAGGGGAGCACATCAGGAGCTCCTGCCTCACCTCCTTGAGGTCACGCTGTAGCTTGGAGTTGGCCTCCTCGGCCTTGCCCAGTTCGCGGTGAGCAGTGCCCAGCTCCTCCTCCAGCTGGCTCATCTGTCGGCACAGTACGGCCAGGCGTTCCCGCAGCTGGCACACCTCAGCGCGCTGCCGCTCCAGGGTCTCCTCCAGCTCTGCAGTGCGCCGGCTGGACTCCCCCGCAGGACCCAGGCCATTGGCAAGGGTCTGGAGCGAAAGAGGACACAAAAGTCAGATTCAGGAGCACAGAGATGTAGAGGGAATGCAAGGAGAAGGCTGATCAGCTGAGGCGATGGGGGCTGAGATCCAAGATCACTAAGGATCATGCAGATCAGAGTCCTCTGGGGTCACTGAAGGTCACAGAAGTTAGCTAGGTGAGTCAAATCGATGGTGGAAAGCCAGAAAGGGTGCTAGGAGTTCACACGGCCTAGGGTCAGTGAGGACCATAGCAGACATAAATGACCATCACAAAGCCAGAGAAATTGGAGGTGGTGTCTCACCTGCCCATCTCCATCCTTGCCTGGTTCTTCCAGCCCCGACCTCCGCCTAGACAGCTGGTCTCGAAGGTTCAGAGTCTGGAAGAGGAAAAGAGGATCAGAACAAAGGGCTCCAGGAACCCCTGTTTTACCACAGGAAGATGTAGGCTTCCTCTTTAGTTCCGCCTTTCCCTCATTTAACCGTGTTTTCCTTAGTCCCAGGGGAGCCCCAAACCCAGATTCTCCCTTTAGTCTCACACTCACTGGAAGGGTCTCCCCTAACCCTTGCCCAATATAATCTTCCCTAGAAACCCCAAGAGTGTCTTTCAATGGTGCAACCCCATTGGTTGTCTGCCTAATCAGCCTTGCCCATTGGTAGTTCCCAAATTCTACCTCAAGGAATCCACCTCTCTCCTGGGCTCAATTCCCACCTCCTGATTGCTCAACTCCAGTTCTTCCTCCAACACTGCCACTCGCTCCAGGGCCATCCGAAGCCGCTCCCGGACCTGGGGATGGGCAGTGGGGGACAAAAATGAGATGGAGACCAGACCCAATCTGGGACCATTGAAGCTGGCCAAACCCCACTCCCCTGGGACTCACCCATAAGAATCCTTATGAGGGAAAACATAAGGATTCCTTTCTCTAAATAAGTGTGCATCTCCCGCCAGATGCCAGGCAGCCTCCCCCACTGGCAGCCCTCTCTTGAGTACCCCATTTTACGGTATTTTTATCTTATCAACCATTTAGGTCACAGTCCACGAAGCCTGTCATGCTCAGTCACAGTAAACTTCCTCCCACTTTGGACATCCCCAGCAAATCACAGCCAGAATCTCGCCCACTTGGGATGGCCCCAGTGACCCAGAGTTTCTGTTCTTCATCCTGGTTCTTCCGGATCTCACACCTTCTCATCCAGGGCCTTGTGGTGCTCGAAGAGGGACTTGAGCGCCTTGAGCACCTCCACCTCAGAGGAGACCCCACCGGGGGACTGGGCCTGGCGCTTCACCACTGTCATGCGCAGTGACCTTTCATGCCTGGACACCAGGCATTCTAGATGTTCCAAGAGGAGCTAGAGAGATAGGGCACTGAGTCAAGGAAAAGAGGCAGGTCCATGCCGGGGGTTTAGTTCAGTGGTGTAAGTGCCTGCTTGGCAAACGCAAAGTCATGAGTTTGATCTGTGGTACAAAAAAAAAGGCAGGTCCAGCACTCGGACACTGAGGCAGAAGGATCACTGGGAGTTTGAGGCCAGTCTGGTCTATAAAGTGGGTTCATGGCCAGCCTGAACTACATAGCGAGACCCTGTCTCAAAAAAAAAAAAAACAAAAAGGCAACGGGGAAGAGTCAGGGTGCAGGGAGCAGTGACAAGTAGGGAGGACACATGCAGGAAGAGGTGGAGCCAAGCACAGTGCACTGAAAGAGACAGGTCAGAAAAAAGAGACAGTAGAGGAAGAATCATCAAGTGAGGTACAAGAATAAGAAAAGGTTATAGAGATCAGAGAGGGGGCATAGAGGAAGGAGGGGGAACAGAAGAGATGACTAGCCTAGAAGTGGGAGCCTGAAAGAAAAGACAGAGAAGAAAGAAAGAGAGAGAGAGAGAGAGAGAGAGAGAGAGAGAGAAAGAAAGAAAGAAAGAAAGAAAGAAAGAAAGAAAAAAAAGAAAATATTGGGGGATGGGTCAACCTGAAGCACCGAAGTCACGCCCACTGCTCTCAGGTCACGCCCACTCCCCCCCTCACCCGAGTGTTGTTCCGCTCTGCCTTCAGTTCTGCAATCTCTTCCTCCCTCTCCAGCAGCTGCTCCCGACATAAGTTCAACTCCTTCGTCAAAGCCGCGAACTCCTGTCCAGCAGTGGGCAGGATCGGGACAATCGGATCAATCCTTTCCCTGTCTCCCTTCAATTGAGAGATAAGCCCTGCCCCTTCTTGTGCCAGACCCCGCCCACTCAAACAAACCTCTCTCCCAGACTCCTCCCTTCCAGGGACCAAACACAGCCCTCCCCGCCCCGGCCCCGCCCAGACCTGGGGCAGCGCGATGCTGAGCTGGCGCTGCAGCGAGTCCTTTTCGTGGCCCAACTCGCGCAGCCGCAGTTGCGCCGTCGCCAGCCCGTCCTGCGCTTCGCGCAGCGTCTCGAGCAGGCGCTCGCGCTCCGTGAGCATGGTGACCATGAGGCGCTCCAGCTCGCCGCCCGCCTCGTCCGGGCCCAGCGCCGAGCCCCGCCGGCCATCCTCGCTGATGGTGGGCATCACCTCGCACATCATGGCGGCGGTGCCGGCCTGTGGGCGTGTGAAAGAGGCAGGGGCCAGAGGGCAGCCCTGTCAGGGTACAGGTAGACGGCCCAAAGAACCGCCACTCGGATACCCTGGGGGGGGAAAGGTGCGCGGATCCAGGCACCGCCCCAGAGAAACTGAGACCCAGCCACTGTGATCATGACAGGGAAGCTGAGGCACTGACACCAGGAACTCCGTCAAGGAACTTAAAAGGGTCGGCCTGCCGGTGCTACCAGGGGAAACGGTCCTGTTCATTGTAAGCCCGTCACAGAATAAACTGAAACCCTCTGCTGTCAGAAAAACAGCCCTGGCCACGTGGGTGGGAGCATTTAGGGAAACTGAGGCCAGGCCTCACCAGGCACAGACAACCATCCTGGCCCACTAAGACAAACTGACGCTGGGCGACCCAGGCGTCACTTGAGCAAAGGCAGAAAAATCAGTCTGCACTTATTCTGACTACCTAGAATCTGCACCACTCCCATCCCTCGCACAGCAATAGGGCTGGGGCCACAGAACAAGGTCACCTGTAATAATAACATCACAGGGCGGGTCCCCACCACCCGCTATCCCGCCCAAGTTGTCCTGCCTCCTTCAATTTCCCGGATATCAATCAAGACTAGAGACAATTCGAAGACCCACACTCCATTGGAAAAAATAAAAGTAAAAAGCATGGCAAGGGGCGGGGCTGTGCTAGGCAGTCCCTCTTCAAGGCCCCCGGGGTCCCAGCTCTAGCTCCCGCCTGCCTCCGCTCACAGCAGCCTAGCGTCCCCTTCCCGCCCTGGTCCTTCTCATTTCCCAGGAGCCCAAGCCTCCGGCCCCCCTGCTCCCTAACCCCGGCGTCAGAGGCCACACCCCCTTCTCTCCTGAGCCTCCCAGCCTCCTTCCTGAGACGCACGAGTCCCAGCCTCAGACGCTGCCTCCCCCACTAGGGGTCCTAGGAGTCCCCGCTCCTCCTGCCGGATCCGGGAGTTCGGCGTGCTCCCGCAGCCCCCATAGGGTTAACTGAGGGTGGGGAAGAGGAAGGGGCGGGGTTTCTGGGGCGGGGAGGCGGGGCTTGGGTCCTCGGCGCCTGAGACTGCGCTGGGATGCAGCGAGATACTCCGAGCCGCTCCCTTGTACACTTCAGGCCCGACAGGTCAGGCTGGCCCGGCCGAAAGCGGGAGGGACTTTCGCTTGTTCCTTTCCTTCCTCCCCAGGAGCAGCAGCATAACCGGTTTGAGAAAGGGTAATTCGCAACCCCGCCCAACTTGCAGATTGTGCCCACAGCATCGAATTGGGGCCTTGGACTTCCAGGAGGACTCCTGGACATGGAAGAGGAGGCAGTTGTGAGTCTGCACCCTTGGGTCTTTAGTGGTGAATCTGAGAGTCAAGACCGCTGCATCCCAGCAGTCAGAGATGAGATTGGGAAAACGTTATGGAGAGCAGGCCAGCATAGGCTAAAACCCAGTAGGACATTTCGAACCCACAACCTGCTCAGAAGATGCGACACAGCATGTTTTCAGGAGATTGCTGTAGTACCTTAGATTCATTCTGGGGACGGAACACGGGGCTGGGCATAGATCTAGAGAGTGGATGTCGTGAAGACAGGACTGGAGGCAGAAAGAAGCTGTGCTTCCACAATTTGCCATGTGCGGGGTAAGAGCCACACATTAGGCTAAGGAGAGGAACACAATCTAGAACCGAGGTTGGGAACTTAGAACCAGCTAAAGGCAGCCCCATAACTGAGAGTGACTGGGTCGTTCCAGAAATCCAAACACAGAGAGGAGCATCATGGTACCAAGGAACATGTGTAATGCAACACATAGCAAGACTAATGAGATGTAATCTAGACCTCAGAACCCACTGGAGACCAATGAGTTAACAGAGAACAGAGCGAGGGTCACGTTCTTGTTTTCATCAGAACACAAACTCAGTGGTAGAGCACATGCCTAGCACACACCTGGTCCTGAGTTCAATCTCCCAGCACCTGGTAGTGGGTGGGGATGTAGAAGACAAACAAACTAAGCAAAATGCAGTATTGGGAGAATCAGAAAACAAGAGATGAGCTCCAGAACTGGGGTTTATCCCAGTGGAACTGGGGTATAGCCCAGTGGAATAGTGCTTGTCTAGAATATACAAGGTAACAGGTTCAGTCCCCCACACTGAAAAAAAAAGTGCTCTAGAATTCAGAACATGCTGTGAGTATGAAGAAAAACAGAGACAATAACAAGAACTTCACGTGGAACTTGGAAGTGCCTGGAAGAAAATGCTGAAGAACTGGGATAATATTAAGCAAGAATTAAGAATTTCCTGAGAGCCAGGCATTGTGCATGCCTGTAAATTCAACACTTGGGAGGCTGAGGCAGGAGGATCATCACAAGTTCAAGACCAGCCTGGGCTACACAGTGAGTTCCAAGGCCAGTTTGAACAACATAGCAAGATCCTGTCTTTAGAAAACAAAACAAAACAAGGGAAGAATTTTCTGAGATTAAGACTGAACTGGCAAGGGAGAGGCGTGTTCTGGAAATGGGAACATTCTAAGCTGAAGACTCTGGAGGAGGAGAGAGCCTAGAACATGCCAAAGTGACAGATGGAGAAGTCCACAGTGCGACAGGCAATGAGTTCTACGCTAAGGCCACAGAAGAAAAAAAAAACACAAAAAAGGTGGCCAAGGATGGGCCTAGAACCTAGAACCTGAGGAAGAAAAATGAAATGTAAAACATCATGTGGACAATCTTCTAGATCTAAGATTGTGAAATAAGATGGAAGATAAAACAAAGAAATCACTTTCAAAATCAATAGCACACATTGGGGGAAGTTGGAGCACAGAACAGAACAGACTCTTTCTAGAAGTTAGAACGTTCCTGGGAAGAGAATGCAATCTAGAATGCTAAAGATATGGACACATGTAAAATGGAAATTTAGCAGAGACTAAGAAGTGGTGACTAGAAATTTGATACAGGTCTGCAGAGAGGGTGAAATCGGAATTTGGCTTGGACATTACTTGAAAAGATAAGTGAAAAAAGCCATGACTAGAACTTAGCAGCTGATGTAGAACATCAACTGTGCCCTGGGTGGAAACAGAACAGGGACATCACTGGTTGGGCTCTAGGACTTAGGAGGAATCTAGAACATGGAGCAGTGTGAAGGCACTGAGTGACTAGAAATGTGGGAGCCTAAGGTAGGTTCTAGAGCACCTAATAAGCCCACTAGACCTCAATGCATCTGGAGGAAGGGATGGATGATGGGCTCACTGGCCTGAGAGAGTGTATTCAGGTGACATCAAGATGGGGGGCTCAGAGGCAATGTAGTGCTGGAAACATCTCAAGAATCAGGACTTTAGGGGACAGAGGAGAGTGGATTCCAGAAGCCTAGTGTCTGACATGCTATGGGGGGGGTGTCAAAGCCAAAGGAAATGTCAGTTTCATGAGAGTCATGAGGCCATGAGGATCTAGATCCCTAAAAGTTCAATCTGAGAAGCTAGATGCCGGCGGGGAAGGGGGTGCTGGACTCCTGAACCCTTGTGGAGGTGGAAGGCAGGAAGTTAGAGCCTGAGTCTGTCTGGAAGAGAGGACTGGGGCAGCTGGTCCGGGTAAAGGCCATGAACGGTACAGAAGCTGCTGTGGGCATGTGGGACTGGGGACCAGAAGCTTAGGTAGCCAAGTGGGGAAGGTGGACAGAAGCCGAGGAATTACATTTCAGATCCTGTAAGGAAGCAAGTCATGGCGCTGGAGTTCCTAAAGGAGCAGATGCTGAGTACCAGGAGGCTGAGTGGGTTTGTCTGGGGGTACAGGGGCTGTTCTAGTAGGTGCTCAAGGGGCAAAAGGTAGATCATGGGACTCCTAGGACCTATAAGCTTGGTCTGGCAGATGGGTGAGTCACTAGCTGCCTTCCAGAATCTGGTGGGAGCTGAGTGCCAGGTGCTGAGGTCCCTGAGGTGGACAGGTCAGGAGTATTCAGTATCCCTGGCCCCTCAGGGAGCAGCTAGGGTCCTGGAAACTTGGGGTGCTGATGCCGAAGCCAAGAGTCTGGCCAGCAGGATCCTGCATCCCGGATCAGGGAGGGCCAGGGTGTCCCCGGGTCACAGACGCAGCGGGGGGGGGTGTCCCCCATCACCGCCTGCGTCCCCTCCTTGGCAGCAGCGGCACAGGGTGGGGGAGCCAGGCTGCCGGGCGCGCTGACCATGGACAGCTCCGGAGCAGGCCTGTGCCCAGAGCAGCCGGCTGCCGGCCTGGCCGAGGGATTCAGCCAAGGCTGGAGAACTGGACGGGGGCGCGGATGGGGGCGATGCCAGCGCCCCAAGGAGCCTGACAGTCGCGGCTGGCGCCCTGGGCGCCCAGGACTGGGGAGCAGAGGGGTCAAGGCTCAGGGAGCCAGCGGCTGGATGGGGGACCCAGGCTCCTGGGCCCCGAGGCGGCGCAGGAAGGCAGCACGCCGGGGATTCTAGGGTTCGACTGGGGACTCCGGGCGCCAGGAAGGGGACGCTGAGTCTCCAGGGTCGGTCTGTAGAATCTGGGTTCCAGGGTCCCGGGGGATGAGCTCGGGAAACCAAGATCTCCGGGAGGAGGGGGAGGCTCGTCCAGGGTCCCCGGGGTGGGCGCTGCCGGGCGGGCTGGGCCAGGCGCTTACCTACCTGGTCCGCGGCGGCTGCGGGCGGAGCTGGGCTGCAGAAGGGACGTGGGGTGGGGTGGGGGGACCGGGCGGGGCCCCTGGCGGCGGCCGGGGCCCGGATCTGGAGCTCTGGAGCCCTGTCTCCGCCGCTCGCGCGGGCTCAGCGTCTCCTACTCCGGTTTGGGCGCTGGGGATCCCCCTCCCACTCACTGTCTCACAGCCCTCTACCCACTAAAATAACCCCTTGCCCCTGTCGCCGTTCAGCCTCCCCCCGCGAGGCCGCAGCCACCAGATCCAGGGGTGCCCACCAGCGCCCCCCAAATCCCACCTCCCCCCAAATTTCTTCCTCCCCCTCCCCCCTACAGCTCCTAGGCGGTCGTGGCCCCTTTAACAGGAGACTGACAGACGGTGCCGAGTGGCCAATGGGAGGCCGTGTCCGCGCCGGCCGGCGACTAGACCCCGCCTCTGCACGGCTAGGGAGGGGTCGCGAGGGCGGAGAGCGGGAGGCGGGGCTCAAGGTGCATCGGCCAATAGACGTACGGCGTGCGGCCGCTGGGGCGGGGGGCGGAGCCCGGCAGGGAGATGATGTCACCTGGAGCTAGTAGCTCGCGGCGTGGACCGCGATTCCCGACCCTAGATCCTGGCGGTGGTGCGCGCAGGCCCTCGGCTGCACGGGACGTGAGGGCTGGGCGGGCCGTGGGCTGGAGATAAAGGTTGCATTTTAAGAGATGGGTGGCTCCCGGAAAGACGTGCTTTGGTTGGAAGGTGGGGTGAGTGCCCGATGTATGAATGCACCTTGTTCTGCACCCCTGCGCCCGCGTCGGGAACTGCACGAGGCACCCCCAACCCTGACTCCCACGCAGATTGTCGTGCGGCCTGCGGAGCTCCCCCGGCGGACGAGACTAATGGTTCGGTCCGTCCCGCCCACACAGAGGCCGCCCACTGGCTGCTGCAGGAGCTCAGGATCCTCGGTCAGATCCAATAAGGAGGAAGGGGCTGCGTCCGGCTCTGACCCTCTTAAGCGTGGAAGGCGTTGTCTTTAGTGCCCCCGCACCCTGACCAGGGTCTGGCCTCCCATCTCGAACTTGCCCTTAGGAGACCGGCCGGCCTCCACCTTCAGACACGGAGGCACGGAGGCAGCCTCTGCTGTCTGACTTTGAAAAAGGCGTTAGGGCTCGGTGCCGACCTCAGCTCCCCCAAGCCAAGTACCTCAAGATGTTCTAACCCCAAGACAGACACACAGACACTCAGCGAGGGTCAAAGATCTTTTAAATAAGGAGTCGGTGACAATAAATACTGTACAGGGGAGAGATGAGGGTCCAGATCTGTGGTTTCAGCCTCGAGACTCCAAGGACCTGCGGGGTGCGGGGTGAAGAGAGGGAAGCAGGTTCAGGGGAGGCGCTGGGGGAAGAGAGGGGAGAGAGCAAGGGCTGGGTTTCAGCCCAGGGATCAGGACAGCTAGGAGGGGATAAAGGAGCTGATGCTCCCAGACAGTGTGGCCACCACGGGAAGGTTCAAGGGCCAGAATGCCAAAGGACGGGCAGGAATTGGGACCTGGGTAGGAAGCAAGTGCCCAGGGATCACGGCTGGCCCGAGGGGAGGCGACAGAGGCCCCCGGGGGCGGGTGGCCAGGGGCTCACGAGTAGCTCTGGTGCTGCTGGCGCCGGCGGGCAGAGCGCATCTTCTCGAAGCGGGCCTCCATCTCCTCCAACACGCGGGGCGTGTACCGCACCACCAGCTTCACGGAGCCCTGAGCCGCCTTCAGCAGCTCCACTGCCTTCTCGTGCTGCTCGCCCTCCACGCTCTGCAGGGCAGGCCGGTGCACAGCTGGCTGGGCCCGCCCCCCAGGGAGCCGGCCACTGGTGAGCCTGGTGCCAGGCCAGGTTGGGCTGGGGCCTGGTGGCCTCCTCTTGGGAGTCATTGGCTGAGTCCCTCTTGTCCTCTCCCTCCTTGGTTTCCCTTTCGTGGGCCGCACAGCTCTGGCCTGGCTCAGGCTGTGTCCTCCCCATTCTGGACTCTTTCTCTGGCCTTCTCACATTGGGTTTCTCTACACCCCAGTCAAGGTGATCCCTCCCCTGCTCTCAGCTTTCCTGTGGATTCTCAGGCTGGCACTTAAGCCCTGAAGGAGTGGCCCCAACCACCTATTAGTGATGCTGCTGTCTACTCTAACCACAGTGTTTTAATTACTGTATGTCCCAGATGGTCATCAGAATTGAGCCCCATCTCAAAGGAGCACAGTTAGCCCCTGCCTACAACACCTTCAGCCAGAAATACTCATCTGGTTTCCTTGAAGAATTCCTATCATTCTTCAACACCCAGCTCAAATATTTCTTCTGCAAAAACTTCCCTCATCTACACTGGACTGGAGCCACATCTGGATTCTCACAATACTTTGTGCTTCTTCTTTATGTCTCTGAGTTGGGTCTAGTTCAGTTAGACTAGGGAGGGGAGTCCCTGAGTCTACACTGTACAGGGCCGGCCACTGAACAGTGTTGAATGGGTGTCACCATCAGGATCTACACAACAGACAATCACCCTGGCCCTAGCCAGCCCCCTACTCACCACACCATTCACCGACAGCAGCTGGTCCCCACGTTTGAGGCCTCCATGTCGGTCAGCCACGCCTCCAGGGATGACACGAGAGATGTAGATGGGCGAGTTCTGCTCTTTGCCACCCATGATGTTGAAGCCCAGGCCTTCATCTGTCTTGGGCAGCTCCACCACTCTGGGATGTGCATGACCCTCACTGGCTGTGAAGGCAGCCACTGTGGCCTGGCAGAGAAGAAGCAGATGGTGATGAGGGCCTGTCCACAGTGGACTATGTGGGGCAGCAGGCTGGGCAGGGAGAGCAGGCTAAGTCAGAGCACTTCCCCCAAGCTCAAGGTCATACTGGGTTGCCCAATCTTGTTGCATTTTTTTGTTTCTGTTAGATATGGGGAATAAACTGAGAACCTTTTTTATTCTAAGGCTGGGTCTCCCTAAATTGCCCAAACTTGAGTTGAACTTGCAATCCTCCTGCCTAACCCTTAAAGAGTATTGGGATTGCAGGTATGTGCCACCACACTCAGCCCAATCTTGCTTTTTTACAGATGAAAACTAAACCCCCAGAGGGAACTGAGAGCCATCAGGCAGCAACACGCAGCAGCATCTAAGTGCAGTGTAGTAAGAGTTCTGTACAACAGTCTGCTATATAGATGTTTATGATTATCTTCTAGACATTACTGAGATGCTGATTTTCATTGGCCTATTATGCAACATTTGTTTCAGTTTAAAATGTGCAGCTATTTAAAGGAAACTATAAATAAAGACTAATACGGGTTTTTATAGTTTTGGTAAAAAAAAAAAAAAAATCACAAAGGAGGACACAGGACCGCCTGGGCTGGGAGGTCGGAGGCGCCTACCTTGGCCGTGGCATGAGCCCTGATCTCCGCACTGCCAGTGATATCCAGCGTGTCATAGAGCTGCTCATACACCTGCGGAGGACGCCGCAGTGTCAGGGAGCCTCCACTTCCCTCCTCTCTTAGACACAGTAGCACCTGTGGTCTGCGAACCACCTCTCCCTCGTCAACCAAAGGTCTGCCCCGCCCCCACGAACTACAACTCCCACAGAGCCCCGGGCTGGGCTGCTGCGCGGCCCCGGCGCAGGCGGATCGGGCGTTGCTGGGAGGCGTAGTCCAGGCTCACCTCGCGGATGGCGGAACAGAAGCGGCTCTGCAGAACCCGCTGGAGAGCTTGCAGCTTCTGCGGCGGCAGCTCCCCGCTGCGCTGGAGCCGCTCGAGGAGCTCCACGGCCCGGGACACGTCTGCGAGGCGAGGGCGAAGACGACATCACCGCACGGAAGCCACGAAGAGAGGCAGCGAGAGATGGAGTCAGGGCGGAGGCGACGGAGCTGGGAAGGACGGCATAAGCCAAGCCGCCCGTACCGCAGAGTCCAGGTGGCCCGGAGATCTGCGCCAGCGCACACCCGGCCCTGCCCGGGGCCCCACGCAGTGGACCCGCCCCGCCCACCCCGCCCGCCCACTGTGCCGGCCTGGCCGGGCGGGGCCGCGTGGGGCACAGGCGGCGGCTGGGTGCGCTGGGCCCCGTGGCGCTTACCCCGCTCCAGCCCCAGCGGCTCGACCAGCGCAGCCATGTCGGCGCCACCGCCAGCCGCCAGGCGCCCGCCTGCCCCGGCGCCGGCGAGGGGGCGGTGCTGCTCGAGGCCCCGCCCCGCGGCCTCGGCGCCCTGACAGTCTCTTTCAAGGTCCACGGTGTGCGACCGCGCCTCGTGCGGCCACGCGTCTGGGCCCCCCTGTCGGCGTCTCTTTCCGTCCCAGTCCATCATGCCCCTCCCCGTCCTTTCCCCAGGTTTCCACATTTAACAGATCCTGTGCAGCGAGGCCACGAAGGTGAGCAAGGCAAATAAGGCCGCTGCCTGAAGGGTTTCGGACTAGGGTGACAGATGACCAGCAACGCTCTGCTTAAAATTTGAGAGTGGAGCCGGGCGTGGGCCACCACGCACTGGATCCCACCACGCACGTAATCCCAACACTGGAAGACAGAGAGGGAAGGATCGCCGTGAGTGAAAGGCCAGCTTGGGTTACATAGTGAGTTCGAAGGGTCAGCCTGAACTACTCAGTCAGACTATCTCAAAAAACAAACAAAACAAAAAACACCGAGAGTGGGAGCACACCTGGGAAGGGCACTGACAATATCCTGACAGGTAAAACCCACAAAGGAGGCCTTCGGCAAGGTGGCACTTGCCTATAATCCCAGCTACTTGGGAGGCTGAGGCAAGAAGATTGCCAATTCAAGGGCAGCCTAGGGAATTTAGGAGACCCTGCCTCAAAAATTAAAAATAAAAAGGCCTGAAGGTGTCTCTCAATGCTAAAGGCTTTGCCAAGCATGCATGTGGTCCTGGCCTCAAATGCCAGTACCCAAGGATGGAAACTGCACGAAGTAGAGTGGGGCTAACTGGAAATGCAGGAGGTAGCAGATCCTCCATGTGTGGCCTTGTACTTAGGGATCTGCACTGTGAGGATTTGGGACTCATGCACAATCCTGGGACAAGACCTTGACAATGTCTGCAATTCAGGATCGCTGTGGCCACCGTGGGGATTGACTGAGGGGAAGCAGCGGCAGGAGGTATAGTGGTCTCCAAAAGCTCCCAGTGGCTTGCAGGCAGATAGGGCAAGTGACAGGCCTTGGCCGGATAGCCCATGGGCAGAGGTGAATGCAATGTTGGGGCACTTTGGTGCCCTTTACCAGGATGGCCCTGCCAGAGGACAGTAGAAGACATTCTAAATTTGAGGAGCCTGTGGCCCACAGGCAGTTTTGGAAGCTGGGACAACAGGTAGGAAATAAAACCAGAGAGGGTGAGGAGCAGCAAGGGAGTCCAACAGCTCCCCATGCTCAGTCAGGAAATGGCAGACTGTGCCAAGAACAGGCCCCCCCAAGGGAGAAGCCAGGAGAGAGGTTTTAGGAAGAGAAAGGCTGTGGGGAGGCTGAGGAAGCACAGGAAATGTAAGCAAGACCTGTGAAAATTGGCCTGCTATGCAAGGGCTTCCAGGCAAGGGGGACGGGGCTGTGGCTTCCACAAAACAGCTTGCTCAGAGACTGCACTATGGCAGGCTGGCTTCCTGGCCAGCTCAGGTACTTTTTACAGTGTGTATGGTACAATAGTTGGAATTGAACTCAGTTTCTCAGGCTGGCCTTCAAGTGGGATCTTGCCTCAGCCTCACCAGTAGCTAGGCTTGGGCCAGGGGTACAGCCTAGCAGCACAAACACCTGCCTGACAAGTATAAGGTCCTGAGTTCCATTCCTAGTACAAAAACAAAAACACACAAAGTCACATATTTATATTTACAAACAGCTAAGGGCTAAAAACAAAAATCCCACTAACTCCTATACCTCTCCTAAATCTACCTCCTTCAAGAGGTGGATGTGACGGCACACATCTATCACTCCAGCATTTGGGAGGCTGAGGCAGGAAGACTGCAAATTCAGTCAGTCTGAATCACAAGCAAGACAGTCTCAAAAAGTTTTTTTAAAAAAGTAATTTACAGATGTTGTTTTGTTGCTTTTGTAATAACATGGTATTTCTTGATTTATGTGCTAGTAACATACTGCATGCCATTTTCTGTTCTTTCCACTTTTCTTCTACCATCCCTGAGGGTTTGGAAGCTAAGAGCTTTGGTTTTCCTGTTCAGTGTTTACAGAATGTCAGCCTAAAATACCATCACTCTTCTGTCATATTCTGAGATTACGCTGTTTCAACAGCTCCCTGCTTTTTCTGTGGTTTCTAAGTATTTCTTATTACTTTGGCCCCAATTCATAACTTAATGGCCATACAGGCTACTGTCCCTTGTTTACACCGCTCACAGGCACTGCACTGGGCCAGGGACCTGCAGTGCTCTTCTACTAGGTGCATGTTCCCAGCAAGTGGCTCTGACACTGGCTCCCATTGAGTTCAGTCACCACCACCAGGACACGAAGCTGGTCACTTGAGGGTTGAATGTTACATCCTCAACCTCCATGAGCTCAGGTCCTCGTGCAGCTTTTCCCACAGGAGTCAGCAAAGTCCTCAGGCAGCAGCATTCCCTCTTTTCCCAATTTCTCTCCAGGTCTCCAGCATGACACTGATCTTACTCTTTTTATCCAGAAACCTCCTACAAACTGCAGTCCTCTTGCCTCCATCTGGGCCACCTGCTTTGTAGAAACTGCCATTCTGAGACTTCCCTCCACATGGCTCCTGGATTGCATCTTTTTAAAATTCATTTTAGTGTTAATTCCTAAAATGATTCTTTTCCTTTGTGTGTGCACAAGTCTTATTTCCAAGTCTGCCTACCCTTAGCTCTTCTAGCTTATAACAGGAAGATTTCAGTTTGTCTTGAGCCTATTCAGCTACTAAATTCACTTTTAAATCGTCAGGTAACTTTTTCAGTTCTAGAATTTCCACTTGACTTTGAGAATCCAGATTTGTTAAAATTCTTCATTTTTCTTTATTTTGTGAAAATACCAGTTATTTCATTCTGAATTCCAAAATCTGCATTACCCTAGTTCTGGCTTTTTAACTTCTTGAATTCCTGAAATTTCAGAGCTGTTTCTGGCATGACTGGTAAGCACTGCAAACTAAAAACCATAGAATCTGAATGTCTTCCTCCAATGAGGGAAGCAGAGGACCCTCTTGGTAGCTTGACCGCCAGAACCCGGATGAGGGCCTGTCTGGGCTTGACTGGTAGATTCCAGCCTGTGGTCTGATTCTGACATGCAACCTGTGCATCCTGATCAATGCTGCCATGCCATGGAGACTTGATCCCCCAGCTGGTCCCACAGGAGCTGCAATCTGCTCAACCATCACCTCCAAGTGAGGCTGCATCCTGCTGTGGGGGTGTGGCCATGCCTTGAAGTAACCATTGGAGGAAGGACAAGTACCCTCCAGGCCTAGTTCCACCTCTGGGAGCAGATCGCCAGTGCTGAACTGCTGCAGCAATCTTGACCAAATGCAAGCACAGCTAAGAAATGTCCCTCAGTGCACGCTCCTCCCTCAGGTCCAGCCTCCATGGCTGTTCCACAAGTTTTGATTTGTTTGGGCTTTGTATGACTGACTGAGGGGAAGCAGCAGCAGGAGATATAGTGGTCCACAATGGGTTCTTACCAGCAGTCACACTTTTTTGGTTTTTTCTTTAGAAATTCTTTTTTTTTTGGTCAGTCTCCTTGAATGTACCAATATTTTTTCCTAATTTCTTCCATGATTTTTTTTTTTAAATCTTGGGGTCCCTTGTTGCAGTTTTCCCCTCAAATGTCTGAGTATTCTTGATGCGATTAAAGACTGAAGCCCTTACAAAGCAGACTAGACTCCACTTGGCAGTCAGATTCAACCACTAGGCCAGCTGTGGTGATCAGGCAAGTCACCCTGTAGGCTGAGGCTTCCAGAGGCGGCCTTCCTGGCCAGCTCCAGGCACCCCAGGTGCCAGGAAAGACGGACACGGACACCTCAGCTCCTCTCCCCATTGCTTGCAGTAGCAGCCTTGACCTTCTCTCCAGGCCAGGGCTTCCTTCTCACTGCCACCTCATTCAAGGGTTCCCTCAGCCTCAGTCTACTTGGAGACTGACTGGAATCTCAGTTGCCAAAGGCTCCTCTTCCACTTCTGCGCAGCACTGTCAGGAAGTACGAAGTAGAACTTGGCCGGAGCTGCAGGCCCTCAAGCTTCCCGCTTTCTTCCAAACCACATCCTTTGTATTTCCTGCTTCAGAGACAACAGCTTCCCTCTTAAGCAAGCATTTTGTTTCTGCTGAGTAATCCAGTGCCCTCCTCCCACTCCCAAGACTGGACAAGAAGAGCCCCAAGGAAGGGTACGCAGGGCTGGGGCATGGCTACACCCCTTAGCCCACAAAGGTCAAGCCTAAAAACCGTACACCAACATGGGACAACAGTCAAGTGACAACCTGAGATGTTAAAAGCAGTGAGGAACAAAAGGTGCCCACCATCAACAGGAATTTAATTTTATTCTTAAATCCAAGGGGCTAGAACAAAGGAACTCCTACCCTCAGAGGGCAAACTGAGGCGGCCAGGAAGATTAGGCAGAGGATGACAGTGAGGGCTGGCTGGGAACACGTCCAAATAGAGCAGCTGGGAAGACCTCCTCATTCAGGCGCCGCCTCCATGAGATACCCATTTTCTGGAGCCATGTACCCATCGCCGCCCTCAGACTCCATGTACATGTCGCGGCTGTCACTGCCCAGACCTTCCAGCCCGTTGTCCTGGCCACCCCCACCCCCACCTCGGGCCTCATCCCTGCCTCGCTCACCACCCCGCTCTCCCCGCTTGTGCTCTCGATCACGGTCCCGATCCCGGTCCCTGCGTCGTTCCCGCTCGCTCCTGTGACTCCGACGTCGCTCCCGGTCACGATCCCGGCCCTTCTCCTCTGGGCCATCAGGGCCATCAGGACCAAGCTCCCCAGGAGGCCCATCATCAGGAGGTGCATCACCAGGCTCAGGTGGCTCGGCCATGTCGCCACCGCCACCACCTCCACCACCACGCAGCTCCTCCTTTCGTTCCCGCTCCCGCCGTGCCCGTTCCCGGCTCCGACTGCTTCGACGCTTCCGGTCTCGGTCCTTGTCCTTGCTCCGCTCCCTGGACCGACGCCGCTCGTCCTTGTCACGACTCCGTGAGCGCCTCCGCCGGTCCCGAGAACGGGAGCGTCGCCGTTCCCGCTCCTTGTCTCTCTCCCGACTCCGCTCTCTACGCTCCCGCTCGCGGTCCCGGTCCCGGTCCCTGTGCGGAAGCGGGGAGGGGCCGGGCCTGGATGAGGTGGGCAGTGGTGTGCGGCTGGGGCCCCCATGTCACCAGCCCAATCCCAGGAAACTAGTTGCCCAATCTTACCTCTCATCATAGCGGGATGTATCATCACGGCCTGAATGCCGGATGTTCACATCAGCCCCACCTCTTCTGGTACCACCAAGGCCACCTCCTACAGGCAGGGCAAGTGAACATGGGTCAGTGTGGCCAGGGCAGGAAAGAAAGGACTAGAAAAGGAGGGGCCTCAGAGTAGAGGGCAGGAAAACCACCACCTTGGTTGGTGGCCAGGGGCAAACTCCAAGTGTCTACCACCTCTGTGCTCTTGTTCCAGGACAGCCATGTCATTTACCGGGTGCTACCAGGGAAGGCTCTGAGTAGAAACCTGTCTGGCTCAGCATGGGTGACCTGCCCACTGGGAAATGAGCTTCTCAGATCCCCTCTCCTGACACTGGGGCTCCCGGTGAAAACAGGTCTGCTTCAAGATACTTCCCTGCCTCAAGTCCAAACTCCTCCCACAAAGGGTAGAAGAGCCTAAAGAGCCACTACACTGAGCTTCCCACACGGCTCCTGGACTCCAACGGCCCTTGGAGTCAACCATCTGCCCAGACGCCACTTCCTTGGAAGCCCTTCCAGGCCAAATGGCAGGCCCTCACTCCTTGGGGTCCCAGCATCTCCTCTGAAGTGTTGCAAAGCTGCTGTGTAGTGTTGATCTACTACACGTTAGCAGGCTGTATAGCCAATGCCTGGCAGTCTCCCTGTCCCAGCACAGGTGATGAACCTGGCCAGAGAAGCAGATCTGCCAAGTGTGCAAAGGTGATCTCCTTTCAGATGGGAAAGCATTGTCATTTGCCCCTGGCACCTTGGCAAGCAGAGGGCCAGGTCAGAAGCCACTCCTGTCTAGCCTCAGAGACTCTGGGCGAGTGCTTTTCTGTCAAGTTCCACACAAGGAATAACCCAGGCAGACATAACCCAGCACTGAGACCAAACCCAGGGCCTTCATGCTACTTGTTTGCTCTCACCCACTCAGTCACTAAATTGCCTGGGCTGGACTTATCTTTGGATCCTCCTGCTTCAGCCTCCCATGGTGCTGGATGACAGCCATGAAACAGCAGATCCAGCTCTTTTTTCTGCTCTGTCTCTTGAGACAAGGTCTCACCATGCAGTTCAGGCTGGCCCTGAACTTAGGAAACCCCTGCCCTGGCCTCCTGAGTGCTGCGATTGCACACCTGCACCAACACTCCTGGCTTCAACACCATACTCAGCTCCAAATGTGTTTCTGTTTTGGTTGCCACCAAACTGACCTTGACTGGCACGGCAAATGATAGGAGGCTGCCAATGTCTTGCTCTAGACTACAAGCCTAGTACACAGCCGGTGACCCAGTGGGTGCTTGCTGAGCCCAATGAATGAACAAACAAGAGAGAGCAAATGCAAAGGACAAGCAGATGAGCAAGTACCACTTATGAGCCCCGCCAGACCCACTAGCCAATGGGCACCAGAGGTAGCCAGTACATGACTCCCACTGCACAATATGAGGAAAGCAGGCAGAACAGAGGCATCTGACAGCTAGCAGGCAAGCACATGAGGCTGGTGCTCACTCTAGGCCAGTCACCCAGAGAAGCCAGGAGATGTAAGAAGATGAGCTAGAAAAAGAGGGAGGCATGAAGGGCAGACAGAAGGCAGCAAGGGTGTGGAAGACGGGGACAGCGAGACCACGGGGCACAGCACCCTGGCACTCGGCACATGTGATCGCTCACCCAGCCGCCGGGGCCTCCAGCCCTTCACGGTCCGGCCCCTCTCCACATCCACGAGGACTCTCCTGCCATCAATCTTCTTGCCATCTGCGTGTTTGTAAGCGGCTGCAACAGACGTGGGGAGGGGGAAGGGGAAGGAGTCCCCACAGGGTCCTCTAGTCAAGATAAAGCCCCACGCTGCAGCGTCCCCGTCCCCCAGACTATCATGGCACGAGCACTCGCACACGCACGCCCACACCACCAGACAGCCAGGCACCTGCCAGCCAGACTGACCCTCTCCCAACCCAGGGAGGGGCCTGCTCCATCTCAGTGCCTGCTTCCTTCTCAGCACCCCCATCATGACTGAGGGTGATGCCTACCAAGGACCACTGCACCCCCCCAGGTGGCTCCCTGTTCCCACCAGATGGAGCAGCCCCCTTCTGCTAGATGGCCAAAGTTGCTGCAAAGAAACTGGAGGTTAACTTAACACTGGACTCTGCTGTGGGGGAGGGGGCTCCCCCACAACCCCAAGCATGCACCCTAAAACATGCTGGGGCAGGAAGCCCAACTGGGCTACTCCATACCCCAGTTAACGCCAGTTTTCTCTTCTTGTATGTTTTTTTGGGGGAGGAGGCTGAGTGGGTAAACAGACATCAGAACAGAAAATAAATCAGAGGTAAGTGGGAGAAATCTTTAGGAAATGGCAGGGAGCAGAAAGGTGGGTTATGTGCTCCCAGAGGGCCTAGAGGGACCCCCCAGCAGGGGATGTGAAGGGAGGCTGGGGAGACGTGCGGTGCTACTGAAAAAAATCCCTGCCTTACCTGAGACCACTGACCCTGTCACCACTCACCCTGCACATCTCTCCCCTCCATGCCCCAGCTCAAAACGTGCCAGACACAGCCCTGGCCTGAGCCCATCAGGGAAGGGGAGAAGCAGAGGAAGGGCCGTGGAGATGCCCAACACTGCTCTCGTGCAGGACAAGCACACGGCAGGCCCCATGGCCAGCCTATAATCTTGGGGGACAGTTGGGAAGGCCAAAATGTCCTGACCCCCTCCCCAGCCCTGGTCTAGAGACTGTCCTCAACCAACCACAATACCCTGCCCCGCCCCAGCCCACTCCCCCCCCAGATACAACCAGAGGAAGAGAAAAAGGTGCCATTTACCGATGCCAGCCTTGCGGGTGTCCAAACCGAGCGGGATGGGGGGGGCTCGGCAACTCCTGGGGGCCTGGCGAGGACGCGGGCTTCCCGGGGGGGGACACGGGACGCTTACCTGGAGCCCCCAAGCTTACCTGAGTAGGCGCACAGACCCTCCCCAAAAAACCATGGGGTCAGCTAAAGCTACGGGGAGGGGAACTTGGGGGTCCTGGGCATCCCAAAAGGGAAGAGCCACATCTCCTGCACCACCTGGAGACAGGCTGAGGAAGGAAGTGATGGACCCCGCAGAAACTTTTGTGGGAGAGAGTAAGATCGAATCTGGGCCTGGAAACCCCGGGGCCTATCTTGGTGAGATTTGCAAAGGTGGCTGGGAGGCCTTGGAACACCTGTCGCCCTCACCAGTTCCTGATACACTCACACTCACTAGGCACAGGCCCTCCCCACTCGACTCAGGAATGGCTTTCCCACCTCCGACTCCACAGCCCAACCACCACGCTGCAGCCCAAGGCTGGCACACAGGGAACACACTCCGAGGTCCAGAGGCACAGTGCTGTCCATGCTGAGAAGGGGCCGCTTGGCCCCTGAACCCAGAGAAGGGTAGTGGGGAAGGAGTGTGAGGACCAGGGTCCAGCCGAGCAAAGAACTCTGCTCGGGTCAGCATCCCAAACCCAGGAAAGACCCAACCCAGAAAGAACAGCAAAGAAAATGTGTCAGTGTGTCCATCTAGGCCTCTCTCTCTCTCTTTCCCTCTCTTTCATCTCCAGACAGTGCAGGTTCTTAATAAAAGCCTACTACACCTTCGTCATTGGCAGCCTGCTTCTCTCCCCCCACGGCCCAGGCCTGGGTTCCATGCACTCTGGGGAGCTCCTGGAGTTGGCTGGGCACAGTAGCCAGACCCCTCGAACACAGGAAGACACATGAGGGTGCAGCACCTTGAAACTAGCCAAAGATTCTCCAGGGCCACCATGGTAACAGCCCCACAGCAGGGATGGGGGACAGGCACTGAGGGGCAGAAGGGTTCCGCATGGAACCCTTGCCCTCATGCCCCACCTTCCGTATTCCTATACCTCACCGCTCATGTCAGGAAGCCAGGGAAGTGGGGCTGAGTGGAGTCCGTCTGGAGAGGCGACTGCCTTTCCCAGCGAGGTCCACACTGCCCCTCATGGGATTGGCCAGACAACCAGAAGAGTGTATGGATCGGGTAGGAAGGGCAACGGGCACCCAGCTAAGGAAAGGGCTGTGGGTGCGGGAAGGTTGAGGGGCAACCAGGGTGGGAAGAGGGACGTCTCACTGCTCCTGTGCTGCCTGGCTAAGCTGGGCTGGTGTGCGGTGCTGAGTGATCTTACCCATGATACAAACCCTTATACCAACCATACACTGAGGTGTTGTAAGGGGAGCGTAAGCATCAGCTGCAAGCCAGCTGCGTGGTGGCTGCAGTGACAATAAGAACAGTCAATTAATACGGCGGCCCCTGGACACGCCGCAGCCCTGCCCACCCCCACCCACCCATCCCTGCCCCTGTGGGCACCGCACAGCCTCAAGGGGGCTCTGGAGCCGTGGGGTGGGCCCTGAACATGCCCGCTGGGCCCGCTGCCCCACAGCCTGGAGAACATGGTAGGGGCCAGAGTGGGGAGGTGGAGGGTTGGGATGGCCCAGCCCCAGCTCTACTGGGGAGGAAGCAAGGGCAGGTTCAAAGGCCAGTCCTCATGTGGCCTGGCCGCCCCCAACCCCAGTCAGGGGAATTAATGGGGAAAGGCTCCCCAAAAATCCGACCCCTCCCCCCACCTCCAGCTGGCCCCAGCCCCTACCCAGTTCCCTCCTGGCCCCTGAGGTTCAACGTGTGGCACTTACCTCCCTGGGCTCACACACACACACACGTTGTAGGGGATTTGGTTTTTGTTTTTTAAAAAACACGTATATATGTATATAAAAAAAAAAAGATATATCAGAAACAGAGGGAGGAGAAGAGACATTGCTAATGTCAGGTGTGGCAGGGAGGGGGACAGACAACAGGGAAGGGCGGGGCAGCAGAGAAGTGAGAGGGCAGCCGGAGGGCAGAGGCCAGAGGTACTCACAGTGCATGTCCCGCTCGTGCTCGTACTCAATGAAGGCATAGCCGCGGGGCTTCCCCGAGCGCTTGCTGTACACCATGTGTATCTGCAGAGAGGCCAGGTGAGCACAGGCCTTGAGACCTGTCCCTCAACTGCTCCCAGGGCCTCCCTCTAGCTCTAATAATGAAAGCAGAGGACATAAAACTAGAGGGGGACGAGGTGGGGGGACACCTGGAGAGAACACTTAGGCTAAGTGGGAGGAGAGCAAAGCATTGGCTTCCCATTGCAGCAGCAGTCACTCCAAAGAGTGGGCCATGAGAAGAGGCACTTCTGTGAGGGTGAAATTTTTTTTTTTGTACCAGGGATCCAACCCACTGATCTCACGCTTACCAGGCAAGCACTTGAGCCACTGAACTAAACCCCCAGCCCCTGGAATGTATTTTTGTTAAGCCTTTTACACCATTTACTCTTATTATCAAAAACAGGTCAATTCTTCTTGCAAAACAAAAGCAATATAGTACATACTGGACACACACATCACATTTTTCTTCCCATGGCTCTGGCCCACCCCAAGAGACAAAAAAAAAAAAAACAAAACAAGCCCAACAGAAACAACTCTATCTGACCACATTCACAGAACATGATGCCAGGGTACACTACAAAGCAGAAGGTGACCTCTGCTCTATGTCCTAAGATTTCAGGTTTCTTCTCCATGTCTACACCAAGTAAGTAACCATCACTGAACGTGCTGTGTACCAAATCAAAGTTACTTCACGTCAGACCTCACTAATGACGGTGAATGTAGTAGAAACTGGAACTTTTCAACAAGTAGTTTTCCTCGAGCACTGGAGAAAGGAATGTATTCTGATGGTGAGACTTTTGGGGAGATGAAGCTGCAAAGTTAAGTAGACACCAGGGCCACCAAGCGTTCACAATAAAAGGCTGAACATGGACTCTGGGGAACTGAAAACGATGCTGAGCAAAAAAGATGTCATGTGGAGAAGCCACTTGGAGTTGGGGTTAAAATGGAGGAGCTCCAAATGCACTGGGCAGGGCACTCTATAGCAAAAGAAAAGGCACTGCAGATGCAACCCACACATGGGAAGCAGAAAACTCGGGAGCACGGGGCTCCACAAGAGGATTCTCACTACAGGGATGCCAGCATGGGGCATCAGATGATGGCACACAAGCCACTCAGAGAGTGCAAGGCCACCAGGCAAAGGACCTGAGGGCCCAGATGGAAAATCTAGACCTTTGTCCCTCTGTGCTATGGAGCCATGGAAGGCCATGAACAGAGTTGAGGTGTCCTCTCTGGGTGTCACCCCCTCTGGGACCACGTGGAGGATGGACTACATCAAGAACAATGGTGAGGACTGAACTCTTGGGATAAAGGGTGAGGATGAACCAGAAAACACATGGGAAACAACAGAATTCAAGTTGGCCCCCAAGGATGACTTTTCCATTCATATCACTACCACTTGACAGCTGCATTGAGCTCACCCTGTTCTAGAACTTGATGGTTACAATCCTTCAGACTCCCAAACTCAACTCAGATTCCAAAGTGAGCAGAAAAGGGATTAAAGGAAACAGGCCAGAGGCCCAAAACATCAAACAGCCCTGAGAGCCAGAGCTAGGAAGGTGATAGCAGACCCCACTCACATCCAGGACCAGGCTCAGCAGCTCACAAGGCCCACAAAGGGCATCCACCTTCCCAGGGAAGGGAAGAAGGCCCATAGTTCCTAAGTGACTTCAACTAAAGGAAGAGATGTCAGATATACAAAGCTTTGCTGAAAAACAGGAGCCAGCAGACCCAACAAGGTGGTACACACTTATAATCCCAGCATCAGAAGCTGAGGCAGGAGGATCACTGTGAGTTTCAACCCAGCCAGGGCTATATAGTGAATTTGAAGCTAGCCTATATTACACCAGCAAGACCCTGTCTCAAAAAAACACAATAAATAAAAAAAATTTAAAAAAAAACAGGAACCAGTAACAATTTTTAGTAAAGGGTCAGCAAGCAGGCACTCCTAACTCTGAGAACAATGGTTCATCATAACCCAGCTCTGCCTTCCAGCAGTAGCAGCCAGGTAACATGGAAACTAATGCATTTGCCTGTGTATCAACAAAAGCGCATTTATAAAGAGCTAAGTGTGTAGTTTCCCGATATCTGTTCTCTGTCAACTAAGTCAGTCACTACTTTTCATTTTCTTTCTGCTTAGGCTGTGTCAAAGGGCATAAACCCTGCGATAGTCAACCATGGTGGTGCATACCTATAATCCCAGCACTTGGAAGGCTGAGTCATGAGGACTGCCACAAGTTCAAGACCAGCCTAAACTACACAGCAAGACCGTCTCAAAAACGAAACCAAACCAAACAAACAAAAAATTAAAGAGAAAAAAAAAATGCCGAGTGCAGTGACACACGCCTGTAATTCTAGCACTTGGGAGGTTGATTACCATGAGTTTGAGGGCAGCTGGGGCTAATGAGTTCAAGGCCAGCCTGAACCATATAGTGAAACCCTGTCTCAAATAGACCAAAAACAAACAAACAAACAAACCCTGTGTCGGAGGTGCTAACCTCAGGGCTAGGAGCTCAGCATTCCCTCCCTCCTAGGGGACTGCTCCCTCACCGACTCAACAGTTCAAATACCCCTATCCTGACCCACTTACTCTTTTGATGGGTCCATATACTTCAAACTCTCTCCGAAGCTTGGATTCTGTTGTGTCATAGTTCTATAAGGAAACAGTTTTAAAATTAGAGAGAAGGAAACTGTCTTGAAGCCTCTATGCAGTCCCAGACAAGACTACTATCCTGTAAGACCCAGGCACTCAGCAAGTGGGCAGGTGGGGGTTCTGGGGCTGGGAGCTGTGGACTTACCACTCTGGCTACAAACAGAGTCTTGAAGGCATCGCCCTGAGCATTGGGATCATTGTGCGGGTCCCCTGTGCAGGAAGAAGATACTCTGTAAGGTTTCTGTAACCAGAGGTGTTTAGACAAGTACAGACAGATAGATGGGCAGAGGGCATGGAGACAAAGACAGAGCTGACCTGGCCATTCTAGGCATATTCCCCTGGCTTCCCTGAAGCAGCACCTTTATTGGAATGACACTTAGGCTGACAGAACGAGGATGACTTTAAGCTGAAAGGACGTGGCAGGCCTAAATGGACCCTGGGTGTCAATTCAGTCCTATGCACCCTACGGATCCCACCCCTCCCAAAGATAAGGTGATCTGAGCAATAAGTAAGCAAGCCCAACAGAGCCTCCCTGGAAGGCAGCCTCCTGTGGACAGCTGAGCTGGCACCCTCCATCCTCAAGCAGGGTCACACTGCCACCCAATGGACATAGACTGCAACTACAGCCCACGGGATCCTGAGACCTAAGCAATGCCAGAGTGTTGGCATAACACTTACTGAGTTCCCAACAAAGTCATTTTAGACTTGAATGGGTAGCTCAGCATGTGTGAGACACAGACTTCAATCTCCAGAACCACCAAAAAAAGAAAATTCCTAACCGGTCATGGTGGAACACTCTGGGAGGCTGGGCCAGCAAAACGATCACCAAGTTCAAGCCCAGACTGGAAAAAGTGAGACCCTGCCTTAAAATAAGTATTAAAAAAAGGGTCAGGAGTATAGCTCAGTGCAAAGAGCCAGGCTCAATCCTCAGTGCCTGGGGGAGAAAAAGAGAGACAGGCAGGCAGGAAACTTTCAAGGGATTTCTTTAAAAACTACCAGTCTGAGGCCAAACTTAAAGGAATGACTATCTGAAAACTGACAGAAACTTTCAAAGACAACTCTGTCCCAACATGCACAGCGTTCCCCTGAAGCCCCAACTTCCCTGCCACACCTTGTTCTTCTGTGTTACACTCTTCTGTGCCTAGCTCTCTCAAATTGAACTGGCTCACTCTCTTTTATCCAAGAAGTACTTATTAAGCATCCACTGTGTACCTGATGTTGCTACAGGTGACGGGGATTTGGCAGTAAATAAAAAGATCTCCACCCTGAGGGAGTTAGTTTATAGACCAATGTAGGGATTAAACAAAGTAAATGAACAAAGCATAAATCACATCAGATGAGCTCACAGAGAAGGGGAAACAGCAGATTCTATGTGGGAAAAGCCAGGCAAGGCTACACAGAACTGGCCACACACATCTGAAGACATGGAGGTGACACAGCAGCAGTGGGCAATGCACTCCCACAGCACCACGGTGCTGTCAGTTACTACTCAGCAATTGCTGCAGTGGGAGCGGGGAAGTGAGGCCAAGAGACATCTAAGCTTGCTCAAGCACTGCTGCAATGTGTCCAGCTGACAAAGGGAAAATGCTCTAAGCACGATGCACTAGGTCCCTGTCGTTCTCACTTACCCAAAGGGCGGCAGTGTGAGTAAAGGTGCCACCAAGTCAACAGGACCCAACTATCGGAAGGAACACATTCCCTTATAGAGGGTGGCAAAGACCCTCAAGGGTCTGCTGTTTGGTATGCTCTGTGCGTGCGGCGGTGCCCCACACTGCTAGCAATGCTACCCTTAAGAACTCCCCAGGATGACCAGGGATATAGCTCAGCAGCACAGTGCCTGCCTGCCCAGCATGTGGTCCCGAGTTCAATTTCCTGTACCCACACACACCAAAAACCCCCACAACTCTCTGGAAGCTGGAAGTAGGCTGAGGCAGGAGGACTACCTTCAGTTTGATCCAGCCTGGGCTATATAGAACAAGGCCAGCCTTAACTATATATTAAGAACTTGTCTTTAAGAAACCAAAAGAAAGGAGGGATTTCCTTGGGCTGGGCATGGTGGTGCCTGTCTAGAAATTCCAGCAATCCAGCAGGCTAAGGCTGGAGGACTGCATGTTTGAGACTTGCCTGGGCAACTTAAGAGACTCTATCTCAAAATGAAAAAGGCTAGGGAGGTAGCTCAGTGACAAGAATGCCTCAGCTTCTATCTCCAGTACCAAAAAAACAAACCTCCAATTTTTTTTTTTTAATCTTATAAATGGAAGTTGCACCCCGTACTGCACTTGGAAGCTGTGAGATATCAATAACATGAAGTATATAAAGTACTCAGCAAGGGGCCAGGGTGTCACTGAATAGGTAGGGAGGGAAGGGACTAAGCTTTACGCTGAGGGCAAAGGCAAGGTACTAGAGAAATTAACACAATATTTCATTCAAAAAGACCAGTCATGAGGCTGAGGCAGATCACTGTGAGTTCATGGCCAGCCCCTCAATCGAAGAAGGCCCAGCAATGAACCGGGCTGGAGACAGGTAAACTAGGTAGACCATTAGTGGGTCATCCGGAGAAGCGAGAAAGGTATATGGGGAGAGTTGTACTCATGGAAAGAAAAGTCAAGTTTATGACATACAAAGGGCAACAGGACACATTGTGGTGACAGGCAGGGGAAAAGTTAAATGAAAGTATTAAAGTGGAGCTGGGCGGGCCAGGGAATATTGCTCAGTGGCACAGTGCCTGCCTGGCAATCGCAAAGTCCTGAGTTTGATTCCTGTAGCAAAAAAAGAAAAAGTGGAGCTAGGGATGCAATTCAGTGATACAGTGCTTGCCTCACACATGTAAGGCCCTCAGTTTTATTCTGTGCACAGCAACAAACAAACTGGGGTCAAGGTGACATCAAAGTCATGACTCGCATACACACCACGTACTAGAGAAGAAACATCCAAAGGTTGGTAGGCAGGAAAAAGCCTGACAGTTATCTCAGCATCATGGAAGCTGAAGCAGGAGGACTGTCACAAGTTGAAGGGCAGCCTGGGCTCCATAGTGAATTCAAAGCCAACCTGAACTACATAGTAAGAGCCTAAATCAAAAAACCAAAACCCCCATATGGTTTGGGCTTTGAGTCTGAGATGTGTGAGGCTTCCCACAAAGCTTATTAAAGATGCCCTGAGAGCATGCTCACAGGGCTCCCAGGTCAGCATCTGTCATGTATTTGCATGAAGCACTCAGGAAGTCAGCTGCTCTGGGGAAACATGCACAGGGAAGTGCTTCACCACAGCCTCACAGGTGCAGGAGCAAAACCAGCAGCCTCTTACCATTAACGTAGGACCACAGGGGGCTCATACCTGGCCCTTTGGTGAGTCTGATGAATGGCCCCATACCCAGTACCTATTCCATCCTCCTTACATGGAAGGGACCAACTCACTGGCTCACACCTCCCTGCCTCAGCTGGGCTGTGGTCTCAAGTGTGCTGCAGGACAGGCCAGGGTGCCAGGGGTCTCCCTTCCTGCCTACCTTTGCTCCATACTCACCCACCTAAAAACCCAAAGCCAATACAATGCATGGCAACTGAGGGTGGGTGTTACGGGAGGAACAATCCCACTTCCTCCAACAGGCTGTGGCCTAGGAAGAGTCTGAGGGAGAAAAGAGCTACATGGAGGAAGGGGAGACTTACACATCTTTAGCTCTGTTTCCACTTCCTGCTGTCGCCGTTCAATCTTTTCTCGCCTCTGTCAGGAAAAAAGGAAGGTAGGAAAGTTGAGTGTAGACAGCAGACACCATTTGGAGAACAAGGCTAGAAAGACATGGGGTCAGGAGGCAAGTCCAACATACCTTCCGCTCCATGCGCTCCTCCCGGGTTTCAGCACGAGTTGGAGGAGGGGCATCTCGAGGGTCCTAGAAACAAATAAGAGAGATGACAGGGAGGGACTGGGGTACACCCATAAAGGAAATAATCTTAAAGACCTTCCCATCACACACCTATCTACACAAACACCAACAGTGTCTAGGCACCAGTGGAAGTAGGAGTGGCACAGATTAAAACATGGCCCATAGACAAGAGCTGCCCACAAACAGATGCTGGTCTGTGACAAGTACAGAAGGCAGAAGCATCAAAAATTTCTACAGGGGTCCAGGGATACAGCTTAGCAGTATAAGCACCTGCCTAGCAAGTATGATTCCTGGCACACAAACAAAAAAAATCTACAGCATTTAGACTGAGTAAAATGTTATGTCCGTTGACTCTAATAAAAATCTGGTCTTATTATGAAGCTTTTTAAACAAACAAACAAACAAAAAGCCAGCCATGGTGATGCGCACCTATAATCCCAGCACTCAGGAAGCTGAGGCAGGAAGATCACTGAGTTCAAGGCCAATCTGGACTACATAATGAGTTCAGCACACAGTGAGTTATGCCTGAACTGCATAACAAACCCTGTCTCAAAAAATATAATGATGTTAATTCTACAGTATTTAACAAAAGCCACTATTTACAATGAATTGCACCTTCACCACAGATAATCTGAAAAAATGCTAGCATAGGTGACACAACTTAATGACACAGTACCAAAGGTCTTTCTCTCACATATTTAGAGAATGCAATGCTTCTCACAGCCCCAGGGATAGTTCAGAGAACAAAGTGCCAAAGGGTATGATGGGAACCCTTTCCTGTGAATGCCATGGGGCCCAGGCTTCAATCAACAGAAGATGACTGAGTAGGACTCTGAGGCAGACAGATGGACACACTGCAGGCAAGGACAGGTTACAAAGGTCCCACCCACCACACAATAAATAATAACTGTCTCATGACCTGCACCATCAGAGGTGGCCCATACCAATTAAACCCATTTAAGTGGTCAATAACATTTTTCAAGTGTGGGTTCACCAAGGGTGGCAAATGGCAGGAAAGAGCTATTTTCTGTTAACTAATACATTCTGCTCTGCCACTCCAATGCCTCCACCTCCAGCTGCCTTCCTACCCAATGCTAAATGGTTCCTCCTGATCTCTGGCTGCAGGCCAGCATCTCAGGCATGCACCAATGTATAGATGAGGTTACCCCAAAAGAACTGAGATCTGGGAGTCTAGCTTGTTTATTCATGTGTAACATGCATGTAGAGCTGAAATCTCTAAGCCCACAGCTTTAAGCACTCCAGTACAGGGTACAAAGCCTTTAGGATATCATATTAATGATATAAAAATTGAACCAAGGGAGGACAGGGATTTGGGGGGGAAAAAAGAAAAATCAAAATCTATTATGTACAGGTACAAAATCCCTATGATTTATGTGATCATTATGTGTATCTAACATATACCAATAAAATTAATTTTTAAAAACGGAGCCAGATATGTGGCACATACCTGTAGTCCTAGCACTCTGGAGGTTGAGAAAGGAGTATCACAAGTTTGAGCCCAGCCTGGGCAACTTAGCAAGATCCTGTCTCAAAATAAAAATTAAAAACAAAAAGAGCTGGGGAACATAGTTCAGTGTGTGAAGGCTCTGGGTTCAATCCTCAGTACGCAGGAAAAAAAAAGACACAACACTTGCTGAAAGTCAAACAGATGCCAACTGGTATGGGCTAAGGACTACCTGTTTGATTCCAAAGTCCCAGTCCTCAATCACTACTTACTGATTTTCACAAAAAAACTCTCGAGATGTTATCAACCCCATTTAAGAGAAGAAACTACCAGGTGGGGTGGTGCATGCCAGTAATCCCAGCACTTGGGAGGCTGAGGCAGGAGGATCAGTTCAAATTCCAGACCAGCCTGGGCTACAAAGTGAGTTCAAGGCCAGCCTTAACTGCATAGGGAGACCCAGCCTCAAAAGAAGACAGGAAACTGAGGATCCAAAAAAATAAGCCACCTGTCTAAGTCACAAAATAGAAATGGCCAGAAGATGGGATTGACCAATACAGTCCCCTGCCTTCCAGAACCAAACCTCTCCCTGTCTACTCAGTGAACTCACCTCAAACTCTCTGATGTATGGCGCAATGCCACAGTAAGGTTGATTGTGGTGTTTTTCATGTGGCAGTTTCTCCAGGGGTGGCAGGTACGGGATAGGGTCACGGGGAGCAAAGAGAGCTAGAAGGTTGGGTGGCAGGAACTGTGTCATCTTGCCGAATCTAAGAGCAGAAGCCAGAAAATCTTATGTTAGAGTGGATCAGTAGCAATAGCTTCCGGTTACCATTTGACCCTCAAAAAAAAAAAAAAAGAAACCGAGAGAGATGTCTCAGTATTAACAAGTTCTGGGACAAGAGATAAAAAGATGAAGAAGTCAGCTTTTGGGGAGAGAAGGAAACAAAGGCTAAATAAGGAAACAAAGAACTGAAAGAGGTTTCTGAGTAGCGAAGTCTCAGAATCCCGAGCCAGGATACGTGGGACTGAGATGCTCCCCTAAGTCCTGGTGGACTCAATGAGCTCCATGAGAGAAGCCCAAAGCAGAAACGGCTGGGGTCCCGCACCTTGGAAAACAAATTATAGGCAAGGGGCGAAAGCGCTGTGGGCGGGAAGGGCACGAGCTGGAGGCTTCTGAATGAGCGAATCCCCAACACGGGGGGCTTGTGGGTAATAGACTGAGCTCCCAAATGCGAAAAGGATTCTGGGTAAGGGTCTAGGACGCCACAAAAAGAAAAAAGACAACACCGCAAAGCCCTGTGGGTAGCGGCCAGCAGATGGGGGGGGGGGAGTAAACGTATGAAGGGAGACGGCTCGAGTACTCGGTAGACCCTGGGTAAGAAGAGCAGAAATGTGGCTGACGCGAAGACGCGGGAAGGGACCCGGCCCCGGGGAAGTCTACTGAGGCCCATCGCAGGGGTTTGTGGGTAGCGGCCCTGTACCCCTTAAGGCCACTCGGTCATACCCGCCGCGCGGCGCCCTCTTCGGCCTGGCGTTGGTCCTGGGGCTCGCGGCAGTTGCGCGGGCCCCTCAGCAACAAGGACTCCTTCTTCGGCTCCGACTCCCACGGCGTCCGCTTTGGTCTTCCTCAGTCAGCCGCCCAGCGCGCGTACAAGGCCGCCGCTCACCAACCCGCGCGGCCTCTGCTCGCGAAGGGAACAGGGGGTGGGACCAACCTGAGATCCCTCCGCTGCCTGCACTGCGCAGGCGTAGCGCTAGTCAAGCGCGCTCACACACCTAGTCCTGAAACAGGACCGGCGCATGCGCAAAGGTATTACCCACCCGATTTTGGACGCCTGAAACTTTTGGCCTGGCTGAGTGGCAGCGGCACTACGCATGCACTTTTTGCATCAAGAGCTGCCTCCACTTCACAATGCAAGCTCCAACTACCTGTGCCCTAGTCTCTTCCCGATGTCCCGCCCCCTTTTCTCTAACATTTTTTCCCGAATCTTTTGCGCATGCGTTGTGCAAGGCACCATGTTGTAAGCCTCCGCCGCCTGGTAAAGAGTCCCTACGTGAATAGTGTGATTTCCTTGGTGTCTAATCTTTTCAGTCGATAACTTCGTCGAATCCGTTTTGTATGCTAGTCTCTGAGCTTTGGGGACACTACATGTGATAAGTCAATCTGTTTTTTCTTGGGGCTCACACCGTACTGGAGGAGACAATAAAGGAATTTAAATGAATTTGTAATTTCAAATAGCGGCCAATACAATGAAGACAAATAAAGCGGAATTAAGGGGATGGGGAGTGAGAGCGAGACTACTTTAGAAAAAAATGATCCTGGAGGATCTCTGAAGAAAAAATAATCTGGAAGGCTCTGAAGAGGTAACAATTGGACGATAGATAAGAGGAAAATCCGGGAAGGGTTAACAGCAGAGATGGTATCAGAGAGCAAGAATCCTCACATCCGGAAAAAAAGAAAAGAAATCTGCACAGCACTAGCCAGCAGAAGATTTATAAGGAATTAAATTGTAGTTAAGCTCTCTGAGTGGATTATGTCGCCTGTTTAACAACTACAGTTATTGCTCTAATTCTTCTTTCAAGAAACACCAAACAACCGCCAGGGTTTAGCTCAGTGGCTCAAGCGCTTGCCTGGTAAACACAAAGTCATGAGTTCTATCATTTTCACCAAAAACAAAACTAACAAAGCAAACACCAAACGATAACATAAAAGCACAGTCAATGTATTGAAATATGTTGACCTATTTGTTGTGTGTGTAAACTATCTACTATTTTACAGCTCTTCCAAGAATCTAAAATTATTTCAAAATAAAATTGAATGAAAATAAGCAAACTATGCTGGATGTGGTGGAGCACTCCCTGCACTGGGGAGGCTGAGGCAGGAGGATCGCTGCAAGTTCCAGGCCAGTCTGGGCTATAAAGTGAGTTCAAGGCCAGCCTGAACTGCATAGCAAAACCCTGTCTCAAAAAAAAACAACAACAACAACAAAAAACATGTGTGTGTGTGTGTGTGTGTGTGTGTGTAATCTTCCCTTATTAATGTATTTTTTCCTGTACCATTAATACTTTTTTTTTTTTTTTGAGACACAGCCTATGTGGTAAAGGCTGGCCTTGAATTCATTGTGTAGCTCAGGCTGGTCTTAAACTCATGGTGATCTTTCTGCCTCAGCCTCCTGAGTGCTAGGATTATAGGCCTACACCACTGTGCCCAGCCCCTACCATTAATACTTAACATGTATGTCCTGAAAATAAGTATATTCTACTATATAGCCACAAAGATTTCACTGCTAAGAAAATTTATCCAGAAATTATTCATATTTTCCAACTGACCCAAGAATATCTTGTGTTAATCTATACCAGCATCCAAGCAGGGCTGGACACAGTTGTGTGTTGCTGTAATCCCAGCATTCTGGAGGCTGAAACAAGATGATTGCTGCCAGTTCAAGGCTAGCCTGAGCTACATAGAAACCCTTTTTCAAAAAAAAAAAAAAAGTTGCTGGGCATGGTGGACCATGCCTGTAATCCCATCACTCAGGAGGCTGAAGTAGGAGGATCACTATGAGTTCAGGTCAGCCTGGGTTACAAAGTGAGTTCAAGGCCAGCCTGCACTGCATAGCAAAACTGTCTCAAAAAGACCAAAAAAAAAAAAAAAGTTTACACATTGAATTTAGTTGTCCTTTCTCTTCAATATAGAGAATAGGCAGTCTATTTTTTTTCCATAGCCTTTTTACCCCTTTGAGTTCCTGGTGAATATCCCACATTCTGGGTTTGTCTCATTATTACTTTACAGTATATACTTTGTTCCACTATTTATGTTTTGCCTGTAAAATGTAAGCAGCTATGGTGACTCGCGCCTTTAATCCCAACACGGGAGGATGAGGCAGGAGGATCGTTGTGAGTTTGAGACCAGCCTAGGCTACAAAGTGAGCTCAAAGCCAGCCTGAACTGTAGAGAGACCCTGTCTCAAAAAGACAAAAAAAAAATGTAGGCACACTGAAGTTAGGCATTTTGGACACAAACATGCTTCTGGTGAAACTTGAGATCTAATAGTGCCTCATGGCTAGAAGTGCATAGTGTCAGATTTCCCTACTAGTGTGGCATTGAGTTAGGTTACCTGGTCAAGGAGCTACCTGCCCAATCTCTCCTTGTAAAGGTGTATTTGCCCCTAGGAATCTGAGCAGTGAGGCTTTGGACACTGCCAATATTCTGTGCCCCAGTCATCTCTCAGGTAAGGCCTGAAGCAGCCACTATTGATCTTGCCTGTATCAAGTATTAGCAGCAAGAGTGTGAGGGGAGGAGTATTTTATTTGCAATAAAATAAAAAGCAGGTTTGCTAAAGGGCTTAGTCAGGAGAAAAGAAATAATCTAATGTTCATTTTTCAAAGATCACTTCAGCACTGGGCAGAAGCTAAAGTGGTGGCTGAGTGTAAGTCCAAGCTGACCAAAAAATTCACTGCGCACAAAGTTCAGGTGAAGAACACAGGACTTGGCAACCCAGGAACAGAAAAGGAAGAAAGGGAGAAGGCTGGTGAAGAGCGCTGGTCCTTACATTTGCCAGAGCCTAAGAAAATGAGTTCATGACAGAAGAGCAGAGCTGCCTGAGCTGTGAAGCTCTCTAGAGAAGATGCCGTTCAGAGGATTCAATCCTCAAGCTGGGAAATGAGTGCGGGGGTGAACGCTAAGAACGAAGCTGAGGAGAAAGGGGAAGAGGAGACAGTAGAGCGCGATGTGTCCGATAAAGAAATGGCTACAAGATAGGAGACCTATCTGAGGACAATTGAGAAAGGGGTTTTGTTTTTTGCTATTTTCTTTATATTTTCTTTAATTTTTATTTTAAAACAAAAATAAAAATGATGATGCAGAATTTCAAAACAAAATAATAGATTAACAATGGTTAATATATTGCGTATTATCTTCAAAGTAGTTGCTCAGGTCACAAGATAGAGGCATGAAAAAAATGATCCATGAAAGCAGAAACTGTTCTTGATGAACTAACAGATTAGTTGTATTAACTCCCTATATATTCTTTTCCTTTCTTTTTCTCCTTTCACCCATCCCAGGTGTTCTTTCCTTTTGAGCTAATTCTTCCCCCTTTCACATTCACAATAGCTATTGTACATTTTGGATACTATTTTTTTTTAACACTAGGGAGACAATATGCTGAGGAATTAGCTCAGCGGCATAGGCAACTGCCTTGCAAGCGCAGTTGTGAGTTCAATCCCCGTACCAGAAAAAAAAAAAAGGGAGACAATATGATGTTTACACATGCAAATTTGATTTATTTCACTTATAAGTATGGCCTCAAATTGCATCCATTTACCTATAAAAGTCTTGAGTTTATCTTTCTTTGTAGCTGAGTAGTACTCCATTGTATAAAAAACACCACATCTTTTTATCCATTCTGCTGTGGATGGACATTTGAGTTTACAAGATTTAGTTTACAAACTGTGGTACTGTTTTCAAATCTGGAAAAATACTCAGGAAGGGAACAGCTAAATTGAATGGGACCTCCAATCCTAGTTTTTGTTACTGTTGTTTTGGGAGTTTTGGGTGGGTACCAGGGATCAAGCTCACAACCTTGTGCTTGCCAGGCAGGTATTTGTGCTGCTGAGCCAAACCCACGACCCCAATCCTAATTTTTTGAGGGATCTCCACACTGATTTCCACAGTGGTTGTACCAGTCTATACTCTCACCAACAGTGGAGAAGAGTTCCATTTTCCCTAAGCCCCACAAGCACTTGTTATTGCTTGCTTGGTTGCTTTTTCTTTCTTTCATTTTTTCTTTATCTTTTTTTAGTACCAGGGATTCAATTCACAACCTCATGCTTGTGAGGCAGGCACTGTGCCACTGAGCTATACCCCTAGGCCCTATTGGTTGATTTCTTGATAGTCATTCTTTCTGGGGTAAGATGGAATCTTGATGTTGTTTTAATTTGCATTTCTTGGATAACCAATGATGTTGAACATTTTTCATATATTTATTTGCCATTTGTATTTCTTCATCTGAGAAGTGGGTATGCATCTCTGATGCCTATTTTTGGATTAGGTCTTTGAATCTGGGGAACCTGATAAAGATTTTTCAATTCTTTATATGTTCTAGATAGAAGTCCTTTGTTTGAGGGACAGAGGGCTAAAATTTTTCCCACTCTGTGGGTCTTTTCACTCTGTTGGTCTTTTCTTTTGATGTGCAAAAAGTTTTTAACAAGATCCAAGTTATTGATTCTTTGAATCAATTTTTACCTACCTTGTCTTCCAGGAGATTTAGTGTTTCTGTTTTAATATTTAGATGTTTAGGGCCGGGGATTTAGCTCAGTGGCATAAGCGCCTGCCTGGCAAGCGGGAGGTTGTGAGTTTGATCCCCAGAACAACAAAAATTTAGATGTTTGATCCATTTTGACTTTAGTTTAGTGCACTGTGATAGACATGGGTCTAGTTTTAGTCTTAGGCATGTGGAAAGCCAATTTTCCCAGCACCATTCATTAAAGAGGCTATTTTCCTTCCAGTGAACACGTTTGGCCCCTTTGTCAAAGATAAAGTGGCTGAGTGTGTTTGTAGTTATGGCTGCATCTTCTATTCTGCTCCATTGATTCTCAGGTCTGTTGTTTTTTGTTTGTGTTGGTTTTTGTTTGTTGTTTTGTTTTTTCCACTACCATGCTTGTTTTATCACAGAAGCTTTGTAGTATAATTTCAAGTCTGGGATTGTGATATCTCCTGCCTTGCCTTTGTTGCCCAGAACTGCCTTTGCTATTCTAGGTCTCTTATTTCTAAATAAATTTTAGGAACATTTTCTCTAGATCTGTGAGGCATGCTAATGATATGCTGATTAAGATTGCTTTAAATCTGTATAACAGTTTTGGGAGTGTGGACATTTAATTGGAAAAAAGTTTATCAGGAAGAGACCATATCAATAATTATGAAGATGAAAATGGAAGCAAAAGAAAAAATGAAAACAAGGAAGATTTTAAAGCCCCTAGATTAACATGGTTGCCTGAAAATATAGCGCAGGGACACCTGAAAAAGCGATGTATCATGGAACTCATTCTTTTTTTTTCCTGGAACTCATTCTGATGGTGTCTCTGGGAGTTGCTAATATAAAACATTTATTTGTAAAGAAATGTATCATTTTGGGCAGTGCCTGGCGTATGATCTCAGCTCTTCAGAGGCTGAGACAGAATTCAACGCCCACATGGATTGCATAATGAGTACCTGTCTTCCACCCCTCAAAATGCATAATTTTAGAAACAGGCTGTTATTGAAACAGATGTGTGTGATGGATGTTACATACACTTTTCCTAATGCTATTCGTCAACAGTATAATTTCAGCTCTTGGCCTTCAAATATACATAGGCACAGGGTTGCTTCCTCAAATTTTTTTTTTGTGGTTTTTTTTTTTTTTTTGGTACCAGAAATCAAATTGAGGACCTTGTACTTGCCAGGAAGGTGCTGTACTGTTGAGCTATATTTCAGGCTCTCTCTTTTTTTTTTTTTTTTTTTTTTGGTACCAGGGATTGAACTCACGACTATGCACTTGCAAGGCAGGAGCTTATGTTGCTGAGCTAAATTCCCAGCCCCATATTTCAGGCTCACTAAAGATTTTTTTTTTTTGTCTTTTTGAGACAGGGTTCACTATGCAGTTCAGACTGGCCTTGAACTCACTTTGTAGCCCAGGCTGGTCTCAAACTTGTAATGATTGTCCTGCCTCAGCCTCCAGAGTGTTGGGATTATAGGCGTGCACCATCACACCTGGCTCTAAAAGAGTTTTTTGACTATGGATTTTTAAAAAATATATAGTTCTTCAGTCACTGACCTTGAAGTGACTCCTACAGACTAATACAATTGTTTCATTTGCCTTTATACTTTGCTTTAAATTATTAATCACATAATCCAATTCATGCATTCATTTTGGAATCAAATATACAAATTTATTAAATGTTGCTTCATCAAGAACAACACATGCCTCTAGCCTGAGGTATTTACATGCTAGCAGTTCACCGTCAGTTTAGGAAGGCATGTGTCGGGATGACTGTGGTTGTTTTTTGTCTTTTTTTGGTTTGGGGATCAAACTCATGACCTTGCTTTTGCCTAGCAGGTACTTATGCCACTGAGCTAAACCCCTGGCCCTTATGTTTTTGTTTGTCTTTTTGAGACAGGGTTTCACTACACAGTTCAAGTTAGTTTTGAACTCACTTTGTAGCCCAGGCTAGCCTCAGACTTACAGTGATCCTCCTGCCTCAGCCTCTTGAGTGCTGGGATTACAGGCATGCCCCACCCATGACTGGCAGTTGTGACTGTTAACGGTATCTAATTTTAAAAACTTCTGTAAGAAACATGTTTGTTTTCACATTAAAAAATTAAGATTCTTTCAACGGTTTTCTCAGGGTAGAAAAGAAGCAGGGAAAGGGCTAAAGGGAAAACAACAGCTGAAGATCAGGCTTGCTTGCACCAATATGGTAACAGTGGGGTAGGAAGGTACGGTCGGATTAGGGTTCATGTGGAAAGCAGGCACAGCTGTTCAGCCTCTGTAGGAGTGGGACCGAGTGTGTGGGAAGAAAGGAGACTGATGTGGACCTCAGTGCCTGCTTAGCATGCATGAGATCCTGAGTTCCACCCCTAGCACTATAGGAAGAAAAAAAGGAAGAGTCAAACTAAGCCCTAGAGGATATTTCAAAGAGACATCTAACACAATGTGGGTCCTGGAAAGCTAAATTTGGAAGTCACTGGAGTACATACCTAAGTGAAATTCAATTCAGAACATTACTGACTGGGCTTAGTGGCACATGGCCATAATCTCAGCTATTTGGGAGACAGAACAGGAAGATCACAAATTCAAACGCAGCTGGTGCAATTTAGCAATATCCAAAAATTTAAAAATCAAACATTAACAAATATAAGAGGAGACAAGAAGTAACAATCCAGTCAAAAGAAGTGGGGAGGTGAGGATGTAGCATGTGCAAGGGCCTGGGTTCAATCCCCAATACAACAAAAGAAATAAAGAGGCCAGGCATGGTGGCACACGCCTGTAATCCCAGCACTCGGAGGGTTCAGGCAGGAAGACTGCTGTGAGTTCCAGCCAATCTGGGCTAGAAAGTGAGTTCCAGGCCAGCCAAAACTGCATAGTAAAACCCAAAGAGAGAGAAAGAAAGAAAGAAAGAGAGAGAGAGAGAGAGAGAGAGAGAGAGAGAGAGAGAGAGAGACAAACATGAAATTCAATCAAGGCTTGAGGTACATTTGGTTAGCAGCATTATATCCATTATCAGTCTTCTGGTTTAAATTACCATCCTGGGGCTGAGGATTTAGCTCACCAGCATAAGCACCTGCCTGGCAAGCATGAAGTTGTGAGTTCAATCCCCAGTACCAAAAAATAAATAAATAAAATTTAAATAGATAAATCACAGCCCTATGGTTAAAGTTGGTGGTGGCTAGGTAAAGGGCATCTGATGGTTCTGTACTGTTTTTCTGACTCTTTGCTAAGTCTGAAACTATTTCAAAACAACATACTTAAACTGGGTGTTGTGGTGCATATGTATAATCCCAGCACTCAAGAGGCTGAGGCAGGAGGATGACCACTAATGCAAGGCCAGCCTTGCATCAATGGTCAATCAAACATCAGTAAACTAGGTAGAGACTGCAGCTGCAGAAATTACTCCTACTGTCTCACTTCTACCATGGCTTCATGATAAGACAGTTCTACTGCATTGACTTGATTCATTACTTGGAGACGTCCTTAAAGTGACTTCCAAGGTCCTGCTCATTGCCTGTGCTTTCCTCAGTTTATTAGGCCCTGTGTTGTTGGATCTAATAAAGTGGCGGTCCAAAGAAGTCTGTCTTAGCTCTCGAAGTCTCGAGCTCAGCTAAAGGGTTTTGACCCTCCTGGAGCCCTAAAATCATACCATTTGTCTCATTTTATTTAAGCCTTCACCATACACTCATTTGGGAGATTAAGGATCTAGGTTAGGACCCGATACTGTCTTACCCTAAAAATAAAACTCTCAGTCATAGATTTGCAGGCTGAACAACTGAGTCCATAATGGAGTTTGGAAAAGGATGACTTGGAGAAGGGCAGCCTTGGGAGGTGTCCCAGATGTAGATGCATCAAATGTGCTCGTGAGGTCCCGCATGCGAGTGTGCTGCTGAGCTTCAGGCTGAAGTCTAATGAAGGCACAAGAGTTTGGGGCTGGAAAGCTAAATTCGGAAGTCACTGGGGTACCTAAAGCCATGCTGCTGAATGCGGTCACCTAAGCAATGAGCAAGGAGGAAGGGAGGGGCCCACAGTCTGAGTCCCGGGGTGTCCTACAAGTAGGGCTCAGATAAGGCAGGAAAAATGTGCAAAGGGCAATGATAGTGAATTGTAGTGGGAAAGGCACATGTTAGCGGTTAAGAGGGCAAGAATTGAGCATGATGGCTTATGCCTCTAATCCCAGCTATTCATGAGGCTGAGGCAGGAGGATCACAAGTTTGAGGCAACTTAGTGAGACCTTGTCATAAAATAAAATAGAAAAATGGGCTGGCGCTATAGCTCAGTGACAGAGTGCTTACCATGTTCCAAGGCCAGCACTGCGCACAATCACACAAAACCATACAAACGCAAACTGAGGGATGATCTACAAAATAACTGACCGGCATTCCTCAAGTGTTCATGCCATGAAAGTTAAACAAAACATGAAGAAATGATCACAGACTGCAAAAGAGACAGGAAACATGGCAACTACTAACTGCAACATGGTGTCCTGGGTTTGATTCTGCGATGAGGAAAGCACGATTGGAAAAGCAGAAACTCAGAAAGGAATCTGCCATTCAGTGATGGGATTATACCATAGGCAATTGCTTGGCTGTAATACTGGGCTGCAGCAGTGCAGGATGCTAATATTAGGAGTAACAGGATGAAAGATATTTCAGAATTCTCTTTTGGATTCAGTCTGCACTCCATTTGTTTGGCTGTTTTGAGACATGGTCTCACCATGTAGTTCAGGCTGGTCTTGAATTCACTACATAGCCCAAGCTGGCCTTGAAATCACAACAATGCTCCCATCTCAGCCTCCCGAGTGCTGGGATTACAGGTGTGCACCACCACTCCTTGCACCGCTCTGGACACAGCCTGGTGGTGACAGCTTCTCTATGCTCCCAGAGAATCAGCTGGGCAGCTAAGTGACCTAGAAATCCCACTTCTAGGATGGTATTGCCATGGATGGTGAGTTCCACAAGGGCCAGGAGTCAGCAAACTTGGGGCCTCCCCATCTGGCCTAGACAAGTAACCCGTGAAAAAGTGGATGGAAAGCTGCACCATCTTTGATGACCCAACCTCTGAAACATCAAGGTATAGCCAGTGTGGTTGGGCACACCTGTAAACCTGGCACTCTGAGAGACTGAGGCAGGAGGATCACAAGTCCAAGGGCAATTCTGCGGACTTAGCAAGACCCTGTCCCAAAAAACAAAAGTATCCTTGGTGGTCTAGTGGCTAGGATTCAGTGCTTTCAAAAAACAAAAATAAAAAGGGGTGTAAAAAATTTAAAAAGGGAAAAAATTTAAAAAGGGGTATAGATGTAGCTCAGTGTGAAGGCCCTGGGTTCAATTCCCAGTACCGGGAAAAAAAATCCTATGGTGTTCTTTCCTCAGCGGGACAGTACAAGTATAGCATGTGCCAGGCCCTGAGTTCAATCCCCAGCAGGAAAAAAAAAGAAAGAAAGATGAGAACAGGGTCCCTGTGCAGCATGAGCTTCAGACAGCACTGGGTGCACTCAGTATGGTACAGCCACAGACAGCATGAGCTTTGAAGAACTTGAAGTATTATCCAGGCATGCTGGTGCACACCTGTAATCTCAGTACTAAGGAGGCTGAGGCAGGAGGATCACCATGAATTCAAGGCCAGCCTGGGCTATATAGCAAGACCCTGGCCCAAAACACAAACAAACAAATGTAAAAGAAGCTGAAGCAGTGAGGTATGTAGGAGAGAGGAGCAACTGTTGGGATGCAGCGAGGAGGAGGCAGGAGGATCTATGGGAGGGGCCGCCAGGTCTTCTGTGAAGAGCAGAGATCGGGTCGTGGACAAAAGTCAAGAGGTGTAACGGGAGATGCTGTGGTTGATGCCGTTGAGAGCCCATGACTCCTTGTATCCCAAAGTGTGCGGGCTGCAAAGGATGGGGAGCTGGGCAGATTCAGGGTGTACAGAGCTGGGAGGTAACTCAGGAGCTGTTGCATAAGAAGCTGCTCAGAGCCACTTTGGCTCAATCAGACCTGGGCCCTGGAGGAGCTCAGCTGGATGCAGGGATGATTCAGTCCTTGACACAAGAGCGGTTGATCCACAACAGTGGGCAGAGAACGAGATAAAGAGGAGACAGAAATAAAAGTCAGGGGTTAGAGAGATCTGAGGGCAAAGAGCAAAGACGGGAAAGGTCAAAGACTATGAAAACCCCAGCATGACTGTCCAGTTACTTAGGAGTCCGCGGCGGGAGAACTGCTTGAGCAGGCGGGAGGCCAGCCTGAGAAGCATAATGAGATACCATCTTAAAACAAACATACAAACAATAACAACCAAAAAAGCCAAAAATAGAGAGATAGATGCAGAGCCGGAAACAAGAGAAAAGGCACAGCTCCCTGAAAGTAATGAAGTAGGGGCCCCGGGTGCATTTCCCCAAATCCCCAGCAGAGGGCACCCAGGTTCCCTTTTGCTAGACGGGTGGGAGGACCAATATTCATCACTACCCCAGCCCATCGGTGGGGGTTATTTTTACACACTGTCACCGGACACCCAAGCTGGAAGGCTTTCTTGTGTCTGCCCTTCGACTCCTGAGAGTGACCCCGCAGCATCTTCGCCCAACACCCCTGCCTCCTCTTGCTCCGTTTGGGTCTCAGCTCAGGGCCTGCTGGATCTCGTGGTGTCTTGTGGAGAATAAAAGTAGAGCCCTTAAGCAGTGAAGGGCGCACACGTTCAGCGGTTTGCAGCTTCCAAAGGGGGCCCAAGACGACCGCTGGGATGGCAACAGAGTCCACTACGTTATGGTCAGGGATTCAGAGAAATGACCTCGAGTCCTTCAGAGCCACCTGCAGCTATTCAGACACAGGGCAAGAAAAACCCAAAAAAGGGGTGCTCCAGTCACCCAGAGGCAGGGACGTGGAGGGCTGAGAGTGACCAAAAGGAGCTCGAGATGACAAACACACGTACTGGGTGGGGCTGGGGGTGCGCGCCTGTGGTTCCTGAACTCAGGAGGCTAAGGCCGGATAGGAGTGAGTTTCAGGTCAGCCGGGACTGCAGAATAAATTCAAGGCCCGAATGAACTACAGAGCGAAATCGTCTCGGTAATAATGGATGGGGATGGTGGGGGTGGTGACGATAACAGAAACACAAGGTGAGACGAGAGGAGAGGAGACACCTCTGGAAAAACAAGAGCAATAAAATAAAGAGGGACATCTAAGAAGACACAGCAGTCCAGGGCGCAAGAGACCTCAGAAGTAACTGACCCAGGGAGCTCAGCGACCCATCTCCAATAGAGACCCTGAGCCAGGGCCCAGAGATGACAGAGGCAGGGAATGTGAGCCCAAGGAGGCACGAAGGAGCTGCACCGAGTCCGAGGGCCCCGATGCGCCCAGGCAGAGGGCGCCACCTCGCCCGCCAGCCCGCCAGCCCGCCGTCCGGGTCACGGCCCCCTCCCCCGCGCCCTCTACGCGGCCGGGCTATTTTTACGCGCGGACACCGGACACCGGGTTGGGGCGGCAGCGGCGGCTGCGGCGGCGGCGGCGGCGGCGGCGGCCGAGGCGGGGCGCGGCGGGCCGGGCGTCGGGGCACACGAGCGTCCGCGGGGTCCGGGCAGCTCGCGCCATGGAGCCGCCGTGCGGCTGCTGCGAGCGGCTGGTGCTCAACGTGGCCGGGCTGCGCTTCGAGACGCGGGCGCGCACGCTGGGCCGCTTCCCGGACACGCTGCTCGGGGACCCGGCGCGCCGCGGCCGCTTCTACGACGGCGCGCGCCGCGAGTACTTCTTCGACCGGCACCGGCCCAGCTTCGACGCTGTGCTCTACTACTACCAGTCGGGCGGGCGGCTGCGGCGGCCGGCGCACGTGCCGCTCGACGTCTTCCTGGAGGAGGTGGCCTTCTACGGGCTGGGCGCCGCCGCCATGGCGCGCCTGCGCGAGGACGAGGGCTGCCCGCTGCCGGCCGAGCGCCCTCTGCCCCGCCGCGCCTTCGCGCGCCAGCTCTGGCTGCTCTTCGAGTTCCCCGAGAGCTCGCAGGCCGCGCGCGTGCTCGCCGTCGTCTCCGTGCTCGTCATCCTCGTCTCCATCGTCGTCTTCTGTCTCGAGACGCTGCCCGACTTCCGCGACGACCGCGACGACCAGGGACTCGCCGCCGCGGCGGCGTCTGGCTTGGTGAGGGGCGGGGCCTGGGGGCGGGGCCTAGGAAGAGATGGGCGGTATCCGAGAGCGGGTCTGGCCAATCAGAAGGCGGGGCGAGGGGCTCCGAGGCGTGGCTAACCCCAGATACCGGCTGGATCTGGGATTCTAAAGCAGGACTAGCCCAGTGCTACGGCGAGGCTTGGGGAGATGAGAACGCACCTGCAGAGTGCTGGGCCTTTGGGGACGGAAGCTGTGGGCCGAGGGACAATCTGGTTGCTCCGGGATCTGTGCAGCTGACCGAGACACATGAGAAAGATGGGCTAGAGGGCCACGAGCAGGCCCTGAAGAGAGCAAGCTGAAGCCAGGCGGGCTGAAGACTGAGGGTTGGGGAGCAGGAATCAATCGCGAGGAAAGTCAGGCTCTGGGGACAGAGAGCGGAGAGGCGTGTGGGGATCTTGAACCACTCAGGGTTGGGGCTGGGGTCGGGAGGGAAGGAAGGCAAGACTGGAGGCAGAGCCAGAGTGGGAACCTACCCACTTGGAAAATCAGTTGAGGGGGGCGGGATTTGGGAAAGAACAGTTTCCACCCTGCTCAAGCATCAGTTCAGGAGTTGCTGCTGAGGAAGGGAAAGGGTTACCTTCCCAGTATCCCAGCTCAGGAGACCAGAAAGGCAGCTGTCCAGGGTCGTGACAGTGGTTGGGGTCTCAGGGAGTGAGGACAGCCAGCTCACTCAGTGGGGTCTCGGGGACTGCCTACTCTGGGGTTGAGCAAGGCTGAGCCCTTTCCTCCCTGCAGTTCCCTGCTCGGCTGAATGGCTCCAGCCCCATGCCTGGACTGCCACCCCGCCTGCCCTTCAACGACCCATTCTTTGTGGTGGAGACGCTGTGTATCTTCTGGTTCTCCTTCGAGCTGCTGGTGCGCCTGCTGACCTGCCCAAGCAAGGCTATCTTCTTCAAGAATGTGATGAACCTCATCGATTTCGTGGCCATCCTGCCTTATTTTGTGGCACTGGGCACTGAGCTGGCCCGGCAGCGGGGTGTGGGTCAGCCTGCCATGTCCCTGGCCATCCTGCGGGTCATCCGGTTGGTGCGTGTCTTCCGCATCTTCAAGCTCTCCCGGCACTCAAAGGGCCTGCAGATTCTGGGCCAGACGCTTCGGGCCTCCATGCGCGAGCTGGGCCTCCTCATCTTCTTCCTCTTCATTGGGGTAGTCCTCTTTTCCAGTGCAGTCTACTTTGCTGAAGTTGACTCTGTGGGGTCCCATTTCAGCAGCATCCCCGAGTCCTTCTGGTGGGCTGTGGTCACCATGACCACAGTTGGCTATGGAGACATGGCGCCTGTCACTGTGGGTGGCAAGATAGTGGGTTCTCTGTGCGCCATTGCCGGCGTGCTGACCATTTCCCTGCCTGTGCCTGTCATTGTCTCCAACTTCAGTTACTTTTACCACCGGGAGACTGAGGGTGAGGAGGCCGGGATGTATAGTCACGTGGACACCCAGCCCTGCATCAACCTGGAGGGCAAGGTCAATGGGGGGCTGGTAGATGGAGAGGTGCCTGAGCTGCCACCTCCACTCTGGGCGCCCCCTGGGAAACACCTGGTCACCGAAGTGTGACCTCATACCTCCCTGGAGGGAGGAGGGGGGAGGGGAAGCAGAGGAGGGGGTGGGGTTTGGGGAGAACTAGACTAAGTGGTGACCAGTGCTGAGTCTTGTTGGGTCTGTAGCTGCTATGGATACCTCCTTTAGGAGCAATGAATGCCAATGGTTTGTGTTGAGTAGAGGGGTGGCCCCACTGGTTAGTATTGCCTTGTGTTGTGTCAAGCTTGTGGGCCTTTGGGGGTAGTGTCGAGATAGGTTTGGTCACATCTAGTTGGGAGTTTCCTACATCCATCCATGTTGGGTGGGGTGGTGAGTCTGGGTTAGGCTTGTCCAACTGCATTATGCAGGGTTCTGTGCCTTTGAGTCTCCTAGGGCCATGTTGGGTCAAGTCCCGTGGTCACTTAAGGGCATTATTGAGACTGACTGCATGGTCACATATGTGGAGACGTGGAAAATTGTGTGGCTTTGTGTTTTTTCTAAGGTCATGTTATTTTAAGTTCTGTGAACTTGTGAGTCATGTAGGAACAGAGTCAAGTAACAGAATTCAAGCTTTCTAGGTTGTGGTAGGTGAAGGTGGGTTGGAATGTATGACTGGATTCATCTTTTAGGTGCTATTGGGTTGAGTTGTGTAGACTTCTGTAGCTGGGAGTTTCTCAGGGCTGCAGTGAGTTGAGCTGTGTTGAGCTATAGAAGCGTGTGAGTCTTTTAAAGTCAGTTTAGTCGGGTCACAGGACTGTTGGGGTGAATGTTGGGTTGAGGTCCATAGAGCTGGAGGGTTTTGCATTGGTGAAGGAAGCATCAGGACCCAAGGGGCACAGCCTTGGGCAAGAGTCACGAGTGGTGTGGATGTGGGCACTGCTAACTGCAGAGGTGGGCTGGATTCCGAGCCCTGGAGTCTGGGGTGCACCCACAGGGGCTCCGAGGGACCTCAGAAGAGGGCAGCTCCTTCTGCTGACCCTACATGTGTTTCATCTTGCCACTCAAAACCCCACTCATGTGGCCTCTGCAGTGGTTTAGCAAGGAGGTGAAAACATGGAGGCCAGAGAAGAGAGGAAAAAAATGTCCTTTCTCCAGACATAATGGAAGACAGAACCAAAGGGAGGGGGAGACACAGACTCAGGAAAAAAAAGAGGATCAGAGACCTAGACAGAGAGCAGAAAAGATCCAGAGAAAGGGACAGGGGCCTGGAAAGAGGGAGGCAGAGACCCAGAGAGAAAAGGAGTCAGAAGGGGAAGCTGAGATTCAGAGAGGGAGAGACAGAGACCCAGGGCCAGAGATGGAGACCGGGGTGATGTCGGGCGCCTGGGGAGCGGCACCTGTCACCAGAGCACCACAGAGCCCCAGAAAAAGAGAACTAAAAAGGTAGGAAAACTCCATGTCCCCAGCCTGTCTATTCTCTGAATCACAGAGGGATCCTAAACCAGGCTTGTCACTGAGCGCCTCCAGCCTGGGGTTCTCCGTGTCTTCCCGGGAAGAAACCAGAGTCTCAGCAGGGCCGAGGCTTCCCAAGATCACACAGCAGTCACCGGCCGGGACTCAAGCCCCAGGCTGCCTGACTCCAGTCCCCACCAGCTGTAGGTGCGCACAGCCTAAGGAGGCGTGCAGCCTCCTGTCTTATAGACAGGAAACAATGCTGGCAGGACACCTGGGACTGTGTCATCCAAGGTCACAAAGCCAAACATTTCCGAGTCTTTCAGGACTAAATGGCATTTGGAGGAGGAGGAGGAGGGAGAGGAGGAGGTTACAATCACTAACATATATAGGGCTTCCTATGTGCTAAGCATCATTGGAGGCACTTGTATTAACTTATTAAAACCTGTCCAGTGGTTTACAGTGTGGTGTTGTTATTATTTTAAGCCCCGCTTCCCCTGTGATCATAGAAACCCTTCCTCAGAGGTCTTGTGGGAGGGGGTGTGAAGTGGGACACACCTCTTGCTGTGCCCCAGTGAGCAAAATGCAGTGAAGGAATTCAGTTTGGAAACCCCAGGTTTCATCCAGCTGCCTTTTTAGACGAGAAAGGAGCTACAGGTTTGGGAAGAGTTCGATAGTGGTTGAAAATAGTGAAACCTCTAACGGGTCATCTCTGAAATGGAGAAAAGCCGCATTCCAAGACAGGCATTTCTCACAGGGCCAAAGACAAGGCAGAGTCTTGGGGTGCAGACTTCAGTACACAAAGAGATCCAAGAAGAGGGGACAGCGCAGAGGGACCCAGACCAAAAGCCTGGGCAGGAGACAGGAACCAAGGGTGAGAGGAGGGCAGAGATCAGGGGAGGGAACAGAGATCCAGAGAGAGAGGGGACAGACACTGTTGCCTGGTTCCTCTTCTTTGAACACTCAACCCTGTCACCCACAGGGGACTGGAAGCCATAGAATCCCCTTGTTTGGGAGTAGGCTGTGTGCCCAATGGGAACACCGGAGAAGTCAGAGAGGTGACCGGAAGTGACACAGAAGCCTGGGAAGTCTGCTTTCCCCACCTTCCATAAACAACTGGAGCAGCCTTCTCTGCAGCTTTGGCTGGGATAGGGAGGAGAGGGGAACACCCTAATCCGGGGACACCCTTCCTGCCACCTTGCCATGCTATATTTAGGTGGGGGTGGAGGGGGTGCCAGATGACCCCCAAGGCAGGTGTCAGCTTTCCTGCTAAGAATAGCTCAGGAGGAGGGGAGCTGAGTCTCAGGGTGGAGGTGTGGTAGGGTGAAGGGCCCTGCCAACCATGGGCTGCCCCAGGACTCCCTAGGCTGTCTCCTCTATCTCATGGTCTCTCTGGGGCACTGTCCTTCCTGCTGGGGTTCAATTCCCCCCTATCTGTTTTTTTTCTCTCATTTTTTTGAGACAGGATCTCTCTATGTAATTCAGACCAGTTTTGAACTCGTGGCAATCCTCCTGCCTCATCCTCCCAAGTGTTGGGATTACAGGCATGCACCACCACCTGTTTATTCACAACTTTTCCCCCCACTTTTTGAAACAGAATCTGGCTATGTAGTCCAGGCTGGCCTTGATCTCACTATGTAGTGCAAGTTGGCTGAAGCTCACCGTGGTCCTCTTGCCTCAGCCTTCCAAATGCTGGGATTACAAGCATGTGCCACCTCCCCTGGCTTCAATCTCTGTCTTGTAGTGTCTGCCCCCTCCTCTGCTCTCTGGGTCTCTGTTCACTTCCTTCTCTCTAGGTCTCTAGCCCTTTTTTCTCTTGGTCTCAGTCCCTTTTCCTCTGCATCTGTGCCTTCTCCTCCCTGTTGGTCACTGTTCACAGATCCCTTAGGCCACTCTGTCCTTAAACGCCATCCTTGTATCTGAGCCCTGAAACACCTTGGATTTCTCTTATCTGCGCTCAGGACAAGACGCTCGACTGAGTCCCCACCCAGGAAATTCCAGGAGAGAGGACTCTGGGGGAGTCCCCCGTCCACTGTCTCTGGGCCGCGGGCGGCCTTATCACTGCCCAAGCCCAGCTGGTTAATGTCTGGCGGGAGCTCCTGGGAAAGTGGGGATGAGAGCGAGGGTGGGGATCTGCCCCAGGACTGACACTGAATTGGCAAAAAACTCCACATGGATCTCAGGGGTCCTGAGTCCAAGGGAGGAGGCGCGGGACGGGAGGGGGGTGGCCTGGACCCCGGGATGTAAGGAGGGGCGGGGGCCTGAAACCCAGGTCCCAGGGAGGAGGCTGGGAGACCCGGGCCCGGGGTCCAGGGAGGAGGGTTGGGCGCAGGCTTCCGCGGGCCGGCAGCGCGTGCAGGGCGGGTCCCCGCCCCCCGGGCGCCCCGCCCCCGCCCCCGCCCGGCCGGGCCTTCCCGAGCGCTGGGCGAGGAGCCGCGGGCCCGCGCGTCCGGGCGGCAGCGAGGGAGGAGGAGCCGCGCCACGGGCAGCCAGGGCGCAGCGGAGGGCGCCCCAGGTAAGAGCCTCCGCGCCGCCTCCCCCGGGATTCCCGACCGGGTCGCCCGGCCCCCGGGTAGGGAGGGACGGGGGGCGGGGCCTGCGGGGGCGGAGCTTGGCGGAGGAAACTGAGGCAGGAGGAAAGTGCCCGGGACCTGGAGCTCTTTCCCCTAGCTGGACACGGGCGCCAGGACCCCAGCTCAAACCCCCTTGTGGAAGGGGAGACCAGAGAGCCCGCGTGTCTGAGCGCTCAGGGAGGAGGGGATGGAGCTCGAGTCCAGCCTCCAAGGGCAGAGGGCGCTGGGATCCTGCACGCCTGGTCCCAGGGAGGTGGTCGCCGGGGCGCGCCGGGGGACTGAACTCCTGGGCTGAAGGCCGAGGCAGCTGGGGTCCAGAGTACCTAGTGCGAGGGAGGAGGCAGCTGGGGACCAGGACACCTCGCCCAAGGAGCCACACTCCTGCCGGGGTCGGGCGCCGGCGCCTCTGCACACCCCGCCCTCCCTTATTCCCTTCTCCGCGCCAGGGCGCGCAGTCACCCCAGGTATGCGCAGCCCAAGTCTCGGGCGGGCCCCGGCCTGTCCTGCGAGCAGCGAACATTCCAGGAAGCAGCCCGCGGACCCAGGGCTCCCCGAGCGCGGGCCCTCAGGGACCGGGTGTCCGGGCCAGCCCCGCCTCGCCCGTCTGCGAGATGAATGGCTCGAGGGGGCCACGGTCCCTCCCAGCCTCCTGCATCTGCCCCATCTGCTTCCCATCCTGGCGGGAGTCGTCACCTGCGCAGGGAGAGGCCTTGACGGGAATCGCGGTGCTGGCGCTTTGAGGGCGCTCTGGGGAGTGGGTGTTTAGGGGTCCGGAGCCCTCCCTCCCGCCTCTGTAACCTGGCTGTCCCCGTTTTCCCCCAGGTGGCTGCCCCCTCCCTCTCCTGGGATGTCAGGAAGGAGGAGGCCCCCCCTGCCCTCCACAGGGGCCCCGCCGAGCCTGGGGGCCCCCAACCCTGGCCCTCGGAGGTGGAGGAGGTGCTGACAGGTCTGGTAATCACCTGCTGCTCCCCAGTCCTCCTGGGCTTCCTGCATGTTGTAGAGAGTGACACCCCCCACCGCATCATCCCACTCTATGAGTTTCGTTCTGCCCTGGGGACGCTGAGGCCTAGCAGGACGGGGGGGGGGGGGGGGGAGTATCTTGCTTTATTAGTGGCAGCTTTGAGCTGGACCTGAGTCTCCCTGAAATTCCAGATTCTGGGTTCCAAAATTGCAGGACATAAGCCAGGTATGGGGACCCATGACTGTGATTCCAGCACTTGGGAGGCTGAGGCAGGAAGATCACCATGACTCCAAGGCCAGCCTGAGCTACATAGTAAGTTCAGGTCAGCCTAAATTACATACTGAGGCCTGGCCTCAAAAATCAAACAGGGCCGGGGATTTAGTTCAGCAGCATAATTGCCTGCCTTGCAAGCTCGAGGTCATGAGTTTGATCCCCGGTACCAAAAAAAAAAAAAAAATTAAATAAATAAATAAATAACAAATTGCAGGACTCAGGAGGAGTTTCTTGGCGTGGTCGAGGCCAGTGGGCAGAAGTGAGCAGCTCAGAGTTCAGTTGTCACCTCCATATTTGTTGGGTGTGTGACCTGGTACAAGTCCTTAACCTCTCTGAGCCTACAATTGGCGTTTTCTTTAGCTATGAACTAATAATAATTGAATAATTAACCTAGAAGTTGGGCTGCAGTCCCAGTTTCGCAGGCTGCCCTGGGGTTCTCAAACTGTTCCCCGTGTTTTCCCCACTACTCTAACCCCAGCCCCACTTCCTTTCACAGATGTGCAGAGATGCGCCCACACCCTTGCTGCTGCCTCCCCATCCTCCTCCTCTCCCTCCTCCCCAGTGCCCCTGTGAGGTCCCACCCCCCACCTGCCACACTGCCCCCGTTTCCCGCCCCCGAGTGGGACCTCCTGTCCCCCCGAGTAGCTCTGTCCAGGGGCGCCCCTGTTGGGCCTCCTCTGCTCTTCTTGCTGGAAGCGGGGGCCTTCGGGGAGCCTGCCGGCGTCCCAGCTAACCGCAGTCGGCGTGGGGTAAGCGAGACGGCCCCTGCGAGTCGCCGGGGTGAGCTGGCCGTGTGCGATGCAGTGAGCGGCTGGGTGACAGACCGGAGGACAGCGGTGGACTTGCGTGGGCGCGAGGTGGAGGTGCTGGGCGAGGTGCCCGGGGCTGGTGGCAGCCCCCTCCGCCAGTACTTCTTCGAGACCCGCTGCAAAGCTGATGGCATGGGGGACGGCGGGCCCGGGGCCGGCGGAGGTGGCTGCCGCGGCGTGGACCGGAGGCACTGGGTGTCCGAGTGTAAGGCCAAGCAGTCCTACGTGCGAGCGCTGACCGCTGACGCTCAGGGCCGCGTGGGCTGGCGGTGGATTAGAATCGACACGGCGTGTGTCTGCACTCTCCTCAGCAGGACTGGCCGGGCCTGAGGCCCCTGTCCACGAACTGGTCCCACAGACCTAGAAAAGGAGGGAACTGAACGCTGAGAGACCTCCAGGGAGGCCTAGCTGCTGAAAGGGCCTCGGTTTGGGAACTTAAATGATCACAAAACAAAGCTTTCTTTTGATTTTGAAAGGTTAATCCACGCAGGATGTGTGGTGTTCTGGATCCACCTGAGGGTAATCATGAGCGTTACAACAATGACAATGGCCAATATTTACTGTGTGCTTATTGCTTGTCACCCCTAATACAGTGTTCCTCAGATAGCACTAGTGTGAGCATCAGAGGCCCTCCGCTTTAAGTCACACACCACTCCACCTCAGAGCACACAGACTTGGCACCCTGAGAGGAGGACAGGAAGCAGGGGAACTGGCTTAGGCTGCAGTCCGTCCATCTGTCCCTGTCCCCCCCCCCGACCCCCCATTCTGAGATGGTGAGCTTGGTATGGTAGTGGGAGCAGTGGGCAAATGGTTACAGCTCAGGATGTTGGAGAGTCCAGTCCTGGGCCTGGAGCTGGGGTCAGGTTTCTACCCCCTCCCTTCCCTGTCAAAACCTTTACACCACATTGAGAAGGAATCCAACCTTAAAATTGTCTGGCTTGAGTAAAATGTGAGGTTCAAACCAACTGCTCTGGGCCCTGGCTGGAATCAGGGATCCCTGGACTCTGATAGGCTTCGAGTAGCACCACAAAAATCCAGCCAAGGGCCCCAGAAGGCTGAATGGACTAGGGGAGTCATGGGGTCCCTGAGCAAGGCTGTAGAAGTTGGCCCCAGTTTCCCTTAAGGCTGGAGGGGGGAAATGGAATAATGAGGGCTTAAGTACAGAGGTCATGACCCAAAGGCCGAAAGGTGACAAGGGAAGTCCCCACACCCTCCACTGCCCCCAACCTCTTGCCAACACACACTTCCCCTCCACCGAGTCTATGGTTTGAACGCTGGGTGATCTATATCACTAGCCTCCCCACCCTGCACCTTTCAAAAGTTTTACTTTGAGACAAAGTCTTCCTAAATCACTCCAGACCAAGCTCAAATTTGCAATCCTCCTGCTTCAGCCTTCCAGAGTACTGAGATTACAAGCATGTGCACCCTCACCCACTCACACACACACTCTCTTAGGTCCAGCTTTGAGCAAAGGCCCTGGACAGCCCCTCTCCTGCCACTGCACAGGAATCTGGGCCCCTGGGAGGGCAGGGTCTTCTGCCTCCTTTTCAGCATCTCCTTTTCTGCCGGTCCCCGTGTCTCTCTCTGACTTCCTGTATCTGTCTCTGGGTGAGCAGCCAGTGCCCCTCTTCTTGCTAAGCACTTCCCTGTGCATTCCCTCCTCGACACGCCTGCCTCCCATGCCCAGGTGGAAGTCTTCAGCAGAATCAAAGGCAGGCAGAACATGCCGGCTCCACTGGCCCGCAGGGGGAGGGGAGCTCTGGGATGTCTGGAAATCGTTACCCTGAGGTGGGCAGGCCTGGCAGAGGGGGAGGCGGCCGGGAGATGCAGGAAAGGGTGTTTCTCAAGGAGTCCCATGTGTCGGGGGCTCTGTGCTGGTCCCCCTGTGAGTCTGTCTCTCTGTGTCTTTTTCTGCCTGCCATCTCCCTGCCCCCCTCCAACACTTGTTCTCTTCGCTCTGCTCTCTGAAATTTCTGGCTCTTCTGTTTCTCTTGCCCCTCTTCCCTCTCTGCTCTCCTCTGAGTCTCCAGCCCTCCCTTATATCTCTGTCTGCAGTCCTTGCGAAGTTCCCTAGGTCTCTTTCTCCCTTGGTCCATCCCGATGCCTGCTGGCTCTTCACTGGCTGCGACCAGAGTGGGTGGGTTCTGTCACCAGGGCAACAGCAACAACAAGCCAGCTCCTGCTTGGCAACCAGTGGGACCATGGCCTGTCCGACCTTAGCTCCGAGCTCTGGCCCGCCGTGGTCACCCACCTCAGGAAGGGATGTGCCCGGATCCCGGCCCCACTGGCATCTCACCAGCAGTGGCACTGCTCATCACATTATCCCGCCCATGTCCTTTCCCCCACCTACTGCGCAGGTGCGGCAACCCAAAGCTGAGGGAGGGCCTGGGTGCTGGGAAAGAAAGAGAAGGGGCTTTGTCTGCAGGAAAAGGTTCCTGCAGTCCTGGGCCTGAGGGAAGAGGGGCCCTGGACTTTAGTGGATGGAGGGAGAGGGTTAGGGTTAGGGCTAAGACTCTTTTTAGGTGATATGTGGCACCTTCTCCTCAGTCCACAGTTTTGGAGCCCTTACCCCCTGCTGCCAGGCAGGCTTTGCACATCTGGGATTTCGATGAGGTCATCAGCAGATGGGAGACGACTACAGGCTTGGCCCAGGTGCCCAAGACCCATGGTGGGCCCTACGCACAGCCCAGGGCCCCAGAGCCTGCAGACCCCATGCGGACAGTGGGGATCAAAGCTTTAGAGGAAAAGGTAGGGTCCCAGGATTCTCCATCTCAGGGGAGATGGGGCTGGGGACTGCACCTGAGTCCCCTGCCTCACTTTGAGTCACTGGGTTGCCTTTCTGCAGCTCAGACACTGGCGACTCCCCCTGAGCACAAAACCCCAGAGCAGTGAGATGAAGGCACAGTACAAGGGCTGGCCCACCTTGGATCAGGAAGCCATCTACATTGGGGCCCAGCCCCTGCAGCTTACTGACCAGCATCCTGGAGGCCCAGCCCAGGTCAGAGGGGAGGAGCCAATTTGGGGATGGGATGGTGCTGAGGTTAGGGACCAACTCTGAAGAGATCCGGGGATGTAGCTAGGGCCTGAGAGAGATCCAGATGTGGAGGTCTGGGAGGGCCTTGGATTTCTCCAGCCTCAGCTGGAGGTGATTGGAAATTTGAAATTCTGGCTTTGAGATGAGTTTGAAGTAAGCAGAGGGCTTGAACTAGGCAGGCAGGGCTGGGGGTGGAATTAGAATATTCCCAGGCAGAGTAGGGGTGGGAGGTGGCTGGATTTATTTGAATTGCCACCCAAGATGCATTGGTTCCCAGTGCCAGGACCAAAGTCAACTGAGGGGTGGAATAGGACGATCTGTGTGTAATTTTGTGGCTGTGGGCTTCGATTTGAGTTCCTGGAGCAGCAGGAAGTGTTTAGGTTGGGGTGGGCTTTCTAGGGAGGAAGCTAAAGTAGCCTGCTGTGGAACTGCTTGGGAAGAATTCCGGGGGCAGAGTGGGAGAGCCTGGTCCAGCAGGACTGTCGTAGTGAAAGATGTGCAGTCTGGGACCCAGGACTTGGAACCAGGTGTGACCCCTTCCTTTCCTGCCCCTCCTCCCTCCCTCTCCCTCAGGCTCTAGTCCCCTGGACAAGGAACCCTGGGTTGGCCGGCCAGCCTTTCACCATATCCGACCAGGGTGTCCTGGACCGCCACCAGAGTTATTTGACCACTTTGGCCCGAGACTTCCGCTTCTACCCCAAGTGAGCCTGCACCCTCGCTTGGTCCGAATAGCCCTCCGACCGGGCCCTACCTATGCCAGTGGGGCCCAGACCTTTCTGATGGTCTCAGTCTTTGACTCCAGAATACAGCAAGAACCAAAGTTCTGACCTCTTTTTAGCATCCAAGTCAGGGATGATAGTAAACCCCTGTAATCCCATCTACTTGAGAGGCTGAGGCAGGAAGATTCCAGGTTTGAGCTCAGCCTGGGCAATTTAGTGACTTAAGGAGACGCTATCTCAAATTAAAAAAAAAAAAGGGCTGGGGTTCAGAAGTAGTGTTCGCCTAGCATGCAAGAGGCACTGGGTTTGATTCCTAGCATCTCCCCCTCTGCAAAAAACGTGCCCCAGAGCACCACCCCCCATCCTGGCCTTGGGGACTGAACCCAGGGTCTGTATGTCTTAAGCAAGCGATGGGCCACCGAGCTGTCCACAGTGCCGGCCTCCACAGCCTAGGGTTGGGTTCTGAAGCCAGCCGCGAAGAGCCAGCTCAGACCGGGGGTCGGGGCCCCAAGGTTCGGAGTGGAGCCTCCTTCCCAGGGGTGCGAAAGTTTCCGTTCCTGGACCCAGAATTCAGACTCCGCATCTCCTGGTCCTGTTTTCTTTCTTTCTCTCTCTTTTGGTGTTGGGGATTGAATTCAGGACCTTGTACTTGCCAGGGAGGAGCTTACTCCGCGGAGGCACATCCCCAGCCCCCTGGTCCCGTTTTCTAAGGGTTCCTGGACTCCTAGTGTTCCTTCTGCTCAAAAGCAAGAGCTGGGGTCTGTTCCTCCGGCGCAGAGGTCTGATTTCCGGGACCCCCTTCCGCAGGCAGGAGCTCTCTGGCTACCCCCGCCAGGACGTGATGACCTACTGGAACTTCAAGGGGGCGCCTCGGGGCCGGGGACCCAGCCTGCAGCTGCCCAAGCAGCTCTGCCTGCCCCGCGTGCTCCCAGCGACACCGGCCGTGCCGCACCGCGGGTCCCTGTCCCTGGTTCAGGAGTCCTACAGGCCCCCGCTTCACCCGCTACGCTGGCTGGACCGGCTCTGCCCGCTGGAGGCGCCCTGGGGCGGCCCCCACTGGAAGCCCCTGCTGGGCATCCTCAGCGTGCCCAAAGCCTACAGGACCGAGTCCTCCCGCTACGGCAGCCTCAAGCCCGAGCTGGTCTGAGAGGGTGGGGTGGGGCCGACGCCGGACAAGCCCACCATCTCGGGAGGAGCAGACATGTAACAAGTCCCTCAAAGCAGGGGCCCATCAGAAGATACACCCTGTTAGGAGCGGGGCTCAGAGCAGCTATTAAACTCAGGCCCCGCTCACTTCCAGACTGGCTCCTCGAATCCTAATTTCCCTGCAAGAGTTGGATGTGGTGGTGGAGGAGATGCTGTCTGAATCTCACCGGCCCCTGCCCTAGCACAGCGCTATGGAGGCCTCTAGGACTGGCTGGACCTTAGACGGAAGCCACGCCCCTCTGGAAAGGCAGGACTGGCAGGCGATGGGTGGCTTCCAGAGTACTCAGGTGGCCCTGGCACCTCCCTGGGTCAGCACAGCAACCCACAGAGGTGGCCTCTTGATCCCTTACTGGGCAAGGCTTTCTGGTCCCACTTCCTGTGGCTCCAATAGGACTTAGGCTCTACCTCTGGTCACCTTCAGCACGGTGGCTGTGGGGCTACTGCTGTGCCTCAGTGACCTTGTTGCTTCTCGCCCCCGGGGGATTAGTGTCCAGGTTACCCCAGCTTGCTGCCACCACCAAGTGGCCTTGCCACCCCCACAGCTCAGGGGTATAAAGTCAGGGAGAAAGGTAGGGACAGCATCAAGAACAGAGATGGTCCAGGTAAGAGGTGGCCCTGGAGAGCCTCCCTTCTTCCGGCCACACTGGAGGGACAGAATGGTGTCACAGGTGGAAGTGACCTCCTTCTAGAGTGTGACAGTCAGCAGCCTTCCCACAGGAGGGAAGTGATGCAGCAACGCATGATGGTTTTGGGGTCCCTGGGGTTGGGGTCCTTGGGCCCCAAAGGGTTGGGCTGGTGGCTCTGACCGGGGTTGCCAGGTCTCAGCACCTGAGGGACTGACTTTGCCCAGGAGCTGCTGCTGGGACTGCTGCTGAGCACCAGTGGGGTGTGGGCCTCCAGAGGGCTGCTGCAGCCCTACTGCCGGCCTATCAATGCCACCCTGGCTGCAGAGAAGGAGGCCTGCCCTGTCTGCGTCACCTTCACTACCACCATCTGTGCTGGCTACTGCCCCAGCATGGTGAGTGGCCCAGATGGGCAGATACTGACCTGACGGGGGGTGGGGGGGAGCAGCTGGGGCAGGGGACCCGCAGGCAGTACCCAGTGGTGGTAGAGAAGGCATGCAGGGTTCCAGGACACCCAGAGCCTGGACCCGGAAGCAGGGGGCACTCAGGTGAGACTCTGGTCCCAGCTGATGCCCACCAACCCTGTCTTGGTTCCCAGATTCGAGTGCTGCCGACTGCCCGGCGGCCCATGCCCCAGTTGGTTTGCACCTACAATGAGCTGCGCTTCGCCTCCATCCGGCTCCCTGGCTGCCCGCCTGGCGTGGACCCTGTGGTCTCCTTCCCTGTGGCACTCAGCTGCCACTGTGGGACCTGTCGCCTCAGCAACTCTGACTGCGGGGATCTCCGGGGCCAGCCCTTGGCCTGTGAGCTCCCCCACCTCCCAGGCTTCCTCCTTCTGTAAGGACCCGTGAAGCCTTCCCAATAAAGGTTTCCCAACCCGCATGCACTCCAGTGTCTTTCTGTAGCTCAAGCAACACGCATACTGGGATTTCCAGCTGAAAACCATTTTTATACAAATTCACAGTGTCTGAACTTGGGTAGAAAACAGGGTGGGGTAGCAGTGACTTCGGGCTCAAGAGGTGTCCATGGTTTCACCTTCTGCAGGAAGAAGGGACACAGTTGGTCAGTGCAGCCCTGAGGGTGACAATAGCAGGAGCTTGGGACGGGGACACTCACTGAGCTCATTGAAGAGAAATGCATCCTGGTACTCCTTCATGTACTGTGTGGACCGGGACTCATCCAGGAAGAGCGAATAGACCCTCTTGATGTCATCTACCTGTACCTCTGTGCCCTGGGGGAGCAAGAGGTCTCAGAGTGCCCTGCCCTGTGACCCTGCTCCCACCCCATCATACCCCCATAGCAAAGCTGACAGGAAAGACAGAACCCCGAGCCAGACCAACTAGGTTCTGACCCCACCTCCATCACCTCCTGGCTGTGGGCCCAGCCTCGGCCTCAGCTTTTTCACCTGGGAGATGGACTTAGGATCTACTGTGGTCAACAGAGACCAAGCATCTAGTGTGTGCCAGATCAGGAGATACAGAAACAAACACAATGCCAGCACTTGGGAGGCTGAGGCAGGGGATGGCTCCAAGTTCCAAGGCAGCCTGGCCTACAAAGTGAGATCAAGGCCAGCCCGAACTGCATAACGAGATTCTGTCTCAAAAAACAAACAAAAAACCCACCCTCCGCTAAAAAAAATGATGAAGCAAGGGCCAGCCTGGACTAGTGAGATCCTGTCTCAAAAAAACAAATATCCAAATAAGAAAATGCCCTCCGGGCCTTAGTAACTGCGCTGGGCGCTGACCTTGCGTTTCCGGCACACGAGGCTGGCTGCCGTGATGAGCTGGATGGCGTAGCGCAGGGATGTCTCCAGCCCGATGCGGGTGAGCACAGTGTAGGCGTCCTCACTCATCTCCACGTCCTCCTCCTCACACCTGGGGTAGGGCCAGGGCTCTGGCTGCAGCACAGGGACCTAGCCTCTCTCTCCCGCGCATCCCCTAGCCATGGATGCTGTGGCTGTACTTAAAACCCGGGTTTCCTGGCCCCCACCCCCGGCCCTTTCCCTCCTGTCAGTCACTGGAGCTCTACAATGGCTCTTCCGGTTCAGCCCATTCCCCGCGCCCCCATAGCCACAGGCCCGTGTCGGGCACACTGCGCACGCGCACCGGATGCGCAGGATCTGCTTGGTGTCCTTCTCGCTGTAGGGCGAGGTAGAGACGATGAGTAGGCGGTCCAGCAGGTCGATGGGGATGCCGTGGGGGCTCTGGTAGCTGGTGCCCCGGATCCTGGGGGTGGGGTGGGGCAGGCTGTCAGGTGGTGGCCAAAGCAAGGGCTCTTGGTGCTCACCAGCAAAGTGCCACCCACGCTCTACCATAGCTTACACAGAAGGCTAAATACACTTGACCTTCAGCTGCAGCTCACTTCACCTCAGAGCTGTGTCAGTCCCCCCACCTCCTGCCCAATGGGTCGCTCTCAGAGCCAGAGATCTATGTCCAGGATTACTGGATCAAGGTCCCCTCCTGTCTGCACAGAGCGCCTCACTTTCATCAGCAGTCAGCAAGAAGGGAGCCTGAGGCAGCAAGATTCAAACTAGCCCAGCCTGGGCAACTTACTGACTTAGCAAGACCCTGTCTCAAAACATAGCATAACACTCGAGGCTGAGGCAAGAAGGTCACCAGGAGTTCGAGTCCAGCCTGGGGTACATAAGGAGGTCAAGGCCAGCCTGGACTACAGAGGGAGACCCTGTCTCAAAAAACAAAACAAAATGTAACAGCCAGAAGGGCCAGGAATATAGCCCAGTGGCACAACATCTGCCTGGAAAGTGCCAGGTCATTGAGTTTGATTCATGGTACCAAAAAAAAACCAAAACAAAACACCCAGCCAGGAATGGTGGTACAAACCTGCAACCAGAGCAGTTGGAGTGAATCACTGTGAGTTCGAGGCCAGTCTAGGCTACACAGTGAGTTCAAGGCCAGGCTGAACTGCATAGTAAGATCCTTTGTCAAAAAGACAAAAACAAAACAAAAAACAAAACAAAAAAATACCAAGATCTGTACCCGGAAGGCCTGTTGGGCTGCCACTGCCTCCCTGGCTCAGACACACTAATTGGCATTTTGCTATACAAAAAAGCAATCCATGTGGAGCTAAACAGATCAGAAAAATAACACTTGCTTACAGTGTGGGGGCAGAAAGTCACCTCATCCACCTTGAGGGAGCAGTGTGCACTACCATGAGCAACTTCTATTGCATTTTTAGACCAAAAGTAATACTAAGAGTTTGAGTTGAGTGAGTGTTTAGGTCCTAGTGACTTAAGGTGACTTGAACACCTGCGGCTCTGCCTGCCCGAGTGGTGGTAGACAGCAGCAATGATTTGGAGACTACGAACACATCTGAGCAAGCAGCAGATCCTTAAATACAGAATCCAGCCTGTGACCCCAGCACTCGGGAGGTGGAAGCAGGAGCATCATCGTGAGTTTGAGGCCAGCCTGGGCTGCACAGTGACTTGGAGACCAGCCTGGACTACACGATGAAATCCTGTCTTGAAAAACTAAATTAAATAGCCGGGTATGGCAGCACACACCGGTAATCTCAGCACTTGGGTGGCAGAGGCAGGAGGATCATTGGGAGTTCGAGACCAGCTTGGGCTAAAAAAAGTTGAGCTCAAGGCCAGCCTGAACTGCACAGTGAGACCCTGTCTCAAGACAAAAGGGCCAGGGATATAGCTCAGTGGCACAAGTGCATGCCTGGCAAGCGGCCAGGTCGTGAGTTCGATCCCTGGTACAAAATAAACAAACAAACAAAATCTAACAAAAAAGACTGACTGCACTGGCTGTCTCCCACAGATGTCCATCCCTGTGGAATTCCCAGGTCCCATAAGCACGATATAATGTATCTTCATGTCTCTTTAGGCCCTACCATGTTGTTTTTTTGGTTTTTGCCATGCTGGGGATTGCACCCAGGCCTCTCACATGCTAGGCAAACGCTACACCAAGAGCCACATCCCAGCCTTGTAATATGCTGAGGCCGAGTCTCCCTACTTGCCCAGGTTGGCCCTGCATTCATCATCCTCCTCCTCAGTCTCCTGTGTAGTTGTGATTACCATGGTGTGTGCCACCACACTTGCCAGGCCCTGGAAAATGGGACCCAGATGTTCTTTACCCCTAGAACTTTTTTTTTGAGCGAGGAATAAAACCAGGGCCTGGTGCAAGCTAAGCATGTGTCTGACCACAGAGCCACACTGCAGCGCCTCCTGAGTCACTGCGGAAGATACGAGGAGTCCTTCCCCGCCCAACCCCAGCCCAGCAGAGCTGCCTGCCTTCCACTTCCTTTCTGCTTCCTGTGTCCTGAACCGTGAATGGGCAGGCAGGGGTGAGTGGGGACCATGGGGCATGGGTGTAGGGACGTGGCAATGGAAGGTGCTAGGCATCATCCTTTGAATCTCAGGAATTTATCTATTGCTTGCTTGCTTATTTATTTTTTTTACATTTGTTTTTCTGAAATAGGCTCTCATTGCACAGCTCAGGCTGGCCTCAAACTGGTGGCACTCCTCCTGCCTCAGCTTCCTGAGTGCTGGGATTATAAGCCTGCACTACCACCCCCGGCCTCCATTTCATTTTTAGACCAAAAATAATACTAAGAGTTCGAATTAAGTGAGTGCTTAGGTCCTGGCCACTTAAGTAATTACAGTGGTTTACGTAGTGTCTACCAAGTGTCACTGTTATCCTCTCCAAATTAATATAAGCATCCCTCAGCACTTTTTGGGTTTGCTGCAGCACCCTGGGGTGCTTCCCACACTCTCTGGAAACTGCGGCTGTCAACAGCCCAGAAGTAGCAGGTTTTCTATCGGGCAAAGCTATCTGCTTGCCTCATGCTGCTGGCTGTCTTGCTGAAGGGAAAAGAATACCTCTTTCCTGGGCTGGGGTGTAGCTCAACGGTAAAACAGCAGCCTAGTATACAGGAGACCTGAGTTCAATTGCAGTACAACAACAACAACAAAACCCCTAAAATAAAAAACAGCTGGGTGTGGTGGCGCTTGCCTGGAATCCTAGCATTCAGAAGGCTGAGGCAGGAAGATCACCATGAGTTTCAGGTCAGCCTGGGCTGCATAATGAGTTCAGGTCTAGCCTGAACCACATAGCTAGACCTTCCCTTAAAAAAAAAAAAAAAAAAAAAAAAAAAAAAAAAAAGAGAAAGAAACAAACAAACAAAAAAAGAGAAACCAAGAAGGCCAGAAAAGCACAACTTTCCTGTCTGAGCCACTGCACTAAGGAGCCCCATCTAGCCAGTGCTCCAGTGAGGCACCCCAGTTTACCCTGTGGCCACACTCTGGCCCAGAGGCTGCTGAGGTCGCTCACCTGGTGATGCCTCGGTTGGTGGCCATGATGAGTACAGGTGCCATGTCACTCTCTAGGGCTCGGTTGAGGAAAGAGAAGCTCTCGATGTCCAGCATGTGGACCTCATCGATGAAAAGCACCTGGGAGCCGAGGGGCACAGGTCAGCTCCCCACCAACCCTCCCCTCCCAGGCTGCCCCTGAGCACCCTGGCTGCTCACCCCCGGGATGATCTCCGCCTTGCCCTCCTCACGCCACTCCGCCACCTTAGCATTGATCTGCTCCCGGACCTCTGACTTGATCTCCCCTGTGTCACCTGCAGGAGACAGAGGTGACATGGGGGGAATCCGGAGAGGAGAATCCAGAGGGCCAGGCCTGGAATGGTGGAGGATAGTGACAGGAGATGGAGATGGAGCAGTGTGGGACTGAGACTGTAGCAGCAAGGCGGGAGGAAGGCTGGGGTGGCTGAAATGGCCCCAGAGAAGAGGAACAGGGGTGACAGAGGGACCTGCCCCAACACACAGCCAGCAGAGGGACTTCACCAGTGATGGCAGCAGAGACAGATGGGGAACAGACAGCAGCTCACAGGGCTGGGGGTAGGGTAAGGAGAGGGCAGGCTGTGCCAGGACACACAGGGACTAGGCGTTCCCAGAAGCTACCAGGAACAGGCGGCCTGACCTGAGAAAAGCGCCAGGAAGCCCTGGGTGCGGGAGTTGATGACGTCGATCTCATGCAGGGACACGGTGTGCACCACCTCCTTGCGCTTCTGCAGCTCCCCATCCGGGCACTGCACAAACTTGGTCTGCAGGGCGGGTGGGGTGGGTGTGAGGGCTGCAGCTGGGAGCTATCCGGCCTAGGCCGGAGTCCCTCAACACCTCTGATGGACACGGGGTTCTGCACATGGTGCTGCAGAGTGGCAGTGTCAGGCTGGGGATCCCAGGGAAGAGACAGAGACACATCCCGGCACCTGGCTGTGAGGGGTGACAGAGCCCACACACACCTGGGAGCCCATGGCGTCATAGTCTCGGGCACGCGTGAAGGAGCGGCCCAGCTTGGAGATCTTGCCTGTGGCCTTGTCAATGGTGATCACATCCCTGTGGCAGGGCAGGGCAAGAGTGAGAAAGGGGGCAGCCCAGGTCCCATGTCCCGGCCCCCCTTGAGGGCCCCAAGGCCTCACCCAGCCTGGACCTTGTCCTTGGTCAGGGACTCAATCATCTTGGTGCCCAGGTCATAAATGGTCTCCATCTCTGTAGTCTTGAGAGTCAACTTGCCCACTTTGGAGCCCTGAAAGGATGGCAGCCAGGGAGGGGCTCAGCAGGCACCGATGTCACCCAGATGCCCCTAGCCCAACCTCTGATCTCACAGCTTCACAATGAGCAAGACACAGGCAGGTGACTCTTGGCAAGAGGAGCATGTGTACAGTGAACACAGGATGCACATGCACGCACACATGCCAAAAGTTAGGCCTACGGAGCCTGGTGAGGTGGCACGTGCCTGCATCCCCAGCCACTCAGGAGGAGGCGGAGGCAAGACAACTGCAAGTTTGAGTCCAGCCCTGGCAACACAGAGATACCCTGTCTCTGAGTGACACAAAAAGACAAGAATGTAGCTCAGTGTTAGGGCACTCACCCAGCTACTACAAACTCAGCATTCAGGCTCTAAAATAGCAAAAAGCAAAACCATGCAAGGCAACGTAGTTACACATTTTAAATCTACTTCAGCTGAGTGCATGCCTATAATCCCAGCACTCAGGAAGCTGAGGTGGGAGGGTCACTGCAAGTTGAAGGCCAGCCACCCTGGGCTCCAAAGTGAGGCTCTGTCTCAAAAGCAGAAAACAAAATAAAATAAAAAACCCATTTCCATTAGAAATGAGAAGTCAGCACAACACCTGCCTGGCAAGTACAAGGCCCTGAGTTCGAGTCCTGATACTCAAAAAGAAAGAAGCAAATGTAGTTAATCTTGGAAGCAGTCTGTCCATCAATACATGAATGGATGAGAAAATGTGGTATTTATACACAATAGAGTACTACTCTGCCATAAAGAAGATAAATTTGAGACTTACAGGAAAATGGATGCACCTTGAGACCCTAGTGTTAAGTGAAATAAGTCAAACAAGCTTCAATATTACACTGCTTCTCTTATTCAAGAAGTCCAATATGTAAGTAATTTCAAAAGTAAAATACCAGGTAGATAATTGGAACAGAGAAATAAGACAGAATCTTTTGCAAATGAGCAGGGGACTAAGAGATGGAAGGGAAGGCAGAAAAGGAGCAAATGAGACACAAGACAGAGAAATGCAAGGTGACTGGGGCTTAGGTGAGTGGGCTAAACATGTTTTCAGTTTTCTCTCTCTCTTTTGTGTGTCTCTGTGTGTGTGCGCATGTGCATGCGTGTGTGTGTGTGTGTGTGTCTGTGTGTGTTTAGTGGAGACTAAACTCAGGCAGGACCTTTGCACTGAGCTACATCCCCAGCCCTTGCTTATTTTTTGAGTCAGTGTCTCACTAAGTTACTTAATTGTCCTGGGCTGGATTTGAACTTGCCTTCCTCCTGCCTCAGCCTACCAGAGTATGGGTACAACAAGCAGGCACCATTAAGCTTTCTTTTTCTAAACTTCTTAGGAGCACCTGAAACTTAATATATAGAGGAGAACTATAAAAGATGAACTTCAAAACTGTGATGCAAAAAGACAAAAACAAAAAAAACATGATGCCATGGGATGGAAGCAGACACAAAAAAAGCACACTGCGCATGCATCTGCTGCCACTTAATGCCCAGGGCCATTCAGAGACCAGAAATGGGCAATGGGGGAAGAGGAGGGAAGAATCAAAGTGACTGCTAAGGGGGTACCCTTCCTTTTGGAACCAGATAGATGATCGCTGTACAACGTAATGACGGTACAACAGGCTATGGAATTGTACTCAAAAGTACGATCTTTCACATTGCATATTATCAAAGAAAAAAGAGTTATAGAGAAATTGTGAAACAGAAAGGTGAAGCAGAAACGCTGCTAAAGCAGACTGAAGCCTGGCACGGTGTTGCACAGCTGTGCTCCCAGCATGCGGGAAGTTGAGGGCAGAGGATCCCTGAGAGTTCAAGGTCAGCCTGGGCTACACAGTAAAATCAAGGCCAGCCTGGACAGCACAGCGAGACCCTGTCCCCCAGACAAAACAAAACAGCCGAGAAAAAGGCACGAAACATAAAACCCTAGCATTCCCCACATGTAGGAGGGCTGCGGGGGAGGAGTCCACGGGCACTGGGCCATCTGGACCCCACATGGCAGGGCCTAATGCCTAACCCAGCAGGACAAACCACTGGGAGCCTGCAGCCTGCTGCTCACAGTGTTGCCCCCTTGGCTTACCCTGTCAGCGTCTCCAAGAAGGGATAAAGCATTGCCACCAAACCAAGCCCACAGCAGGCATGTGGGCAGCTTGGCTCAGGTCTGCTGCTGGGCCATCCTACCAGCTTCGGATCTCAGTGCAGCCCGAGGAGGAGCCTTGCTCTGCCCCAGGGACCAGGAGCAGCCCACTCACCGTCCCTGTTGCCGGCCGGTCGATCTGGATCTCCACCACCTCCCCTTCAATGATCTCCGTCTCCTCTCTAGCCGGAGAGAAGGGTGAGGCCGCAGCCTGCCGCCCGGGCTCTCAGGAATCAGGCAGCGGACGGCAGCCAGGACAGGGTGTGCCAGGATGGGCTGGAGGCCACTGGGATGAGACAGGGGCCACCAGGACAGCCACCCCCACCCCCAGGCCCAGGAGCCGCTCACTTGATGCGGACACCGATGGAGCGGCGGAAGGCCTGCGTCAGTGCCTCAGTCTTGCTCATCTCGAGGGAGAAGATCTCGCTGCCTGCGATGGCCGTGAATGGAGTGTCGGGGCCCAGGGCCTGCGCCATGCCTGGGGACAAGGCAGGCAGGGCTGTCAATGGCTCCCAGCACCACAGCCCTATATCTCCTCCAAGGTGGGCAGCACAGGGATCCTCTGGTCCTCAAAGTCACCGCTGCCACACTTCCCATTCCTCCAGAAGGGTAAGAGCCGCTTTGTCCTAGCTGCTTCCCTTAGAGAGGTGTCACCTGACAAGGGACAGTGTCTGTAGCCACATCCCTGACTGGGAGTGCCTATCAATCAAGGCTTGAGACTAACTCAGTCATGTGTCCCCCAGACAGTAGGACACTGAAAACTTGGCTGTTCCTTTGCTCCTTGCTGCCTGACCCCGAAGCCTGAGAGGTGGGAGTGAGTGGGACAGAAGTTGGACAGAGAAAGCATTAGAGGCAATGAAGTATAAGTAGAGTTTTGAAGGCTGGACAGGAGTTCAACACAGAAGATGAAAAACAGTTGTGGTCCAAAGATCCTAGATCACTAGTGGGTTACAAGAGAGACTGCACATTTTTCTCTTCTTCCTTGGTGTTAAAACCCTCCTTTTATCACAGTAGCAATAAGCCAAATTAAAACAATTAAAAATGAAATAAAACCCTTCAATGTCACAATGCCTTTTGCAGCAGAGTGAGACTATCTGATCGATTTCTGGTCAACAAGCTAAAAGCAAAAAATTGCAGCATTTCCAAGAAAGTTATTTCAAGGGAGCTAACTCTATGAAGTCAACTTCATTCACTGCAATTCTGCTTTCCTCTTGTTGCCTGGAATCTAAGAAGGAAGGCTGGAGCTTAGATAGCCAACTTGGAATATGAGGTAATCTTGACATGTAAGTAAATATAAGTTGAGGCAGGAAAATAGAGGGCTTCATGGAACTGCTCTCTAAGCTCTCAGTGGCAAAAATTCTTCCAGGTGACAAGGAACACTGAGTGTTTCTGCCACTGCCTTTTTGGGCTGTATGTTAAATCAAGCCAAACCTGAGCCTGACTTAGTCGGGAGGGACCACCGGTCCCAGGAGACCTCTCACCCATGGCGATGGCAGTCTTCCCAGTTCCCGGCTGGCCTGCAATGAGGACTGCCCGTCCAGCAATCTTCCCCTCACGGATCATCTCTAGTACCACGCCGGCCGCTCGCCGGGCTGCCAGCTGACCCACCATTCCCTGCGAAGCCTGAGGCGGGAGGCGAGAAGTCAGTCACTTTCTGCCTGGCCAGGGAGGGGACCACAGGTACTGCTGCCTAGGTTTAACTCCTCTGAGTCAGGGTACTATGTAGTTTAGACTGGTTTTGAAATCACTATGTAACCCAAGGTGGTCTCTAACTCACCATCATCCTCCTGCCTCAGCCTTCTAGGTGGAGGGTTACAGCCATTCGCCACCATGCTTAGCTTCATCCCAGCTTTTCAGAACCAATAAAATACTATATGTGTGTGGAACTGAATGAAGCCTGTAATCCCAGCACCCAGAGGAGGCTGAAATGGGATGACTGCAAGTTGGAACTCAGCCAGGGTGACTTGGCAAGACCCTGTCTCAAATGTAAAAAGAATTTCAAAAGGGATCTGGTAATGTACCCTGGGTTCAAGCCCCAGTACGGGAAAAAAGAAAAACTGCCTCTACATGTGGCTCAATTTTTTCTTTCCTTTTTTGGTGACGGGGAAATCGAACTCATGACCTCGTGTTTGCCAAGCAGGTGCTTATGCCACTGAGCCAAACCTCCAATCCCCGTGGCTCAATTTTTTAACTAGGCATCAAAAGGTCTGAGAGGTCAGAGGGCAGCCCACACCCCCCAGGCCTGGGACCTCAGTCTCCAGCTGAGCAGCCCCCATCCCCACCCCAGCCCCTTTCTTACCTGGCGAGGCTCCAAGGCATCGTCCAGCCCAAGTCCCCGGATGTGGGAGTGGGCACCTGCATGCACAAAAGAACAAGAGACTCAGTTTCCCACCACTCAGGCAGCATGAGGTGGGGTGAGGGCCATTAGCTGGGAGTGGAGGAACATGCCTGTAATCCCAGTATTCAGGAGACTGAGGCAGGAAGATCTTGGCAAGTTCAAGACCAGCCTGGGCTGCAAAGTGAACTCAAAGCCAGCCTGAACTGCATAGTGAAACCATCTCATAAATAAATACATACATACATAAATACATACATAAAGAACTGTGGCTCCTTTCTCGGTCACTTGGAGCCCAAATCACCATCTTCCCAGGGGACAGTTTGTACCGGGCTACAATCACTGCCAACTCATTAGCCACATCACCATCTCTAGAACCAATCGGAGGATTAATGATGAGCTTCGTCCTTACAGTTTACATGGTAGTCATAGGTTTCCTGCCACATAACCCTGAGAAGTAGTAGACCAGCTGCTGTCACCTTGGAAGACTTCAATGACAGCAGCCCTCAAGTCAATTTTTTTTTTTATTTTTGTTTTGTTGAGACAGGGTCTTACTGTATAATTCAGGCTGGTCTTGAACTCATGGGGATCCTCATACCTCAGCCTCCTGAGGGCTGTGTTTGTGTCACTAGGGCCAACTTTAAAGCCTTATTTACAAAGTGCTCAGAGAGGTTGGGGTCCACGCTCCAGCCCATACAGTCAGTGAAAGGTAAGGCAGATTCCAGTGCTTTTCACCAGGACACAGAAAACCACAGCTCATGAACCAGCTCCCTGCCTACGGAACTAAAGCACTCTGGGAGCCAGGGCAAGATGGGCTGTTTTTACACTGTGACAGCAGCACTGAGTGAGTTTCAACAGAGAAAAGATTTACCACCCGGCATTTCAAGAGTTCCATCACCCCTGTGCTGGGCTGAGGGCACCAAGGACAGTGACCAAGGGTGACTGGTCCTCAGCTCCCAGCAGGGCCAGGTTTTACCAGGCAGAGCAGCGCAAGCACGCCCGGCAGACGCTGTACTCATTTCAGTTTCTGGACATTACCTTCACCAAGGAGAGAACGATAGGGCTCCCCTGAGGATGAGGAAACTGTGGCACTGCGGGCTGGAAGCTCTGGTCACACAGCTCGGATGTACTGCTCAGGGACCCCAACATGGAACTCCTGGAAGCCATTCTCCAGCCCTTCCTGGGGTCGCTGATGGCCACACCCCTGCCCACAGTCTTGTCTCTCCAGCGTGCCTCAGTTTCCCACGTGACCTGGCCCCCTCTGAGACTCAGCTACCTCAGCTGAAACTGAGGCCACACTTTGCCCTCTGTGGACACCATGAGGTCTCCACGGGTACGAAGACCCAGGCATCTGAGACCACCTGCAGAGTCTGCTCTGCCTGGCCCATGCTGGGGACATAATCCAGATCCCTGCAGGAAGTGCAGACTGGTGAGGCGAGGGTGCAGGTCACCATGGGCACCCACATGTGACCACCTGGACTCACACCCTGGAGATGGCCCGGAACTTGGGATCCTGCCACCTCCTCCTCTTGGGGGAGCTGTTCACTCACCAATGCGCTCAATCCTGGTGACATCGCGGATCTCAGGGACTTTGGTTGTGGCGGCCTGGGGTGCAGGAAGATGGGTAAGAAGGACCCTTGTGGTGTCCTCTGTCCCTTCTTCCCACCTGCCAGCAGCAACTTCTTTCCTCAACTGGTAGACAACAGACTGAGTCCCAGTCCCTGTCACTGAACTCAGCTGTCACCAAAGGCTTGGTGATCAGCCCCCACAACACTGTCTCAGGAAGGCAAGGTTATTCCAGTCACAGCTGTCCCTCTACCCCCAGGGCCTAGAACCCAGGAATTTCCTGGTGAGTGATGATGTCCTCCTCGTCCCCAAGAACCATGAACACTGCATCCACCCCTGTGACTGCCCTGCAACCCTGTTCATGCTCGCCGCCTTGTGCATGTGCAGTCCAGCCCCCCAACAAGCTCAAGCATCAGTAGCGCAGGACGGCCCTTCCTGACCACTGCCTCTGCTTGGGGCACAACTCTCGAATCAGTGTCCTGGGCTCCACTACGTAAAGTGCAGAGAGAGCACAGCCCACTCATCTCTTATTCACTTTGGGCCTCAGTGTTTATGGTTTGAATAAATGGTATATTAGCCGGGCACGGTGACGCACACCTGTAATCCCAGCACTCAGAAGGCCGAGGCAGGAGGATGGCCGTGAATTTAAAGTGCATTTGAGGCTAGTCTAAACTACATAACTAGAGCTTGTCTCAGACAACAACAAAACCCAACAAACATGTACACAAATGTTAACAGCAGTCCTGTTCCTAACACCCAAAAGGTGGACACAACCCCAATGCCTGAGGAATAAATGAAATGTGTTCTAGCCATACAATGGCATAGTATTCAGCAGTAAACAGGGAGGAGGTTCCAACACTGGCTACAACACGAACTCTGAAAACATCATGCTAAATGAATTAGGTCCCCACACAGAGGACCACGTATTTATGATTCCATTTCCATGAAAAGCCCAGAACAGGCCAATCCAGAGACAAAAAGTCGATAGTGGCTACCTAAGGCTGGGGCAGGAAGTATGAAAAGATTAGAGGATGCCAGATAATAAGTTTGAGGTTTCTTGTTGGGGGTAACGACAAAATTATAAAATTAATTATGATGGCTGGGCATGGTGGCACACACCTGTAATCCCAGCACTCAGGAGGCTGAGGCAGGAGGATCTTTGTGAGTTCAAAGCCAGCCTGGGCTACAAAGTGATTTCAAAGCCAGTCTGAACTGCATAGTGAAATCTTGTTTCAAAAAGACAACAAATAAATAAATATTGATTATAGTGATGGTTGCACAAGTCTCAATGAATATCTCAGCTGTAAATGGGTAAACTGTGGTACAAGCCTTATACCTTATACAAGCCTTATACCTTATACAAGCCTTGTAACCCCTGCTACTCAGGAGGCTGAGGTAGAAACAGCAAGTTCAAGTCAGCACGACTTTATCGCAAGCAAAACAAAACTAAACCTAGAAAGTGAGTCCTTTGATGTCCTTCACATTTTTCTCAGATACTCATGACTTTCCATAATTTGTTTTCTTTAAACTTTTTTTTTTGTGGTTGAGACAGGGACTTACTAAGTAGTTCAGACCGGCCTTGAACTCACAGTAATCCTCCTAACTCAGCCTCCCGAGTGATTTCAGGTGTGCGCTATCACAGCTGGTGATTTCTGATAAACAAAGGGAAGCCTAAGAAGCCAGCATGCTGCCCCAGCTCTTCAGGCACCTGTCCCAACTCTCCTTGCTTCCCTCAGCTTTCTCCTCTTCCTCTGGGGGTAACGACAGCTAGAGTAAGTGTCCACTTTCAGGAGCCATGAAGTGAGACTCCTCCTGGCTTCCACATGGCCATAGTCTGCCCTCTTGCTGTGTGACCCTCACCATTTCTCTCTCCTCTTAGGCAGGAGGGAGGGGACCCAGGAGTATGAGCTACCCCACCCCTCAGCTTTTCAGAGACTGGGAACACCCCCTGCACCTGCATGCACATACACACAAGCACACTCACCCTCCATGGGGGTGGGGGGACAAGGACTCTGGAATCCCAAATCTCCTGACATAAACAGACCCATTGAGCAGAAACTGCCTTCTACAGGGTCTTTCCCTTTCACTGTAACTCTCTCTTACATCATGCTGCTCAGTGGCCAGTGAAAACCAAGGCTATTTTAAGACTCAGCACTGGGCTAGGGCTATAGCTCAGTGGTCAAGCTGATTTCCAGTATTACAAACACAATACCAAAAACCTCAGTTCTCCAGCTGTGCATGGTGGCACATGCCTGGAATCCCAGCACTTGGGAGGCTGAGGCAGGAGAATCATCGTTGCAAGTTCAAGAGCAACCTAAGCTACAAAATGAGCTCAAGGCCAGCCTGAACTGCACAGCGAGACCTGTCTCAAAAAGAAAAAAAAAACAAAACAGAAAAAAATCACCTCAATACTGTCACACATCCAAATTTCCTTAGTAGGACTTGTGGTCATTGCCCTGTGTCTCTTCTACCTCCCTAACCACTTTCTCCTCATTGCCATGCTAACAGCAACAGACCAAACTCTCTCCCCAGCCCTTCCTCCCTCAAAAGTGGGGTCACCATGGGGACCTGTTTCCCGAGCAAGTGCCTGGCCCAATGTATCTTATAGCCTTGGGTCTCACACTCACTCACTGAAACAGTCAAGAAGTAATTTACTGAGCATTCACAAGGAAAGGTGACCTGCATAAGGTGCTTAAACACAGGAAAACTGCCAGAAGACAGCCACGACAAAAGCCCAGCCTCTGCCCCAATCCTTTCTCCCTCCCACTGACAGTTTTAGTTCTCATGGCTCATTCTGCTAAAAGACCACCAAGGAACTTCATGTTCTGAAACATAGAGGGTACGACTGCATTTGCTCTTGTCCGTTGGAACTCAGAAGCATTTGCACCACGAACACCCCCAGGTTCTTAAGTAGACTGGAGCCCAGGATGCTATAACCCTCATCAGAGTAGGGCAAAAGTCTGCACGAAGAGCGGCTGAGTGCGCCGAGTTGCATCTGGAATTTACACCACGATGAGGATTACAGACTTGAGATTCCAGAAGCCCACCCTGTTTTACTTCATTCTCTCGGACCCAGGACAGCGAGGCCCCAACTGCCTCTTCCTTGAGACCCAGGGTTCCAGGCCCACCCTCCTCCCTGAGACCCAGGGGTCCAGGCCCCGTCTCCTCCCTGAGAGCCAGGGATCCAGGCCTCTCACCCCCACCTCCCTCTGATTCACGAGTGCAGACTCACTCCTCTTCCACGCGCCAACACTTACCACGGTTGCCATGATGCTCACCAACCGGCAATGCCTTAGCGGAAACGGAAAAGCTATAGCAGCGAGGCGCTTGGACCCTCTAGCCTAGCAGATCATCCAAACGTCTCGATGGTTCCTCATAAACATATTTACATATACCTCCCCGTTGGGGCGTGGTGGCGCTTTTAGACCTCGCCCACTCGGCGCAGCAGTCAAAGACGGGTGTCCGGAACTCTGGCGTCCTTTCCAACGTCTCCTGGCTCCTCCTCCTTTTGCTCAGCCCCCCACCCTATTGAGGCGGATTGCAAAACTCCTAACACTTCGTTTAGCAACCACACGTCCTCCACGCTCCCTTTCCTTTTTATCCCACCCTCTTCTTCTTCCCCACTTGAGGCCTCTACGTTCAGATTGCTATATCCAAAAGCCAATCGCTTCCGTTCAGAACAGCGACAAACCCCACCCTCTGGAGCTCTTCCACGGCTAAGGAGGTGGAGGGTGGAGCTAACTGGGTATTCTCCACCAATGGGGAGAAACGGGAGTCCCGCCCCTGGGTGCCGACCAATGGCAGGCTGGGGGCGGGCACCGCCTCCTGGCGGCCACAGAGCTCACTGCAGGTTTGCTTCAGGATCTGTAAACGCTGCGGCTGCTTTTGGTCAAGTCTGAACGCTCCCTGGGCGGGGGTGCGGTCGTGTAATAGGAAGCGGAGCACGCTGCAAGCTTCCCCTCAACAGCCGCTACCCGGCCCCTCACCCTGTCTAGTGCATTCCCTGGACACCTCTAGGGACCTCACCAGTGATCCTGGGAGCCCCCTTCCGGCGCCAGCCATGCCTCTGAGCCGCACGTTATCTGTATCCTCACTCCCAGGACTGGAGGAGTGGGAGGATGAGTTCGACCTGGAGAACACAGTGCTCTTCGAGGTGGCCTGGGAGGTGGCCAACAAGGGTGAGCACGCAGGCGCCAGGGCCCTTGACGAGAAGGGCAGTCGGGGATGGGAGCCCGGAAGGCCGACTCAGAGATACACAGCACCACGGGAACTCTTGGGTCCCGGGCAAGGTGCCTGTGACTCCTCTGTCCTTGAGAGGGACTGGGTTTGTCTCCTAGGCCCTGAGCGGGAAGGGCTAAGAGGTTTGAGTTAAAACGGAAGGAGGTTTCCAGGCCCTGGATCCTAGCGGAGAATACAGTAAAGCAGTTTCGGTCTTGGAAGGGTCCTTCCCAGAGACCTGGGTCCTGAACCGGGAAGGAGCTGAGGGTGGGACTTGTGCATGCAAAACCGGGACTAGGCTGGGGGTTTCAGACATGTGATCCTGAGGAAGGTGGTCTCAGAATGTCCCTCAGGACGGGGGACACAGCCACTGGGAGAGAGGATGCGTAGGACAAAGGGGAACCTGGAAGCTTGAAAGTAAAAATTGTAGGGGGATGGAGACCCTCATTCTTAGATCATAGAATGGGAGCACACTGGGAACCTGAATGGTTAAAAGCTTTGAAAGAACCAAGAGCCTGAGCCAGTGGCTTTGGACATATGTGTCCGGGAAGCTGGGAAGTCCTAAGTTGGTCAGGGGTTGGGCCCTGTGATGGGAGTGGCTGGAAGCCTGCCTTTCTGTATCTTGGGCTTCTGGGGCTGGAATCCCCAGGAGCTAGGCAGCCTCTGTGTCACCCCCTCAAACAGTGGGGGCCTGGGCTTTGCTTTGCTGGCACTGGAGGAGAAAGGGACAGAGATTCCCAGCATGAGCCAGGCCCTGAAATGCCAGGTTTCAGGCTTTAGGAAGTGAGGAGACCATGTGACCCAGGCCCCTGGTGGGGTCCTAGGAGGAGCAGGATCTTGTATGTCTGTGTCCCCAGTCAGGGAGAGAAGCCTGGTAGACAGGTTAGCAGGATCCATGAGGAGCAGGCCAAGATGATTCAGGCTTCTCTTAGGTAACTTGGAAGCCACAGAGGAGGATTCTCCCTGCCAAGGCCAGGATCCTGAGAATTTAAACCAGCTTCTGAAGACTGAGAGCTTAAGAACAGGGTCCCAACAACGCTCATAATCTGCCTTCCTTGGGCTTCCAGCCCCTAATTTGCTCAGATCCCAGGCAGAGGTCCACCCTCCAGTCACTCTTCCCTTGGTCCAGCCCCACCTCCCTCTGCTTGCGGTCCCTGCTTCTCCCACACTGGGGGTCCAGGCCCCCACCCTTTCCCCTGCATATTTCCCCTCTCCCCATCCCAGGCCTGTGGACCTGGGCTGGGGGTGTGCTCACACACTTGGGCCCACAGTGGGGGGCATCTACACGGTGCTGCAGACCAAGGCGAAGGTGACAGGGGATGAGTGGGGTGACAACTACTACCTGGTGGGACCATACACGGAGCAGGGTGTGAGGACCCAGGTGGAACTGCTTGAGCCCCCGACCCTGGCCCTGAAGAAGACGCTGGACTCCATGAACAGCAAGGGCTGCAAGGTGGGACTCAGCCACTGGCATGCTGCATGGGAGGACGGGTGGAATGGGTGGCCCCCAGGAGGGAACCTAAGTAGCCAAGGTGGCACTTTCCCAGGCAGGGTGGTACATGGTGCCCCAAAGTGGGGGGAGTCCATTGTGGATGAGTAGGCAGGAAGACTGGAAGCTCTGGTTCAAGGACCTCAGCCCTACAGTGAGAAAAAAGAGTTAGGCAGTCAGTCTGGGGTGTGTGGTGATACCTGACCTATGATCCCAACACTCAGAGGCTGAGGCAGGAGGATTGCTGCAAGTTACACAGTGAGACCTTATCTCAAAAAAAAAAAAAAAATTCAGGGTTTGGTGGTACACACTTGTAATCCCATAATCTCAACTCTCAGGGGGCTGAGGCAGGAGGGTCACTGGGCTACACTGGGATACCCCAAACTACATAGTTAGAGTGTCTCAAAAAACAAAACAAAACCAAAAAAATGATGAAAGTCAGGCCCAGAAATCAAAAGATGGGTATCAATGGAGGGAGGACAGGCAGGCTGACCCAGTGAACAGCGTCAGAGATAAGCACACCCAGGGACTAAGGAGAGGAGGAAGAGTTCAGGGCCCCAGGGTGAAGACTGAGAAACTGGCTCCCAGGAGGTGTGTGCAGAGCAGTAGGCAAAAAAAGAAGGTGCAGACAAGCAGATCTGAGGGGCAGAGGTGCTGAGGTTCCCCTACTCATCCACAGCCTCTGTTTGGGGGTCCAGAGTCTGGTCAGGCCAGACAGTGACCCTAAGGGAACCCAGAGCAGCCCGGTCCCTCCTCCAGGGTAGCTGCTCCTAAGAATAGCGCCCCCAGCAAAAGGGCAGACAACAGCTGGGAGGGGGAGGGACAGTGAGCACGCCTGGGGCTGGAAAATTAAGGTGGGGGAGGATAGCTGTTTGTCCCCAGCTGGAGCTGTGGCAGCTGCCTGGCACCAAGGCCATGGTCTTAGGAGGAACAGTCACCTAGAATAAAGTGGCTGGGGATGAAATGAGACAGCAACTCCAGAGACACTGCTGTGGGTGCAGAAACTCAGGCTGGAGTGAGGAAAGAGGACTGGGCAGTGCTAGAAATGTAGTTGCAAAGATGGGCCAGTGTGCAGAAGAAAGAGGTGATGGGCACACTGAGACACTGAAGGGAACAGAAATGAGACCATGAGGAGGAAGACAGGTGGCTTCCACCAAAAGAACTTTGGAAGCAGCAGCATAGAGAGAAAAGATAATGGGAGAAAGCATCATGATGGCACATGCCTATAATCCCAGCTCAGGAGGCTGAAGCAGGAGAATTTCTGAGTTTAAAACCAGCCTGGAGTACACAGAAAGACCGTTTCAAAAACAAACCAGGGCTGGGGATATAACTCTGGTAGAATGTTTGCCTAGCATGCACAAGGCCCTGAGTTCAATCCCCAGTACCAAAAAAAAAAAAAAAACCAAACAAAAGCCCTGAGCCTCCCTGCTATTCCCCTCCCCCCAGGTGTATTTTGGACGCTGGCTGATTGAGGGGGGACCCCTGGTGGTGCTCCTGGATGTGGGGGCCTCTGCCTGGGCCCTAGAACGCTGGAAAGGAGAGCTCTGGGACACCTGCAACATCGGGGTGCCCTGGTACGACCGAGAAGCCAATGACGCCGTCCTCTTTGGCTTCCTCACCACCTGGTTCCTGGGTGAGGTAGGCCCCACCGCAGACCGGGCTCGCTGCTCTTTCCCCCAGGCCTGAAACTGCAATGACCATTAGCCTCCCCCAGGCCAGAGGATGGGCTCCTCCTAGGGCATTCTGGGAGTTCCACATTCTTTGAACTAATTATTAGCTCTGACCTTTGGGGACATGAAGATCCCATTTCCTAAGAAACCCAAACTGTTGACCTTAACTTCTTTTACTGAAGTCTTCCAAAGTAAAGATTCTGAGCCATTCACCCTATGGTGGTGGTGTGGCCTACGAAGGCGTGAGGGATTCTGGGACTTGTAGTTCTCCAGTCCGATAGTGGCTGGACTGAAGCACTTAGTTATGGAGCTGGATACTTGAGGACTCCCCAACATAAGAACCAGGAACCCTGATTCTGATCCCCTTTGAGGATTTAAGAGGTGCAAGAAACTTAATTTGTCATGCCCTGGGACAATTTTAAGAACCGTTTGCTCCAAGGCATTCTGGGAATTATAGTCCTTTGCCAGTAGTGAATAAGGTAAGAGGTCTCAGGCCAGAGAGAAAACTGTGGCACAAGCGCCAGCGTGCCAAGCGAAAGAACCTGAGTTCCATTCCTGGTACAAAAAGTCTCCAGGATTTGAGGACACAAAAACCTCAGTCTTCCCAGTTCAACCCTGCTAGGACTTAGAAAGTTGAAAGAATTCCAGCCTGTAGAGGTGAGGACAGCTGATCTACCTGCCCCACAGTGCCTCCTTCCTTGTTAGCGAGGGACAGCTGCCCGCCCTAAGCCTTGGTGCTGATGGAGTTACCTCTCTCCTGCTTCCCTGACCACCTTGGGCACTGCTGACTCGTGGCACACGCACAGACACAGTGACCCTGTCGTTACCCCACAGTTCCTGGCCCAGAGTGAGGAAAAGCCGCATGTGGTTGCCCACTTCCATGAGTGGTTGGCAGGTGTCGGGCTCTGCCTGTGCCGTGCCCGGCGGCTGCCTGTGGCCACCATCTTCACCACCCATGCCACGCTGCTAGGACGTTACCTGTGTGCTGGTGCTGTGGACTTCTACAACAACCTGGAGAATGTGAGTGGGGCACGGTGGGTGGTGGAGGCTGGGAAACCCAAGGGGATCGAACTCCCACCTCCCCCAGGGCCCAGGAGCCCAAACCCCCAGCCCCCACCTCCCTGAGACCCAGGAGTCCAGATCCCAGCTCCAAACTCACCCAGGACCCTAGAGTCTAGACCTTCGGTCTTCTCCTTAGTCCTCCTAACCTAATCATCCTGCTTGCCCTCCCCACCCCAGTTCAATGTAGACAAGGAAGCAGGGGAGAGACAGATCTATCACCGCTACTGCATGGAACGGGCAGCAGCCCACTGTGCTCATGTCTTCACCACTGTGTCCCAGATAACGGCCATCGAGGCTCAGCACCTACTCAAGAGGAAGCCAGGTAGGGGTTGGGCCAGAGTCCTTAGACTGAATGTCTATACCAATACCAATTTTTTTTTAACTATAAAGAACAGGACTACAACTCCCAGAAGGCTATGCAGTTAGTGTAGCAACCTATCAATCAGGCTGCTTGGTTTCATATGCCTGGGGGGCTAATGGGAGTTGTAGTTCCGTTTAATCTTTTCAAAAATGGTAAACCTCAGTAATTGGCTCATGTCCTCATTGGTCTCCCAAAAGGGAATACAAGGCTAGTAGACATTATTTGTGAGAAAAGTAGGGTTGGAATCCTACTTTTTCCCTAGGTCTGAGTACCCATTATCATTGAGAATAAAGTGAGAACTGCAATTCCCAACCCAGGCGCGGTGGCTCATGCCTTTAATCCCAGCACTCGGGAGGCTGAGGCAGGAAGATTGTTGCAAGTTCAAGACCAGCCTGGGCTACAAAGTGAGCTCAAGGCCAGCCTGAACTGCATAGCAAGACCCTGTCTCAAAAAGACAAAAAAAAAAAAAAAAGAAAGAAAGAAAGAAAGAAAGAAAGAAAGAAAGAAAGAAAGAAAAGAAAACTACAACTCCCAGAAGGCCTTTGCCTACTCAATTCCATCTGCTCTTGAAACTTTGCCCTAGGAGCTGACCTAGGGGTTGTAGTCTTTCACTGACATAGTTTAATTTCTATGCGGTGGGGAAATGGGTCCCTGAAAGAGGCTTGAAAGTAGAGAGTATATCTTGGGAGAAACAGCATGTTGGAAGAAATATCTAGTCACTTGCACCTCAAGGTAAGATAAGGGGAAACACAACAAATCCTAGAATCTCTGATATAGATCAGTTCCATATCTTGTCAGCCATTTGCAAGGCTAAGGCTACAGGGCCAGGGGCATAAGCACCTGCCTGGCAAGAGCAAGGTCATGAGTTTGATTCCTGGTACCCACCCCTCAAATTTTAAAACTTTAAAATTTTGAAAAAAAAAAAAAAAAACACTGAAGAGGCTGGTGGTTACGATTGTAAGCATAAGCAAGTAACATTAGGCAAGAAGGCCTGAGGCAGCAGGAAGGGAGTTCCCAGAAGACCCATTGAAACAAGTTGCAAAAAAGAAGAAATAAGTTGCAAAAGGGATGATTTCTTTCCTTCATTGATTCATTCAACCACATTGGTCTGAATGAACAAATGAAGAAATGAAACATGGGACCTTCCATCCTAATCCCAGATATTGTGACCCCCAATGGGCTGAATGTGAAGAAGTTCTCTGCCATGCATGAGTTCCAGAACCTCCACGCTCAGAGCAAAGCTCGGATCCAAGAGTTTGTGCGGGGCCATTTTTATGGGTATGTGACCAAGATACCTGCGGCTGAGGGGACAGGCCTAAATACCTGGGCCTGAGGGAAGAGGTGGGGCCCGGACCCCTGGTCCTAGGAGTCCTCAGGCAGTTAGGAGCTCAGTTTCTTTAGAATGGTGGGAAAAAATTAAAAGTCATCTGCATCTAAGGAGAAAAGAACCAGAGCCCCTAGTAGAGAGGCGCTATGATACCTCAGCATTGTCTAAAATGCACTTTGCCTCTGTAGCTTCTGGGATTTGTAGTTTTGAGGACAACCACAAGGTAAGGCCCTTGGACTTCATCCTGCTATGTGGCTTCTTTAGGCACCTGGACTTCAACTTGGACAAGACCTTGTATTTCTTTATTGCTGGCCGCTATGAGTTCTCTAACAAAGGGGCAGACGTCTTCCTGGAAGCCTTGGCCCGGCTCAACTATCTGCTCAGAGTGAGGAGGCCTGGATTGTGTGTGTGTGTGTGTGGGGGGAGTAATAAAATTAGTGCATAGAGCCAAGTGGGTTAGCACACACCTATAATCCCAATACTGGGGAGGCTGAGGCAGGAGGATTGTTGCAAGTTTTGAGGCCAGTGTGGGCTGCAAAGTGAGTTCAGAGAAACCCTATCGCAAAAAAGAAAAAGAAACCAGGTGTGGTGTTGAATGCCTGTAATTCCAGCTCTTGGGAGGCTAAGGCAGGAGGATCCCTGTGAGTTCAAGGCCAGCCTACACTACCGTGTGAGACCTTGTCTCAAAAAAAGAAAAAGACAACAAGGCAGTGTAAACCTGGGAAGCATAGGACCAGGGAGGTGGAGTTAGGGGAAGCCATGGTGATGCATGGGTGTGGAGATCCAGAAAGGAGACCCAAGGCCCAGGAGCGAGGGTATCTCTGCCTTGTGATTCTCTTTAGCAGGAAGGGGCCTGGCAGGGTCCTAGTGGTCCTGGGGCTGTCACAGGTGCCTGGCCCACCCTTATGTGAGCCCAGCCGCCCCCTTTTCCTCACCCCAGGTGAATGGCAGTGAGCAGACGGTGGTTGCCTTCTTCATCATGCCAGCTCGGACCAACAACTTCAATGTGGAAACTCTCAAGGGCCAGGCTGTGCGCAAACAACTGTGGTCAGCAGCCCCTGTCCCCACCCCCGGGCAGCCCCGATGTATCTCCTCAGCCTAGGGTTTCTCCAGGCATCTCAGTTTTGTCCTGTAACAGGATCACCCCATCCCCATGCCTGGTGATGTCACTCAATCAGGAGGCCTCTAGGGGCCTGGGTCCCCCTCAGTGGTGCAGCACTTGCCTGGCTGTGAGTGTTCCGTTCCCTGAACTGCAAAATGAAAAGCAGCACAGGAATGCCATATAATTCTTTTCTTTTTGTCTTTTTGAGACAGAGTCTTGCTATGCAGTACAGGCTGGTCTAGAACTCACTTTGAAGCCCAGGCTAATCTCAAACCCACAGAGATCTTCTTGCCTCAGTTTCCCGAGTGCTGGGATTACAGGCATGTGATCCACCACACCCAGTCCCATATAATCCTTTAGAAAACAGTTTAAAAACCAGTGTGGCGGCACATCCCTGGAATCGCAGCACTCGGGCAGGCTGAAGTAGGAGGGTCACGAGCGTTTGAGCCCAGCGTGGGCAATGTAACGAGATCCTGAGTCAAAGTAAAGAGGAGTGGGAAGAAAAAAAAAGAGCTGGGGATGTGGCTCAGTGCAGAGTCTCTGGGTTCCATCCCCAGTACCAAATGGGAGGAGCTACAAAAAAACAAGAAAGCCTGCCTTCATGAAGCTGGCGCTGAAGACCGTTCTCTAAGAGATACTCTGGCAAAATAAAGGAAAGGTTGGCAATGAGTCAGATGGTCAGGACATGGGACACTGAGAGGGTGCCATTGGTAGAGACAACAAAGGAAGGAACAGGGCTTGTGTGTTCCCACAAAACAGTATTTTGGGCGTGAGCCAACAAGTCCAAAAGCCCTGCGTATGTCTGACAAATAATGAGCTGTCAGCGTGGCTGGGGCCAGGCGTCAAGGGAGATGGGGTAGAAACTGAGGCTGAACTGGACCTGGTGCTGCACACCTGTCATCCTAGCTCTTAGGAGGCTGAGGCAGGAGAATTGCCATGAGTTTGGGGCCCACCTAAGCTAAGTAGTGAGCTCAAGGCCAGCCTGCACTATGTTGTAAGACCCTGTCTCAACAAAACAAAAACATAAAAAGGAAATGAGGCCAAAGCTATGGGAGAACTGTACGTGAAAAGTGACACCTGGGTTGCTCTGCTCGAATTACGTGTGCCATAGACATTCCTGTCTCAGCATCTTCGTTTTTCATAATATGGGGCCCAGCATCGCTGCCGCCAGGATCCATCAAACCTAAGAATAGCTGGCATTTCAGGAGGCTCCCTGTGTGCCAGGCACTGGGAGTTTTTTCTCTTGACCTCGTGGAGTCCTGGCTGCAAACTTCTGAAGTTGATTCTATTTTTATTCTCATCTGATAGATGAGTCACGACGTCAGAGAGGAAAGGCCACCTGTCCCTGGTCACACAGCTGATGAAGGCACAAGGAACCCAGGCCTTCTAGGCCTGTCCCACTGTCCCCATCCTCCAGCCCAGAGGCCCCAGCATGTGGCTTCTATATGCTGGCCTGAGTGTCCCTGCTGCCCCACCCCCACCCCCCCAACCTGCCAGTAGATGGGAGTTGATGTCTGTGATGCTGCTCTGCCCCTTCCAGGGACACAGCCAACACAGTGAAGGAGAAGTTCGGGAGGAAGCTGTATGAATCCTTACTGGTGTGAGTGCTGGCCCTCAGCTCCAAACCCTTCTACACCCCAGCGCTCCTGTCACCCACTCTCTAAAGCATGTCCCCATGCCTTGCAGAGGGAGCCTCCCAGACATGAACAAGATGCTGGACAAGGAGGACTTCACTATGATGAAGAGGGCTATCTTTGCCACACAGGTATGGTTTGGACTATCAAGCACAGAAATGACAATTCCCAGAATCCTCAGCTCTTCACTCTTTCTTTCTTTCTTTCTTTCTTTCTTTCTTTCTTTCTTTCTTTCTTTCTTTCTTTCTTTCTTTCTTTTGAGACAGTCTCACTGTGTAGTTCCGTCTGGCCTTAAACTCACTATGTAGCCCAGATAGTCCTCCAATTCATGGGGATCCTCCTGCCTTAACCTCCTGAGTGCTAGGACTACAGGCCTGTGTCACCATTCGCAACTACCACTGCTTCTTATTCCAATAGTCATGTCTTAGTCCCTACACACCTCTAGGAGCTTTAGCTTTGGTTACTGAGGATGATGGAGTTAAGTGGAACAAAGACCTTAGATCTGTCAGTCACAAAATGAGAATTACAACTCCCAGCAACCCCTGGGGCTGTCTGCAACATTGACTTCCTTTGAACTAGAGGTTTCGGGAATTAGAGTTCTTTCATTCCCTGGGGTCAAGGGGCTTTGGTACCTAGGTTGGGGCTGATAGAAACCTACCCAGCTACTTTGCAAAACCAAAGTATAAAATTCTTTTTGCCAAACTATAATTTTCAGTGGCCCTAAGACAGCCTGTTTCAGTCATGAATGTTGTTGCCACTTATATTGTACTGCCTTTTTTTGTTTTTTGTAGTGGGGATCAAACTCACGACCTAGCGCTTGCCAGGCAGGCGTTAACATTGCTGAGCTAAATCCCCAGCTTGAATGTTGTTTACGTAGGGCTGCTGGGAGTTGTGTTTTCTTGAAACTGTGGGATGAGTAGAAGTTGAGTGGAACCTTTAATGAGAGATGACGAAACTGGGCATGTTGGTGCACACGTGTGATCCCAGCACTCTGGTGGCTGAGACAGGAGGATCATAAGTTCAAGTTCCATCTGCAGCAACCTAGAGAATCTGTCTCAAAATAACAAATAGAGATAATAGAACGTTGTCAAAGAACTATCCATTCCAATAACCTCTGGCACTTCCTATCACTAATTTTGTGTTGGGGCTATAACTTCCGGAGATTGTGGTTTCTTTGGGCTCCTGTTAGGGATGGCAGTGTGTGTGTGTAAATTTTCATAAGTAAACTACAACTCCCAGCAGGCCTTGAAGCTCATTGTCATATTGGCACAGTGTGTTCCCACTGATTGGGGAAGTTACAGTTCCTTTTACATTCCTCTAATGACAGAACCAAGAATACAAAATAAGATGGTAATAACTCCCCCTCTTCCATGGAGCTTTTTAACAGTGGCTGTCCCCCAGAAATGGCTGGGAGTTGTAGTTCTTTTAGGGAAAGAGTCTGTCCAGTTAGAGCAGCAATTCCTGGGAATTTCTTGGGGCTTGTGTTTTCCTGGTCATCATGGTCCATGGGGAAGTGGGAAATTCTTGATCTCTTCCCTGCTGGCCCTCCTCCCCTTGCAACCCCCACAGCGGCAATCGTTCCCTCCTGTGTGCACTCACAATATGCTGGACGACTCCTCGGACCCCATCCTGACCACCATCCGCCGGATTGGCCTCTTCAATAGCAGTGCTGACAGGGTGAAGGTGAGGGTGACAGGGTGAAGGTGAGGGTACTGGCTGGAGAAGGTGGTAGATGGCACAGGGAGGAGATTGCACCTTGGGCGTGACATCCCCACCCCCCTGATTTATCAAAAGCATTGTTGGCTTTTGAGGTGAAACCAAGTGGGTTGATGTCTCTGTCTTGTCACCTACGTGCTGTGTGGAACACTGTTTTTGGGAAACAACTACATGAAATGCTTCCACTGAGCGCTACTTTTCACCTGCCAGGTGATTTTTCACCCAGAGTTCCTCTCCTCCACAAGCCCCCTGCTCCCTGTGGATTACGAGGAGTTTGTACGCGGCTGTCACCTTGGGGTCTTCCCCTCCTACTATGAGCCTTGGGGCTACACACCAGGTAAGTGCTGCCTGGTGTTGTCCAGGTCTGCCATGATCTTGGGACAAGACCCTGGACTTCCCTGAGCCCCTTTCTCTCCTCTGCTAAATAGGGACGATGGTGGCACTGGGGATATAGCTCAGCAGCACAAGTGCCTGCCTGGCAAGTGTGACGTTATGAGTTCAATCCCCAGTACCAGAAAAAAAAAAAAAAAATTAGGGACAATGGTAACAGATTGCTCTACTGTAGCCTATGTTTTTGTGACACAGCAACTCATATGACTCAACATTACAAAGACTCAGCAGGTGCAGCAGTGCATGCCTGTAATCCCAGCACTTGGGAGGCTGAGTCAAGAGGATCACTGAAAGTCTGAGGCCAGCCTGGACTACATAGCGAGACCCTATCTCAAAAAAAACATTAAACAACAAAACAAAATAAAACAAACTAGAAGACTGATGTCAATTTCAGGTGATATCACCATTCACTTCCCAGTATTCAAATGTTTGGTCAGCAGGAACGACAGTTCCCTAACAAAACAGCCAAGTCTCACTCTGAGTTAGAAATGCTTATGTACAATTCTCCCTCACTTCCAGGAAATTTTGCTGTAATATTTTCTATCCAGCTGCTTTTCTTGTTTGGCTAGTTTTGGTTTTTCTGAGACAGGGTCTTGTCATGTACTTTGAGACTGGTCTCAAACTCTCAATCCTTCCTACCTCAGCCTCTAGATTGCTGAGATTGCAGATATGCATCACCACACCCCACTTCATATATTTTTATCATTAAATTAATATCATATTTCCTGTTATATTTGTTGATTTATAAGTAATTTAACAAATCTTTTAAGTTGTGCTTACATGATAATTAGTTTCTCTAGCTCTCTTTCTTCTGTAGTTACAACAGAATATAGATTTTATGGAGTCAGCCCCAACCCTCTTCTCATAAACTTTGTTATATTTAGTGCATGTTTTGGCCATTTATGGAAGTTTTTAGGAATATATTTAAAAGAATTACAAACTCAGCATGGTGGTGCACACCTGAAATATCAGCAGTAGGGAGGCCGAAGCAGGAGGATTGCTGGGAGTTCAAGGCCAACCTCACTACAAAGAGAGTTTGAAGGCCAGGGATATAGCTCAGTGGCACAGTGCCTGCCTGGCAAGCTCAAGGTCTGAGTTGGATTCCTGGTACCTAAATAAATAAATAATAAAAAAATAAAAAGGAAAAGGGAGTTCAAGGCTGAACCGCATAGTGAAACTCTGTCTCAAAAAAAAGAGACTTTTTTTTCCTTTTTAATCACCTGTCAAAATGGACTGATACTCATAACTTCATGGCTTCTGGCATAAAAATATATCTTAAGGTTCTGAGGATTAATTAAAATGATGGATACTGGCCCAGATAAACTGCCCCAAAATCATCCTTTTTCTAGACTGTGGACGTTTCTCCATTCTGCATTCTCAGAGCAGCTGAATTCCCTTTTCTGAATCTTTTAGCTTGCTCTGTAAAATATCCTGAGAATAAAAGCTACTTACAGCACAAAGTGCGGGCTCAGGCCGAGGCACGTGGTTCACCGTCAGCAGAGGGCGCTATTGTTTTTATTACCAATTAAACTTCTGTCTCCCCGCAGCCGAGTGTACGGTCATGGGCATCCCCAGTGTCTCCACCAACCTCTCCGGCTTTGGCTGCTTCATGGAGGAGCACATCGCAGATCCCTCAGCTTACGGTCAGCGCCCAGGCCCCTGAGGGTTAGAGAGAGGCAGCTGGGACTGATGAAGCCTGGGCAGGAGGGATGTGGGGCTCAGGGGGTGCTGATGCCCCAGAGTCCCGGAGACCACGCAGGTCTCCTCAAACTGTTCTTTGCACCCTGCTCCTGCCTCTGCAGGCATCTACATTCTGGACCGGCGGTTCCGCAGCCTGGACGATTCCTGCTCACAGCTCACCTCCTTCCTCTACAGCTTCTGCCAGCAGAGCCGCAGACAGCGCATCATCCAGCGGAACCGCACAGAGCGTCTCTCTGACCTTTTGGACTGGAAATATCTAGGCCGGGTATGACCCTTTTTCTACCTTTAGCTGTCCCCTGCTCTCTGGCTCCATCAGCCACCTCCAGCTCCGGATCTGGGCTTTTGCAGCCTCAGAAGGCTGGTGCAGGTGGTAGAGTCTCCTACTTGTAACAGTTGCTATCTATTTAAGCAATGAATGAGCTTCTCCAAGGAGGACTTTGGGCCTTAGTTCTTTTCATTTGCATAGGGGTGTGGCCAATGCGGTGCTTAGCTGTGGAATCTCCCGCTCCCAGGGGGGTGTGGCTCCGGTATTGTCCATTCACAGCTCCGCTTATCTACCTAAGGGGATGAGAGGAGTGGAAATTTGCATAAAAGTGTGGCCGGGATTCACCACCCAGAGGGAGTGGGCTCTGGCTCCTGTGTCCCTTGACACCGCCTCTCCTCCTTTCCCCTAAGTACTATATGTCTGCGCGCCACATGGCGCTGGCCAAGGCCTTTCCGGATCACTTCACCTACGAGCCCCACGAGGCGGATGCGGTAAGTGGAACCGAGATCTCTGCTGAGCCAATAGTGTGCTGGGCTGAGGCCCGGTCTGGCGGTTCCTTTGGGGGTGGGGTGTAAAGTCCTACAAGGGGGGTACATACCTCTCAGGACTTTCAGGACTTCTGCTCAATCTGCTATTTGTGTCCTCACTCGGGGATGCAGGCACAGGGTTACCGCTACCCACGGCCAGCTTCGGTGCCCCCATCGCCCTCTCTGTCTCGACACTCGAGCCCGCATCAGAGCGAGGATGAGGAGGAACCCCGGGAAGGACCACTTGAGGAAGATGGCGAACGATACGATGAGGACGAGGAAGCTGCTAAGGATCGGCGCAACATCCGCGCACCCGAGTGGCCGCGCCGAGGCTCCTGCACCTCCTCCACAGGCAAGCGCAGCAACTCGGTGGACACTGCGCCCTCCAGCTCGCTGAGCACACCCAGTGAGCCCCTCAGCCCCGCCAGCTCCCTGGGGGAGGAGCGCAACTAAGATGGCCACGGCTCCCCACCCCCACCCCTGGCCTCCCACCTGTCCTTTGTGTCCCTCTCCAGAGAGTGGAGACAGCGGGTGCTGTTCCTGAACCCCACTCCAGATCCCCAGTGGGATCCAGCCTTGACCGACGCACACTTCTGCCCCTCCAGCTCCTCTTTTGGAGTCTCCACACTCCAAAGCCCAAACGCTGTGCCTTTCTTGGATTTCAGAATGCATTATCTGTGCCCCGGAGTCCCCCAGGCTTAGACTGGGTCCCAGAGCCTGGGAATCTGCCATTACTCTGCAGTGGCACCAGAGGTGCTGGGAAGCCTGGCCTGTTGCATTGTAGGCCAAGGCTACTAGAAGCTTTCATGGCTTGCAAATTCTATAGCATACACAGCATGCCATGCCCAGGCCTGGCCTGGGACCACCAAGCGCTAGAAACCACATGGTGTCTCTGCTAGTGGGACAACCAAGTCCAGAGATGGGATACTTTCCGGGACTTAGTGCCGGTGGTTCCTTTGTTTCAACTCTCTAGCTCCCGGAGGGACTCAGGGTGTGGCCCTCCGTGGAATGTCCAGTCCTGCCCAGAGGATCCCTCAAAGTGTTCCTGTGGCCACCCACAGTTTGGCCAGGTCGAGGGTGGCACAAGCACTTGGTTCCTCATTCCTTGTGTGGAGAGCACGCAGCCTTGGTCTAGACGTCCCTCTGCCTTTCTGGCCTGTTCTGGACAAGATCCTCCCCTCTTCCTGAGTCTTTCTGTGCCCTCCAGGGAACTCCCTCTGCCTGCCCTATCCTACCCCCAGCCTGCCCAACCACTCCATCCACCATGGAACCACTGGGTTCTAGTGCCCAGCTGCTGCAGCTGAAACCTCACCACTGTGCTGCATCTGGGTCCCTTTGCCCTGTTCTAGAGCTGAGCCCACTGGGTTCTAGAAGCTCCATAGTTACCTCAAGGCACTTCTGTCCCCAGGCTGTGCGTGGCCCCTGGCTTTGGTAAACGGAGGGCCCCTCATGTGTGCTGACCTGTTTCTGACACTCCACTTTGGTTTGCAGGGGTGGGGGAGGGCAGAACGGGTGTGCCTGGAGTGTGTCCAGAGATAAAAAGATCCGTCAGTATTGAAGAGTTCCAAGTGTCATCTGACATGGGCAATTGGTGGGCCTTGTTCCTGCCTCAAGTGGCTTTAGTCCCTGCCCTGCCCCACCCCCTACCTTATGCTGCTCTCCCTGAAGGACTTGCATTGCTTTCCTGAGGTCCCAGTGCTGTGCAAGTTAGCTTCTGAATGCCCGGTTGGGCCTTGATACACAAGTGGCAAAAACTTGCCTCACATGACTTTTGGTGTGGAGTTCTGTGACTGAGTCTGATCCACATAGCCATGAGCTCTGAATGACCATTGAAATGATAGTTTCTCATTTCTCAGAAATACCTGCCATATGCATGGTCCATGGCCACAGGTGGTTTGTGGCTCCCCTGTGGATATCACAGATGGACAGATTCCAGGACTCTATTCTCAAAAAGTATCTTCCTTTTTGTTCTGATCTTCACTATAAAGGCCACGTGTGTTTCTCTAATTTCTCTAAAACTGAGACGTATTTTCTGTTGGTCTGCGTGCCGCAGAAAGAGTAAACTCCCTGCAAATCATAAATGGCCACCAAAAGGGTAGTGACAGGAGAAGCACAGTACTAATGGGTATCTGGGTGCCTAATGGCCATTTCAGCTGGGTTGGGGATACAGCTCTGGTAGAACGCTTAGCTGGCATATAACACATGTCTGGCCCTGGGTTTGATCTCCAACACCCTGGCCCCCCAAAATCCTCCTCTACCATAAAAGGACAGGAAGGAGTCATCTGACCCATTCATTGGTTTAAACCTTCCATGAGCAACTTCAGTTCCCATTTGGAGTATTCAGCCTAGTTTCGGATCCTGTTTGTGCTGGGCCCAAACCCCTAGCTCAGCACCCTTAGGCATCATGTGGTCCTGGGCTGCCCTGGTGCCAACCTTTGGCCTCACTCTAAAGATGGTGAAACAGCCTTTGGAGCTAGGTAGGAGTCTCAGTTGTCAAACATTTAATGGTAATGACATCAGTTTACCCATGTAAAGGGGGATAAAACCTCTGGGCTCCAACTTATAAGTTTGGACCAGTACATGGCACCCTAATTAATTCCTTAAAACATCCCTAGGGCCGGAGATTTAGCTCAGTGGCTTAAGCTCCTGCCTGGCAAGTGTGAGGTCATGTATTCAATCCCTGGTACCAGAAAAAGTTAATCCTTAAAACATCCCTTCAAGATTACTGAAATCATACATGAGTTACATATACCATCACTGGTTGCTGTAAAAGGCTTTATTTTCTTTTGGTCCAAGATTTGGGAGGGGGCTCCAAAGAGGTGAAAAAACTGCCCAGTGGCTGAAGGGAGAGGGTCAAGCCAAAGCCCCGATGCCAATGCAGAAGCCCCAAGAGACTGGCAGGCTCTGGGGCCTCCTAGTCGTGCTTAAGGGTGAGCCTTTCAAACAGGTACTCGCCCAGCCCAGCCTGGGGGTCGGACAGCCTGTGGAGGTTAGTGAGGTGGTCACCTATCTTCTTGATGAGCTTCACTTCCTCATCTAGGAAGTGGTTCTCCAGGAAATCACAGACCTGAAAAGCAAGAGAAATCAGAAATCCAATTCTGGATCAAGATGGTGAAAAGCTGTTTCTAACAATGAGACATACAGGAGGGAGGCTCAGAAGGAAATGCACCCACGGATCCTGTGACAACCACTTACATGGGGGTCTGTCTTGGCAGAGCCCAAGGCATGAAGATCCAGAAGAGCTTGGTTCAGGCTTTTCTCCAGGGTCAGAGCCGCTTTCATAGCATCCAGAGTTTTACCCCACTCATCTTCACAAGGCTTCTACACAGAAAACAAAAGGCATACAAATGGCCACGTTATCCTACACACCCACAGAGAGCTAAAACTACAAATCCGTTTGGGGGACCCCTCTCTGCACGTCCGCCCACAACTTGCGCAGGCTACACCCGATTTTCCAGAAACCCTAGCAACAACTGATTGGCTAGGGTCCAGGAGGAGCCCCGTGGCCAGGGCCTGCTGGAGTCGCTACTTCCTGTTTACCCGCACGTCTTGGAAGAGAGCGCGGCCCCCGCGCTGGTTTTGCATCTTCAGGAGACGCTCAGCGCCCTCACGTTTCTCCTCGGCCAGCTCACGAAAGAAATGGCCCACGCCCGCCAGAGCCACATCGTCGCGGTCGAAGTAGTAGCCCTGCGGGAAGAGATAGCGTGGAATATGTGGATAGAGTTGAGGCCGGGCGAGTGGCCTCCGCCCACCAGCCCGACAGAACAAAGAAGGCCTGCGCATGCGCACAGGCTAGAAGTGCGCAGTTGGAGGAAACCCGGCCTGGGGCGTTCTGGGGACCCTTACCAGAGAGAGGTAGGTGTAGGAGGCCTGCAGGTGCAGGTTCACCAACTGGTTGACGGCAGCCTCCACCTCGGTGGAATAATTCTGACGAATCTGAGAGGTCATGGCTGATCAGCGGGAAGGTGCTACCCACAAAAGAACGGTGTTGGCCGGTCCTGGAAGGAGCAGATGGTCGAGAAGATGGTCCCAGAATTTGTACCTGGAAAGTAGATGGGAGATGAAAAAAAAGGGAGTCCCCGGGTCTGTTCCGTCCAAACACTGTTGAAGCAAGAGACAGATCCGCGGGATCTCCGGACGCGCCGCTGGAAAGGGGACGCTGGGCAGCGCCTTTTATAGGACGCTGCATTTTGGAGGCGGGGCGCTCAGGACGATCGAAAGGCCAATCCACAGCGGAGGGAGGCGGGGCCTGGGGGCTCTACCTGGCCAATCCCGAGCAGATGGGAGTCCCTCCCCACGCCCCTGGATGGTGAGGTGGAGAAGTCACGCGCTTGAAGCGCGAGGCTGTTGGGAAATGGGGAATTTGGGGTTGGGGCAGAGGTTGTGGGGCTGATTGGGGGAACTCAAGGGGCTTTGGGGGAGGTTTTTTTTCTGGGAGGTGGGCGATTTTATGGGGAGACACTGGAGACAGTGGAATGAGGCCATGGTGAGGAATCTTAGCAAGCTGGCTTCTGGGGCTGTGAAAACGTGGGTTTTCCTAGGTGCGCGGCGGTGGGGGAGGGAGGCGCAGAAGGTACCGAGGAGACGGGGGAGGGGGTGGTCTGAGTCACTGAGGAGTTTGGAAAGAGGTAAGATGGTACTTCTGAGACCCAGGGGGTTGAGAGAGAGAGAGGGGCATGATAAGAAATCCATATTTTTCTGGAGCCCTTGGGGCACCGGTGCTTAAACCCTTTAATGCAAGATGGAAAGTGACCCTGGGGACTCGCGGGTGCGCGTGCCGGTGTCTCTGGGAGCAGCGTAGGGCGTTTTAAGAAGTAGGGCGGCGCCTGTTGCATCCCCAGAAAGGCAGTGAGCCGTTCAGTGGTACATGTTCTGGAGCCCGGACTCCCTCGGAAAAAAGAAACGACCTCCGCTTGGGGGGGGGGGGTCTCAGGACTACAATCCTGGGGGAGGGTCGGGGAGAACTGAGTCTGCGAGTTTGGGCCCTGAAAAGGGAAGTGTACAGTTGATCTGGTGTCTTCCCTGGCACCTGCTGCTTCAGCTTACAGCGAAGCTCTAGATCTTCGAAAGACATGGCCTGGAGCCCTAGGACAAACTGTGCCGGCTTCACCCTGCTCTTAGGGAGACCGAGCTAGCTCCAGGGAGCTCACACCTCCACTGAGCCCCATCTTGGGGGCCCCTGGAAGACAGAGGCCCTTGCTCTTGCTTAGGTGCTCCCTAAAGGCTACCCGGGAAGCCGGAGCCCCTGGGTGGGGTGAGCGGCGCGGTGCTGAGTCATGCTGAACTCAGCGAGGGAAGGGGCTGGGCGGGCGCTGACCTCAGCCCTCGTGTCCGCTGCGCTGGGGGGGGGGGGTGGAACCGCAGGGAACCCCGCTACCAGGCCTGGGGCCCGGCCGCCCCGCCCCGCGTGCGCTTTGTCAGCGCCTGGCCCCCGATGCTTCCTTTGCTTGGGACCCGACGCCGTCTCAGTGTCCCCTTTGGCGGGTCCCGGCCGCGGCGCCCCTCATAGCTTTCCTGTGACGTGGTGTCTGGGGTGAGGGCTGAGGCAGGCCAAGTGCCCGGCGCCCTGCTGATTAGAGAAGCCGGGGTTACTCATTGACCACACTGCAGACCTCAGCCTAGGGACCTTTAGCCTCTGGCAGGTCCTGGCGGGAAAGGCGACCTTGAAGGGGCCCCACCCGGAAGGGACAAAAGAACAGGGGCTGCAAAAAAGATGACAGAAAACCAGGGGTTAGCGCAGGCTGGGGGTGTGGAGGAAGGCAGGACACAGAAGGAAGGGATTGGGAGGAGGGCGGTCAGACAGAAACCCTTCAGAGGGCTGGGTGTGGTAGGACTGTTTATAATCCCAGTACTATTGGGAAGCTGAGGAAGGACTGCTTGGAGTTTGAGGCCGGGCCTGGACTACACAATGAGACCCTGTCTCAATCCCCACGGCCCAAGAAAGGAAGAAGGGGCAGGACACCCAGAGAGGGGACAGAGATGCAAAGATGGAGACAGAGCTGGAGGGGCGCGCTTGCAGGTTCTGACAGACTGGTCTACTGGCCTTCCCTCCCCTACTCTGTATCCAGCCAGGTCCCACTGTCTCTGTCCCCTTAGTGCTTCAGGTCTGGGCCCCTCCGCTTGGACTCCCTGCACCTAGCTAGAGCCCAATGCAGCTGCTCCCTGCCTCCTGCACCCTGCTTCCTGGGCTTGATTGCATGGCCTTGGCCAGCTGGGCAGGCTGCCTTGTGCCCACTGCTGGCATCTCCTGCCCCAGGACACATCATAAGTCTGGGCTGCACCGTGCAAGGTGATGGGTAGCCATGGGCTCCTGGAGATGGGGAGGGAATTGAGTCCTTTGTCCAGAAAGCATTGGGTATCCGTAGAAAAAGCCAGGCTCCAGGTCTTCAAGGTACCAGGTGAGCAGACAGCAGTGGCAGCACTGGTCTGAATCCTGCTGTCCCCAAGCTGTGGGGCCAGTGACTCAGATTCCAGATTGTGGCCCGAAGGTGGTTTATTGCCCACTGTGGTCCACGCTTCCCTCCCCTCCCAATAATTACAAAAGTAAGAAAAATGTCCTGTCCCTGGTCCCCAGTCCCCAGTCCTCCCACCAAAAATGCCATAATTTATGCAAAAAAAGACACAGTCCAAGGCGGCCTCGGCCTCAGCCCATGTTCTTCCAGATGGTGAGTGAGGCAGTGAGCACGCCGGCCACAAAGATGGTCACCGTCTGCCAGGTCGGGGTTCCAAAGTAGGAGAGGAGGCCGTCCTGGGGACAGAGATGTCACTTCAGCCGCTCAGCAGGCCACTTTCCGGGCCTGCTCAAGGGCCTCAGGATTGAGGGCTCAACCTGGGGGTAGAGTGTCACAGGGACATCCAAGAATGTACTGTGCTAGAAAAGTGGGGGGCGGGGGGTAGGCTGCAGCACAGCCAGGGGCCACCAGCTGACTTGGGTTGACAAGACAAGGAAAAGTTTTATCAGTGACCTGGGGTAGGAGGGGAGGGCCTGCAGGGGTTGAGGAAGGCCCATGGGCCCCCAGGCATCTCACCCAGCCACCCTGGTCCTGGATCCAGCTCAGCAGGCGGTCTCGGAGGAAATCCAGTGTCCAGCCCATGATGGTCCTGATCAGCTCGGGTACCTTGGTACACAGCGCCTGCAGAGTGGGAGAGCATGTGAGGGAGGCCCTGGCCCCAGGCTGGGGTAAGGGCCCCCAAGCCTGCTCCTCCAGTCTCTGCCTCCCCATGCCACCGACTGCTCCCCCAGGCAGGAGCCACCAGGATTCCAGGCGGCTCTAAGACAATTATCCTAGCTCTTTTCCTGTTTCTGTTGTGTACCTTACATGCTGCCTTCTATTTGTTTGTGGTACTGGGGGTCAAACCCAGGCCCCAAAGCCGTCACACTGTGTTACATCACACCAGCTCCCTCAACTCCTTTGAGACAGGGCTAAATTGCCTAGGCTGGGCTTGAAGTTGTAACCCATATCCTCCAGAGTGCTGGGATTACAGGTGTGTGCCACCATGCTTGTCTTGTGGCTGGTTGTTCTGAGATGGGGTCTCATACCATCCAGGCTAGCCTGGAACTCCTGAACTCAAGCAAGCAATTCTTGAGTAGCCAAAACTAGGTGTGTAGCACCAAGCCCAAAGGCCTCTTTCCCATCTAATGCTTCCCTTCCTCAGGACCTTTGTATGTGCTGACCCTTCTGATTAAACAGACCCCAACTAAGCAAAGTCCCACTTACCACTCAAACTCTAGGTCAAATGTGACTTCCTGGGGAAGGCGTTGTGGAACACCCCCACCACACCCCTGCTCAACTCCTAACTCCAAGGGCTCCCAGCCAGTCTTCTCCATTCTTGTCCCAATACCAAGCACCCCACTGCCATGCCCACCGCTTTCCCCTTCACCCCCAACATTGATATTCCAATCACACAATTTGAACACACCAGGGGCTCAGGTGCAGCCTGGCGATAAAGTGCATGCTTAGCACATGCAAAGTCTGGGGTGTGACCCCCAGCAACACACGCACCCACACTCACTCTCCACTGCAAGCACTGGAGGCCAGAAGAATTTTTCAGTTGCACCATGACAGGTGCCACATGGTTAGGCTCCCTGCCCTTGTGCCCAATTCCGTGCGTGCGTGCGTCTGATGCTGGATCAAACCCCAGGCCTTGCACCATGTGCTAGGCACACACTCCACTGAGCCACACCCCCGCCAGGCCTGGCTTTGTTTTTTGACAGGGGCTCACAGTGTCATTCAGGCTGACCTTGAACTATGAGCTATGTAGCCCTGAACTCACTATGCAGCCCAGGGTGGTCTTGAACGTGCATCGATCTTCCTGCCTCAGCCTCCCAAGTGCTTGAATTATAGATGTCCATCTCCCTTCCCTACAGACATTTTTTCTGCAGTACCCAGGGTCTTTTCACTGAGCTGCAGTCTTAACCTTTTTTTATTTTTTGAGACAGGTGCTAAATAACTTGAACTTAATGGTTCTCCTGCCTCAGCCTCCCTCAGTGCAGGGATTACAGATGCACACCACTGTGCCCGGCTCTTCCTTATTCTGACCCACAATAGCCAGCATGGTTTGTGGGGCTTCACCCACCCCAATATTTTCCTGAGAATCTTCACAGAGACAAGCTGCAAGAATTCCACCTTGAGCAGACAGACTGCTCTAGCCTGGACCATACAATTAATGTCATGCTTACTTGCTAGGATAATCAATTTGCAAAATCGGGTAACCTTGTTCCTTTGTTTAAAATCAACACTGGGCGCAGCAGCACATGCCTGTAACCCCAGCTATCTGGGAAACTGAATAGGAACATCACAAATTCAAGCCCAGGCCAGGTGACTTAGCAAGATCCTGTCTCCCATAAGTAAAAAAGGGCTGGAGATGCAGCTCAATGGGGAGTCTCTGGGCTAAACCTCAGTATGAGGGTGAGGGGAAGAGGAAGCAAACAAACCAGAAAACAAAAACAAAAAACCCCAGCCACATCAGGTGAGGTAGCACACACCTATAAGCCCAGGTTCTTGGGAGGCTTAAGGGAGGAGAATCATAGGTTCAAAGGCCAGCTCTGTGAGCCTGTCTCAAACAAAAGGCTGGGAGTTGGGCTGGGGATTTAGCTCAGCAGCTTAAGCGCCTGCCTGGCAAGTGTAAGGTTGTGAGTTCGATCCCCAGTACCAAAAAAAAAAAAATGGCTGGGAGTGTGGCTTAAAACTAGAACACTTGCCTGGCAGGCAGGAGGCCCAGGGCTCAATCACCAGGAACCTGTTCAACAGTGCCCTCACCTGCCTCCCTCTCTGCCTGCTTCATTCACAATACACCAGTTGCCTGCTGCCCTTCCCACACCCAGCAGGAACCTGCCTCAGGGCCTTTGCACTTACCCTTCCCTCTACCAAAGCCTTTGCTCTTTGATCTTTATCTATCAAAGCATCACTTTCACTATCTGCCTGCCTGCTCTCCCAAGTCCTTCTTGACCACACTGCTCAATCACACCAACCCACAATATCCTGAGGCACCTGTCACAATCTGAGCTTAGCAAGAAGAGGGAACTGGCCTTCTTTGCCCAGTGCTATCTGGGGTACCACAAATAGGCACATTTGTTGAATGAATAAATGATGGTACAATCTACAGCTATCTCTCTTTCTTCCCTCTATGGCTCCTGGGCCGAGGCAGAGGTTGACCCCACAATCCCCAGGTCCTCACAAGTCTGAGGGGAATACCCCTGTACTCACTCCCCTGCAGTTTCCCACCTTGAGCACTAGTTTGCTGGCAAAATAGAAAAGGGCAACAACCCGGCCCCAGTTGAAGTTGCCATCGGCGAACATTTCAGCTGCCACTCGAAAAAAGACCTCTCGAGGAGAGTCTGTGTCCACAGCTGCAATCATCCTGCAGAAAAAAGGAGAACAGATGCTGGGGAGGGAGAGATCTTTGGCCATGGGGTATCCACTGAGGCCCAAGGAGGCTGGAATGAAAGCAAGTGGCCAATGGGGTTGGGACACAATGGCCACTTAGGGAGTTTTTACTGTGTTTTGAGACAGGGTCTTGCTATGTAACCCAGGCTGGCCCTGAACTCATGGCGATCCTCCTGCCTCTGCCTCCTGAGTGCTAGGATTACAGGTCAACACTATCATACCCAGAAAGATGAACATTCAGGAACAGCCAGAATGACAGAGCCCTGAAGGATGGTTCCAAGATTGGAGGACCAGGCGCAGGAGCAAGGGGCAGGGGCTTGGAAGGCTGAGGGGACCGTGAGATCCGGGAAGCACACCTCTGCAGCTCCATATTGCTGTCCAGCTCGTCCCCAATCCGCTTGAGACACTCGCCCAGCTTCTTGGTGGACGCATCCTGGGGCGCCTGCTCCATGGCCAGTTCCAGAGTGTCCCCACCCATGCGCCCTGCTCGATCCTGGATGAAACTACATGGGATTGGAGTGGAGTGCAGAATCAGAACAAGGTATCACCCTCCAATCCTCTCCACAATAATCAGACCTCCAACTCACCCCTGAAGCAAAAGGGCCCCTGTCTTCATGATGTGCTCAGAGCTGGTGGGCCCTGGAGGAGAGAGGAGGGAAGAGGTGCCTGGACTCTGGGGTTCTAAGGGACCAGGGGACTGTGGCGGCTCGGGGTCCCTGAGGTCAGTCAGGGCCGAGGGCCCTGGACTCCAGATGAAGTGACTGGGAACCGAGGCAACTGAGTCCCTGATGGAGCCAAGCTGGCAGTCTGGGCCTGCAACTACATTCTTCAGGCCGAGCCGACCCCTAGGCTGAGGGGGACAGGGGAGACTCGCCCCTCCCAGGAGGGCCACAGGCAGGAAGTGGTGCGGGCGACAAGTCCGGGCCTGCCCCCGAGGCTTATATTTAGTGGTCCCCGGGTTTGCTGGCTCCGGGGACGCCAGGCAGGAAGGGATTGGGGCGCGGAGGTCAGCGGGCCAGGAACCTCCAGAACGGGAGGGCTGGGGGCTGGTAGCGCCCGACGCGGGAGTTTGTGCCCTGAAGAGCTCGGCGATCGCACGGCCCCGTGCCAGCACGAGGGCTCCGGGGTAGCCGGCGACGACCTCGCCCACCGCCTGCCACCCACCACGCGCCGCCCGCCGCCCGCCTCACCGCTTCCTCTGGGCTGCTCGCCGGACCCGTCCATCACTGCCGCTGCCGCCGCTGCCGCCGCCGCCGCAGCCTCTCGCCGGGTCCGCCCGGCGGCTACAGCGCGCCCCGGTCACGTGAGCACCACCGAGCGTGCGTCGCTCACATGAGCGCCCCGCAAAATGGCCGCTGCACTGCCCCGCACGGCATCACGTGACTGCGTCTGCCGCTTCTGGGCGGGGCCTTTGCCACGTGATACTAGTTGGTCCCGCCCCCAAAGAGCTGGCCGTGGTACCGATCCTCCTGCCACCTATTCAAACTGCAGTTGGCACAAGGGATATAGCTCAGTGGCGTCACCGCCTTCCTGGCAAGGGTGAGATCACGAGTTCGACCCCCGGCACCAAATTGCAGCTGTCCATCCACCCACCCCATGTATCCATCTATGCAATCATCCATCCTTTCGTTCATTCCTTGATTCGAAAATTTTACATTTTCACAGTCTGAGTGTTCCCCACGCAGAAGGTTAAAAAACCAAAAACAAAAGAGTCAGGAGGTTTAGCTCAGTGGTGTAGTGCCTGACTGGCAAGAGTGAGGTCCTGAGTTTGATTTCCAGTACAAAAAAAAAAAACATATATATATATATATATATATATATATATATATGAAAAATCAAAGCAATGTATATGTAGACAGGAGATTTCCGATGGCTGAATGCTGTATTTGTGTGTGCTTGGTGAAAATGAAATACCCAGGTGTGGTGGTCCACGCATGTAGTCCTAGCTCTCGGGAGGCTGAGGCAGGATTGCAAATTCAAGCCCAGCCTGAGTAATTTAAATACTTAGCAAGATCTTGTCTCAAAACAGAAAATTCGGGCTGGGGATGTAGCTCCGTGGCTCAACACCTGCCTGGCAAATGCAAGGTCCTGAGTTTGATTCCTGGTACCGCAAAACAAAACAGAAACAGAAAATTCATGCCATTAGTGCTGCATGCCTATAATTCCAACACTTAGGAGAGTGAGGCAGGAGGCTTGCAGTGAGTTTGAGGCCAATCTGACCTACATAACCAAGTTTTTAAGGCCAGCCTATACTACACAGTGAGATCCTTGCTCAAAGAGAAAAAGAAAAAAATAGAAAATTTAAATTAAAACAAGGGCCCTGGGTTCAATTCCTAGTACCACAGAGAAGGAAGAAAAATAGTAAGGGGATACAAAATTCAAAAACTGACAAAAACCAGCTGGGCATGGTGGTGCACACCAATAATCCTAGCACTTGGTAGGCTGAGGCAGAAGATCACTATGAGTTCGAGGGCAGCCGGGGTTATATAGTGAGTTCAGGCCAGCCTGAATTATGTAGACCCTGTCTCAAAAAGACAAAAAAGGAGGGGTGGAGATTTAGCTTAGTGGCATGAGCATTTGCCTGGTGAGCGCCAGGTCATAAGTTTGATCCCTGGTACCAAGAAACAAAAAAGATAAGAGGACTGGGGTCTTAGCTCAGTGGCACAAGTGCTTGCCTAGTGAACATGAGGTCCTAAGTTCAATCCCCAGTGGTAAAAAACAAAGAAACAAACCAACAAACTTACAAAAACTGTGTGTGTGTGTGTGTGTGTGTGTGTGTGTGTGTGTGGTGGCTCTTTCAGACCTGGGTGGCAGAAAGCTCTCTGACTTGGCCACACAGTTGAAAGAGTTCTCATAGCATTAGGATTTATAATGCTTCTCACCACTGTAGTTAATTCTGTGTGCAATATTTTAATTAAATGTTGGTCTTTTGCCCACCTACAATTCCCATGAGAATTGTGCTAAATTGTTCTCAGTTCCTCAATAACAGCACACTGCTTGATTTGTGACTTTCAAAATGGATTATTTATTTTTGCTTTTTTCTTTTTTGCAGTCCCAAAAGGGTGTTATAAAATATCAAGAGCAGGGCCTTCCTTCTTGATCTGGCTCCCTCTTTTGTTGGTTTTGTTAAGTTTTGTTTTGTTTTTGAGACAGGGTCTTGCTATGGAGCCTAGTGTGGTCTTGAAATTGCAGCAATCCTCCTGCCTCAGCCTCCCAGGTGCTGTGATGAGAGGCATACTCCACCACACCTGGTGAATGTGGATAGAATTTCCAACCATCTATGATTTTACAGAACAAAATTTCCATGAGGAAAGAAAGCACGTGCTTGAGGGAAACCTTGCTGCCCATGAACTCCTCTGCTGGCTTTATCTGCCCCGTATTCCTGCCCAGTAACAGTGTACCCTGCCCCAGCATAGACAGGAAGAGCAGCTTTTACTACAAGGACAGAAGTCACAGCTGTAGCTCATTCTGAAGGTCAAGACATTTACAGTCACAGACAGACTGCATCAAAACTACCAAGACTACAAGATCAGACATGGCCAGGTGTCCAGGTGGTGGTGACACTGCCCACGCTGAACCAGGGTGACTGGTGACCCACAGGATGATGAGGGAATGATGCAGTGTCGAGTTATGGAAACACATCTTTCACTTTGCATTCACTCCTGTCACTGGTGCTTGGGAAAGCCAGCTGCCACATGGTGGGGACACAGAAGTAGTCATCCTGTAGAGGTGCACAGGTGACAGGGCTTCAGGTGACAGGGCACTAGATGACATCAGGGTGCCAACACTGGGAGACCCTGGGCCAGGCCACACAGCTAGGCCCAGGTCAATGTGTGACCCTCAAACACTGAGAGATACCAGAAATGTGTATTGTTCTAAGTTGCTACATGTGTTTGGGTTTTAGAACCTTGGTCTCACTATGTAGCCCGGCTGGCCTCTCACTCTCCATCTTCCTGCCTCAGCCTCCTTGAGTGCTGGGATGACAGGTGAGCACCACCAGCCCTGGCCCCTACACATGATTATGGCACTGCATCTTCTATAGCTTCCTATTTATTCTATATGCAAAGAGAAAAGAGATGAAGAGACATTTGAGGGCTGGGGATATAGGATATAGCTAAGTTCACAGTCTGGCAAATGCAAGGTCATGAGTTCAATTTCTGGGACCAAAAAAAAAAAAAAAAGGCATTTGAAAGACTCTCCCAACAGCCTCATTTATGCTGTTAGAAATAGGTCCTAGAGCCCAGCCTGGGCAGCTTAGTGACTTGGCAAAACCCTGTCTCAAAATATAAAAATGGCAAAGATGTAGCTCAGTGCAAAGGCCCTGATTTCAAATCCTCCATACGGAAAAAGAAAAAATGTCAGTCAGTCCAGGCCACCTACAAGGAACAGGTCACTCAGGGCCTATACTTGCTGTTCTAAAATGGATGCAAGCAGGCACTTCTTAGAGTGAGGTGCTGAGCTCAGCAGTCAGGCAGGCCCCTCCTGTGTCCCCCTGTATCTGTGCATAAATAGGAAGAACCTCCGTAGGGGGTGAGGACAAATCTCTTCCTCCCAGGGGAGACAGATAATGAGGGCTGTGGGGCCGGGGGAGGCTAACACAGACAAGGTTGGTCTTCCAAGTGAATGGCCAGCAACTAACATCTATCAAGAAGTCACTCTGTGCTTAGGCCTGCTCCTATGCCATCTGCTAGGGTCCCATCGTTTGTCGCCCCCTCCTCCACATTCATGTCCTTGGCAAGGCGAGTAGGTCATGAAGGCTCTATCTACAGGAAAGGCTTTAGTATCCCTATAAAAGAGGCTTGAAGCCAGGTATAGTGGTGTGCACCTGTAAATCCCAGCACTGGGGAGGCTGAGGCAGAAGGATTACCATTAGTTGAGGCCAACCTGATCTACATAGTGACTTCCAGACCAGCTTGGGCTACATAGTGAGACCCTATCTCAAAAAAAAAAGAAAACAAAAAGAACAGCCAGGTGTGGTGGTACATGCCTATAATCACAGCACTTGGGAGGCTGAGGCAGGAGGAACACTGTGAGTTTGAAGTCAAGCTGGTTGCATAATGAGATCCTGTGTCAAAGAAAGAAAGAAAGAAAGAAAGAAAGAAAGAAAGAAAGAAAGAAAGAAAGAAAGAAAGAAAGAAGGAAAGAAAGAAAGAAAAGAAAGAAAGAGAAGATGCACTGAAGACACTTCCTCTCCTAAAGGTCACAGCTTAGTCACCCAGCACCCCAGCCAGGCCTGGTCCCTTGACCTCATGGTCACGAGGCTGCCTGGGCTGCAGCTCAGCACGGTGAGGGGAAATGGACTGAGTGTGTCAGCAGCACTGGAAGAGATCCGCATTCACCGGCTCAAGCCCAGTTGCTGCTGAATGTGCCCTGGTGGCTTTTGCAACATCACAGCGGAGAGAAGGAGGGGAGGGGGAGGGAAGGGGTGAAAATGGATTAGACTGATATTTTTCTTCTTCATTTTCCCTTTTTTTTTTTTTTGTCTTTTTGAGACAGTTTCTGTTATGTAGTTCAGGCTGGCCTTGAACTCATTATATAGTTCAGGTTGGCCTCAAATGCACAATGATTCTCCTGCCTCAGCCTCCCAAGTGCTGGGATTACAGGCATGAGCCACTATGCCAGGCTTCCCTTTGTCTTGTTAATCACTGGCTCTAGATAAAACCCAAAGAATGTGTGGTTTCAAATTTTAACCCAGCAGAATGTAGTTTTTTGTTTGTTTTTAAAGTTTTTTTTTTTTTTTTTTAGGGCCGGAGGTTTAGCTAAATGGTGCAAGTGCCTGCCTGGCAAGCATAAGGTCGTGAGTTCAATCCTCAGTACCAAAAAATCATAATAATATATATAGAGAGGGTCTCACTATACATAGTTCAACCTTGTGTTTTGTTTTGTTTTGTTTTGTCTTTTTGAGACAGGGTCCCCCTATGCAGTTCAGGCTGGCCTTGAGCTCACTTTGTAGCCTAGGTTGGTCTCAAACTTAAACTCGAACTGGGAACTCTATCCTCCTGCCTCTGCCTCTTGAGAGCAGGGAACATGCACCACCATGTCCCAGCTAACTCAGCAGAATGTAGCCAACTCTGAGCACACCACTAAAATGCAGAGCCTGCATAGAGGAAGGAGCTATAAAAGCCTCAGGGACTCAAAGCAAACTAAATGGAAGCCACCCAGCTAGGGAGTAACAAGACCTTCCCTCTGCAGTTTGTCATCATCATGGCCTGTTTTCCTTGTAAAAGAACAATGATTAAGGGCTGGGAATTTAGCCCAGCAGCCTAAGTGTCTGCCTCACAAGTGCAAGGTCATGAGTTCGATTCCTGATACAAAAAAAAAAAAAACAATGATCAGTCAGGCCTGACAGAATATATCTGTGATCTTGCTACTCAGGAGGCTGAGACAGGAGGGTCGCTAAGAGTTCAAAGATAGCATGGACTACAGAAGTGAGCTCAAGGCCAGCCTGCATTACATAGTGAGAACCTGTCTCAAAACAAAACAAAATTTAAAAAATGACCTTAGAGGAGGAAAAGGATAAGCTTGAGCTTAACTGGGGTAGCTACCACCTTGGGCTTGGCCTTCTTGAGGCATAGTGCTCTCTCTCTGTCTCTCTGTCTCTCTGTCTCTCTGTCTCTCTGTCTCTCTCTCTCTCTCTCTCTCTCTCTCTCTCGCTCTCTGAAAATCTATCACTTTGCCAGGTGTGGTGGTGCATGCCTATAATCCTGGCACTCAGGGAGGCTGAAGCACAAGAATCATTGTGAGTTCAAGGCCAGTCTGGGTTACAAAGTGAGTTCAAAAACAGTCTGAACTGCATAGTAAGACCTTGTCTCAAAAAGACAAAAACAAGGGGCCAGGGATTTAGCTCAGTGGCATAAGTACCCGCCTTACAAGGGCATAGTTGTAAGTTTGATCCCCAGTACCAAAAAAAAAAAAAAAAAAAAAATCCACCACTTTTCAATAAACTCTGCCTCTGTGTTATTCCAGGGCCACAAAGCCTTCTTAGAAATCTTTTATGGGGGCTGGGGATTTAGCTCAGTGTCATAAGCACCTGCCTTGCAAGTATGTGGTTGTGATTTCAATCTCTGGGTACCAAAAAAGAAATCTTTTATGGAGGACGGAGGCGAAAGTCACCGCTGCTCTTCCTGACTTAGGACCGGAATTCCTGGTGCTGCTGCTACCCACCCCTGCCCGAGGTTGCCTGGGCTGCCTGATTCCAGTGGCACAGCTGTCTTTCACCAGTGTCCGACAACATGAAACCAGCACCACGGAAAGCCACAGGGGCAGATAAAACTTTCTGGAGGAAAATCAGAGGTCCAGGTCACCACGAATTCCACCCTCTTGTCTAGGCCACTTTGAGTTGCATTTGTGACACTTTCAAAGGAAGAGCCTGACTACTGTAGTTTTGTTTGGTTTTATTTTTGTTTTGGGGACAGGGTCTCTATAACTCAGGCTGGCCTTGAACTTGTGACAATCCTCCTGCCTCAGCCTCAGGAGTGCAAGGATTATGGGCATGTGCCACCATCCCCAATTGAGACTTTGTTTATTCAAATTGGCATCAATGTTTGTCTTGCGGGAAAGTGACTCCAATGATTTTCCTCACCTCCTCCAGGATGTCAGCCAAGAGCTCAGTCTCAGCCAGCGGAATCACGGGACTCTCCTTCAGGCCTGCGGAGAGACTGTCCTGAGGGGAAGCCGCCTACCCACGCACCAGAGGCCAACAAAAATACAGTTCCCAGAATCCCGTGGGGCAGAGGCATGCAGGCTTTAGGCAGAGTGGTGCCCCAGGGCGTCCTGGGAGATGTAGTTCCACATTGCTCTTTGAATGACTGACAGGGGCTTATCCCCGCTCCTGCCGTCCACACCCTTACCCTTACCCTTGCGCAAGCACTCGCGGACATGTGTGGCCTCAAAATGCATGTTCACCGAATAGGGAAAATTGTAGGTCTTTGAGCTGAGGCGCTGTGGGAACTCCTTCCGCTCATCATTCACCACCAGCTCCATGGGGGCCCAGATTGGGCTAACCTGGCAGGGTGTAAACAAGTGTTCCCTCTGCTGTCACCTACAGGGCCATTAGAGGTTCCCATCCTCAGCATGCAGGTTGACGGTGTCGGTGACCAAGGACTTCCTCCCAACTAGCAGGAGACTTTATTTTTTTTTTTTCCGTTTTCGTTTTTGGTTGAGATGAGTCTCACTATGTACTTTAGATAGGTCTGGAACTTGTGAGCCTCCTGCTTCCACCTCCTGAGTGCTGGGATTAACAACGTGTGCCGCCATGCCTGGCTCTGGAATTTTAAGTCCCTGCCTTCTCCCTGGTTGATACGGGTTTTTCTCCTTAGTAAAACCAGTGCCCCACTCAAACCTCATCTTTTCCCTCTGTGTAAACTGCCACTTGAGGCCATAGGCCTAGAGAGATGGGGCTTATCCCCGCTCATCTCCAGGAATTCCCTCTGCCAGATTGTACAAACCACCCAGCACCTTATTTTCTGCCAGACCGGTTCTTTAGCCCCAGGCCTGGAGAGCCTAAATTGCCCAAATCTAGGCTGAAACAGAAACCCAGCCCAGTTTCCTCTTGGGTCTTGAGGCCAGAGTGGTTGAGATCCCACAAACCAGGGAAAGACTCAAATTCTTCTGGGTTTTTTTTTTTTTTTTTTTTGAGATAGGTCTTGCTGTGTACTCTAGGCTGGCTTCAAACTCACTGTGATCCTCCTGTCTCAGCCCCCCAAGTGCTGAGATTAGGGGCCTGCATTTCCATGCCTGGCATCTTTTCTTTCTTCCTAGAGTGCTAAGGATGGCAGCCAGGGCCTGGAGCAGGCCAGTGGCTCTACCACTAAATGACAACCCCAGCTCAAAAATAGGATTTTTTTCAGGCAATTAATCCAGGGAAGCTGACCTCAGGTAATACCCAGACCCTGTCTCAGGTGCAATTCCACAGATAACAACTACCCCCAAGCATCACTGGTCAGACTTTGTTTCTTTCATCATTATTGTTATTATGAGACGGGTCTCACTATGTGGTCTAGGTTGGCCTTGAACTCACAAAAATCCTCCCGCCTCAACCTCCTGCGTGCTGGGATTACAGGTGTGCATCACCACACCAGCTAAGAACTGCCTTCTCAGGCTGAGGAGCATCAGGGTGGCAGAGCGCAGGCTTAGCATTCAGGAGGCCCTGGGTTCCATCTCCAGTGCCACAAAACCAAAGAAAAAGATAACGCTTTCCTCTCAGGACCAAGGGTCCTGGGCATACCAGTGGGTTCACTCTCAAGAAGGGCCTCGAAGGCCCTAATTCACTGCTTGGCTTGGTTGTTAAGGAGGATGGCATTAGCAACGGGGTAAAAATGGCCAGTTCACCTCAGCTCCAGGCCTGGTCCCCACAGCTGCCCCTGTGCATCGCCAGGGACCATGGATCCCAGCCTTGGAGCCTGGGCCCCTCACCTCGGCTCTGCCCTTGGTGCCGCTCACGGAGGCGGTGTTGCTGAGCCGGCTGGTGATGCTGCAGGTGAAGCTGCCTTGGACACCGCCAGGGTACTGAAGTAGCACGGTGACTGTGTCATCCACACCTGTGAAGCAGGAGGGTCAGAGTGAGCCTGGGTCTCAGGGACTCACTGCAGTCCTCAAATCCTGCCACTGTGACTGGGCCAGGGACTCTACCGCTTAGGTGGCCATGATAAAAATGGAATGTGACTGGGTATGGTGGCCACACCTGTCATACCAGCACTCACAAAGCTGAGGCAGGTGGGTCTCTGTGAGCTCAAAGCCAGCCTGAACTACACAGCAAGACCCTGTCTCAAAAAAACAGAACAGGGAAAAAAAAAACCAAAAAAAACACCACATCCAAAACAGGCAAATCCACACAGCCAAGAAATACGCTGACAGTGGCCCTGGGTGGTGGAGGAGAGAATTGGGGAATTCTGTTGAGGGTTCAGGAGTTTTTATTCTTTTGAAATAATGAAAATGTTCTACAATTAATTGTGGTACTAACATGCAACTCTGACTATATTAAAAGCCCCTGAAACTGGAGGAGACAGCACATGCCTGTAATTTCAGCACTCTTGGAGGCTGAGGCAGGAAGTCTGCAAGTTTAAGCCCAGCCTGGGCAAGGGTGTAACTGGTTAGATCCAGCCTAAAATAACAAAAGGACTGGGCATAAATCTCACTGTGAAGGCCCCAGGTTTAATCCCCACTACCACAGTGAGGGGAAAAGAAAGAAGGATGGGTTGGTCCATGGCCTAACTTTCAAATCTGGGCTGGTCACTTTGGCCAGTGGGGCAGCAGCAATTCACTGCAGGTGGAGGATTGGAGAGTACTCACACCCTGGGACTGGCCTCTCCCGACTGTGCCTGGACTTCCAACAGCACAACACAGACCCAGGCTGGGCAGCTGAGAGCCCAACGGCAGGAGAGCACAGTCCTCAACAGAAGCCACCCAGCTCCCACGCTGCCCAATGGCCCTCTGGACCAGGCTGGCCCTGCAGCCTGGCACAAGCTCCTCCCGAACAGCCAACCCCTGAGCTCAGAAATTATTGCCATTTGTTTTCATTTTTTTGTTGTTATTCTTTTTTTTAAAAAGTTTTTATTTATTTTTTGGTACCAGGGATTGAACTCACCACCTCACACTTGCCAGGCAGGCGCTTATGCCACTGAGCTAAACTCCTAGCCCTATTGCTATTCTTTTAAAAACAGGTATGGTGACGCATGCCTGCAATCTAAGCCCTCGGGAGGCTGAGGCAAGAGAATCATTGCAAATTTGAGGCCAGCCTAGGCTACAAAGTGAGCCCCAGGCCAGCCTGACCTGGATTATGAGATCCTGTCTCAAAAAGACAAAAAAAAATTTTTTAAAGACAAATAAATAAATAAAATTATTTTTTGACTGGGTGGCTAATAGCTATAATCCCAGCACTCAGGAGGCTGAGGTAGGAGGATCAACAAAAGTTTAAGGCCAGCCTGGATTAAATAGTGAGACTTGTCTCAAAAAAACCGAAAGCTATTTACTTCATTTTTGCTTTCCTATTTTTTAAAAGTCATGGGCTATTCATCTTGCCCAGTTGTGGAGAACTTGTCTAACACATAAAAAGGCTTGGTTTCAGTCTCCAGCATGGGGGGAAAGGTTTGCCATTGGAAGTCAGCATTCTGGGTAGTTTGTTACACCCCAATACTTACTGACACAACTTCGAAAAATAATATTTATATTTCCTTTCCTTTTCTTTGTTGTTCTTTCCTTTTCTTTTCTTTTTCCAGTAGTGGAGTTTGAGACCAGAACCTTAACTCTTAGCTATGACCTTAGGCTTCTTAATTATTTCTATTTATTTATTTATTTTGTCTTTTTGAGATAGGGTCTCACTTTGCAGCTCAGCCTGGCTTTGACCTTACTTTGTAGCCCAGGTTGCTCTTGAACTCACAGTGATCCTTCTGCCTCAGCCTCCCAAGTGCTGGGATTACAGGCCTGCGCCATCACGCCCAGCTCTTTTTTTTTTTTTTTTGAGACAGGGTCTCATTATGT